>OZ001650.1:13063714-13663714 GCA_963924145.1 Pyrausta purpuralis
AATAGTTATTTTGTGACTTAAATTAATGATAATATACTGCTACTTGCTGTACATAGTTAATCTTAAATACTGTTCATCAGCAATCGTATATTAGCATTTATTCAGCTCACATAATCACAATGAGTGTATTGATATAATGTAAAATTAGAGCACACTGCTATAAATGAGACCAATGAACCCATACTCCCGCTTAGAGCTGAGTACTTGTCCTAGCAACGGCAATAAACCTGCTCATGAAGTTAAAAGACGTCTTGGAAGATTTATTCATTTCTGCCCATTTTACATATTTATTTACTAGAAAACAGAAATAATTTGATAGCGCGTGAGAATTTTCGCCTATATTTATATAGTATTTGACAATAAACTTTCTTTCCCATTTGAATTTCAAGTAACATTAAGGAAAATCAATACGAAGTTTACGAAATAATCAATTTACCACAGTAAACTGTCATCAATTGAAGACGAAAAAACTAAACGTCAATAATAAAAGTTGAAGGCTAAAGAATTATATTATATTAATTCACAAATTTGCAACTTAAGAATATTCAACTTCGTAGAAGCGTTAAAAGATCCTGCTAGAGTGTACTTTGGTATCGCTTGGCTACTAGAAACTCTATAATCGGCCAGTGTGCTGTTTAATTGGTAACATTTTACTCTATTATTCAGTCAATGTTCAGCTCTTAGGGTGACAGTTACCGGTAATAATGCTCAAATAATGTTGTTATAATGCTAAAGTGTCAGTTGTTCAGCTGATAGCTGATTAATTTGTGCCCAAATTAGAGTTAAATAAGCACTTACAGCGCCTATAACTCTCTTATTCAGAAGGCTTGTACAGCTAAGGATTATATTGTGGACAGTAGTTCAGCTAATATACAGCAGTTTTGTGCTACTTGGGAGAACCATTTTTGGCAGATGTCAAACAGTTGACCGCCCCGCAGAAGCTCGCTCAAAATTACGTGCATTTGATTTTTTTATATTTAAAAGTGAAATTGTGTATATTTTGGAGAAATAAAGCGTCTGAAACATGGTGACTTGATCGATGATTGATTGTTATGCATTACAGCGGCATAACCCCAACAAATAATCATTTAACAGGTAGATTAGTCCAAATCGAAGCCTCTTAATATACGACTTATATTTACCGATGCGCTTCAAATTTAAAGTACCTACGCAGTTTGATTATTCTATTCTACAAACGTTAATTTACGTAAAAAATAAAGACAGAATAACACAGGGAATGTATATCGACGAATATTTTGTATAATGAAATAATATTTAGTTTTACACTAGCGCTGCATGTTCAATATTTTGTGTCGACTGTTTATCATGCAGTAAACTACTATATTTAACTTAGGAACATTGTTATAAATCACCCGATCGAAAGGTTATCTCATTTAAAGCTACAAATGTTACTTACTTATGTTAGTTACTGACATCTTAAATCGGTTTCGTTTGACGGCTTTTACTTGTCCTTCTATTCCGATAGGAATATTAATTTTATGGTAAGAACATTGCTTCGACATTTTTACTCGTAACGGCTTGTTGTGCAGGTGCAGTGCACTGTGCAGTGTTGGTAATAGCGGCAGACATCACGCTGACACCTGTTGACATAGAATGTCTGATTATTTTTTTGATTGTCGTTCTATACCAAATGCCTAGGGTCTTAGCCACTTTGCGCACTTTTGGTCAACATCATTTTCATGATCAGCCACAGGACTTCCACTGCTGAACATAGGTCTCCCCCATGGTTTTCCACAGTGACCGATCACAAGCGATCTGCGTCCAGTGTGATCCTACGATCTTTACAAGGTCGTCTGTTCATTGTTATCGGTGTACGTTCTACGCTGCGCCTTTTGTCAAAGGGTCTCCAATCTATACATTTTCTGCCCAAACGGCCATCAGTTCTTTGCGCTATGTGCCTTGCCCACTGCCACATAAGCTAACTGATTCGCAGGCCTATGTCCATTACTTTCGCTCGGTGATCAACGATAATAATACCCTGTACTGTTATCATGATTTTACCCGATAGCGACGATGGTTTTACTCGCTAGCGACAACGTAACTTTTGTGGAAAATATTAGTTCTGTCAGTGACCGCTAGAGGGGCTGTGCAAATTTCCATAGATAGACTTTATTTACATCGTCGCAAGTATAATCATGGTAACGGTACTCGACCAATTTCGACAATTTCTCCGGGAACCACGACTGAATGGGAGCATCTTACTCACTGCTTGTCTTAACCAGGACTCAAACACTGTACGAACAAGCATAAATGCGTTAAATCGAAATCTTATGTCAAGGTTTCTAATTTAAGGAGGGGCAAATACATTAAAACTAAAACAGAAAAAAAATGACAAACCTTTGTGTGTAGGTTTGGTTTGTAGGGTGTTTATGGATATATACCTAGATAGACGCTTCTAAAGTGGTGAAATGCCCATTCCCCCCCCCCCCCCCATATAACTTTTAAACTAAGCGAGTGTAAATTTTGGAAAAAATACATTAAATGTAGATCTCGACACAGACTTTCAACGAAAACTGGTTAAAAAGAGATCGAACTAGTAGTCTTTGATATTGAGCATTTTCAACGAGGAAGTTGAATTTTGATTCATTTTAGTAATTGGTTTTTCTAGTAATTTATTGTGATTTTGTGTTGGAATCATCATAATGATGTGTGCTATTGAAGAAAACAATGAAGACAAAGGAGGAAACAAAGTAAAGCGTGCCTGATCGCAGATCGCGCCCTCTGATTCAAATCGTTATTCTCGTGCTAAACTTCTTTCTTGAGTATTGAAATGCGAACACCAGCCCCGCATTTCAATGAGTTAGGTTAGTCTAGGCTAGCTTAGTGTTAGTTTTGTAGTGTTAAGTGTAAATATGGAACTTATTAATGAACAATTGTCTGCATGGCTCCATCCGAGGCCGTTAAACTTGTAAATTTAAAAAAAAAACAAGTCTGTGGGTGGAAAGCTGATTCATCCGTGTACCTACGCCAAAAATGTAAAAAAAAAAACACAGATCACAGATTAGTAAGAGTATGTCTAAAGATCTGTCAGCTAGTTGAACTGAACTTATTTTCTTTTGTTGAATTCACTTAATATTTGCTATAATATACGTACCATTCGTTTGTCGCCTGTAAGTTTAGATTCTGATAATTTACAATATTTGAGCATAACTGTGTAATCCTGTGACAATCCAGTGATTTTATTGTTTACTTTCAGGACAACGCTTGGCTACGCCCTTTTTTCACTCAATAGTTACTTATTGCCTTCAACATAGGCCTCTCAGACACTGCCGTTATGGATATGATGGTGTCCACACTGCAACAGCAACGTGCTGTTACGGAACAGCTAAGAAGAGAAGCTGCCATCAAACGCATTCCAGTGTCTGTGGCAGTGGCAGACATTGTGAAATACATTAACGAACACGAGCAAGAAGATTGCTTGCTCGTAGGGTTTTCCAGTCAGAAAGTGAATCCTTTCCGTGAGAAAAGTTCTTGCACTGTTCTTTAAAGTTATAAAACACATTATGTATCGCACCAGTTATCACAGAAGGGAATTGTCTAACATGGTATCTGGTTATAGAAAATATTATAGTATTGGTGTGATTATGCAGATGCAAATCTATCTAATTTATATTTAGTGGTAACTGTTTTTCATTTGATGTAAATCACATTTTTGTAATTCTATGTTCATAAAAAAACATACTGTCCGCTAACTTTTTGTACTATTCGATGGTAATGTCTTGTAATTTTTTTATCATTGTAACATAGGAAACAAAGCAACTGTAAATTATGCTAATCTGTTGTTCATGTGGTTACTACAGCTCATTAAATTTATATTAACTTAATGATGACTTTTATTTGATTAAGCTTTGGCTGGAAGTCCTTGTCCTCATACAGTGGTTATCCTTGCACTGATCCAATTTGTACCACATGTCCAGGAGTTGGAAATCGAATCATAGATTATTTTTATAACTTAGTTCATTAGACTGAGTTTTTTAGTCAGAGAAAATCTAAGTAAAGTCTGTTTCATTTTGCTTGTCACATTTTGTAAACAATCTTGACATTGCTTTTTACCAAAATAATTCATTTTAAAATAAGATAACAATCAAATGGTAAATGAATTTAATTCACATAACTAGCAAAGAAAAACAGACTTTAGGTACAGAGTTACTTGGTTTCAAATAAAACAACAAAATATATGTTTACTTTGCTATGTATTTGTGCATGTCAGAAATTAATACCGTATGCATACACCATTATCAACTACTTTCAATTCCACTATTAGGAAATATTGCACAGTTTACAATTCCTCAAATATTGTTTTGGCACATCTCCTTTCCAGTAATGATAAAAAAGCTGTATGTTACCAATTTTTTTAACTAAGATAATATTGAAATTGTAATAACTTTGCAGTTAGTTTATGCACCTTCATTTACCCTTCATTGGGTTGCATAAATTGAAGAAGCATATTTTAAGTCTGCATAATGTTTTTTGGCATACTATTCATTTTATCTAACATTTATTCAGAAAAAATCATTGGGGCATACTTTATTTCCGCATTATTTTACTATAATGTTATATCTGCATTAAATGTTCATGCATAAATGGTTTTATTAAACATAAACAATATTTATTGGCATCTCTCCTTATGGCATAGTGATTACAAGTCATACAAATAAACTACTATTTAGAATATCATTTCATAGTTTGATATGAATTTATGCACATGCGTTCTTATTGAAACAAATTGAAGAATGGATTTAAATAAAGATTATTTTAATGTTTGACTAAAATTATGATCGAATAAACTTTTGTCATCGATACGTAGCCATATGAAAAAGGTAGTCGTTAGGTGTGCGTGGGCACAGGGATTATGGTTTCCCACATTTTTTTCAGAGTTTTAGTCAATTTTCAGGATGAAGAATTAAACACGGCATCATTGAAAACCTAAATCCATATGCAACATTTAATTTCTTTCAGCAGTTCTTTTAATGATTTTAAATGATATGCATACATCTATTATGCATTTCGTTTTTATAATAAAATAAATTTAGGCAAATGTAAATTAAGCACTTTACGTTAATGCCGATTTAAATTATGCTAACGATTATTATAGTAAAAAAATAAAGTTATGCCTTTAATTATAAACCATTCCATTATGGGTTAGTAATATTATGCTTAATATAAGTTATGCAAAAAAAAATTATGGTGAAAGTGTTATTATGCCAAACTACATACGCAGAGTATCCGAAAGGGCTCCCGTTTATGAAGTGTAAGAACATCTAAATGCACTGTAAGTACTTTAAGCCAAAATACTTACAAATTAACTACCTATAGAGTTGGATTGCAGGTAAAGAATTTGTTATAGTGGCATATCCAAGATTGTTTCAAATAGTTTTTTGAAGTAGGTGGTTACTAATACTTCGAAGTTACACCACTATAATTAGACAGTTATAAATATTACACTGTAAATGACTTTTAAGTAGGTATTTTGCAAATTATGGGAAAGAAGGAACAGTAAAGTAACATCTTTTTTTCTGACAAGTGCCTTGATACCTACTTCAATCTCTGTTTATGGAAAATTTATTTGATAAAAGTTTTTATTTATAAAATTACTTTATACTAGTTGTTCACCAAACTGCTAATGATTTATATTTTATAAATAGTAATTTAACAAAAAAGTGCAAAGATGTGCATAAGTTTTACCATGATTACATACATTTGGTATACATAATGTGCACTACATAATCCTTGGAAAACACTGCACTACTACATTTATTAATAACAGTGATTTTAATGTTAAACGTTAGTTTAAGACCATTTTGCATTGGATAAGGTAGCTTAATTGGGCAGTGTATAATTGGCAAAGGTGTCAAATACTTACTTATGATATTAAACAAATTACATTTAGTACACACAAGTAGGTACCACAACTGCATATAATATATTCACACCTCAGTCACCTGATGATGCAGAATAATAAAAAAACTAGAAGTACCACATCAAATTAAATAAAAATTACATCATAAATTAACCCCCCTAACACTTTATGGGTACAAAGACTGGCTGTGTGTAGTAATATGTTATAGAATCAATGACTGTTTTTTTGCTTTTGTAGGCATGCAAATTTTATGGCAGTGTGAAATTAAAGAAAGCTTCTTTCATAGCTTTTTTGTAAATTGTTTGAGCAAATTTGGAATCAACAAAATCTTATTCTAGGGGTAAAACTATATAAAAAAAATTACCAACTATCAGTCTTTTGAATTGATGTTGTTTATCAACCTTGTGGCAATTTTCCCCTCAAAAGTTTACAAAAAGAACAAAGCTATTTGTAGTTCAATGAAAATTTTAGTCAACACCATACTCTCTTAGTATCTAGCATATCTATTGTCAAATAGTTACATACTACAGATGTTTATTAACACTACTAAAAATGATATTAAGACTATCAAATGGTAAGAAAAATCATAGTTTTCAATTTAAAAACATCTCCAAGAATAGGTAAAATTAATGGGAAGAAACAAATTAATCAATATGTTGAAGCACATCATTTGGTTACACACACCTACTTGTAATAATTCTTCTTTACATGTCAGTATTTATATGACTAACTTCGATTTTAGCTCATATTCATAAGATTAGCGTCTTACATTAACTAACACCTAATTTTCATCACATACCTACCTGTTTTGCTTAAATTCTAACTAAAATACAAATCCAACTTTATTATGTGTAGTAAGTTAGTAATATTTGCTGATCAACAATTTTACATGAGTTTCAAATCATGTGTAGTTTAAGGAAATTAACGAAGACTCATCAATCAACTCTTAAAAAATAAAGGTATTTCAAATCTATGATTTACAACAAAAATCTACTATTGTATAATATTATTCATATAAAAGCTTATTTATTTTTAACTAGAAAAAAAGGCCTCATTCAATTGGTGTATTAAACAATCATACTTTAATTAAGTTTAAATTTCCTTAAATAGTTTCAATTTACTTCTCAAGATTCAATTTCAAAAATTAAGATATTGCCAAAGCAACACAGCCTAGTAAATCAGAAGCAGGATTGAGAGTCTTTGTAAACTTTTGAGATGTACCATCCCCTAAAAATAAATTGAGGGTCACTTTAGACGGTTACCTTTGAAATCATCTTTTACACTCTCTCTTGTTTTGGTGGAGAAACATCTTCAGTTCCATTGGCAACACTTTGATGGTACAGCTTCAACAGCTCCATTGCATCTTGTGCTTGACGTTTTTCTAACAAAATTCTGTAATGAGATGAAATGACAGATGAACAATCACATTACACAAATACCTAGTTGTGAATCCTCAATGGGAAAAAATCTTTTCCAAAAACCCATAAAATAATTACCTTCCAGATGCTTCTTTGATATGTTCCAAGATTATTCTGTTGTCTTTATCAGTAACGATATCAGCAAGGCTATCGGGGTCCATGTCCGACAGAAGTTCAAGATCTTGACCACCCAGTAGTGAAATGTGGCAAAGGTTGTGCTGCAGGCGTCCTACAAGATTTGCAACCTGACCTTTGTCACCCAGAGTAACTTCATCTGTCTGATCTAAAGACACTTGACACTTTGGCAAGTATGGACCCCACTTTTCATTACCATGAAGAATCATAAGTGAAGTGTCGGGGTCAAGAGTTGAAAAATATTCCTCGTCATCTACTTCTGTTCCATCAGATTCTAATACAACGGTGAGGTTCTCCGACGGTAAGCCCAATTTTTCCGGCACTTTTGCAATTAAATCTTCGAGGGATGATGCTACAATTCCTTTCTTTTTGTCTCGGTTTACGTCGCAAATTTTGTATGGCTTACTGCTGTCGTTTTCCATTTTCAAATGTGTATTGATTAAACAATGAATACCCGTGGCTTATAGAAAATATTTATACTGAAAATTAGGTTCTAATTTCACTTATTTTTGGTAAGATCTGTAGATTTATTCACAAAAAATTAATTATATTGTTTCAATTTCGAGAACGCAACAAACTTACTTTGACGTTTGTTTTTTTTAGTAGCATTTGATAGGCATTGCCATCTTACATAAATGTGCCAAAATGTAACAAAATAAAAACTCTAAATATTCAAAACACTTATTCGAGAAAGAGTAGTAACTTGGAATGATTCGACTTTGGAAGATGGTGACCTGACTAAAAGACAACCGCTTCCAACGAGCATCGGATTACGACTCCCGACTTTCCCGCCCGCCCATGTCTGCCACCACGCCGTGCAATTGCTTTCTGGCCCAAAGGCGGGCGGACGCGGCAGCGTAGCATTATTTTATGCTTCATTTTATTATTAGCAATTAGTAAGTAGACTAAACTTGAGCAGCATGTATACTAGTAAATTGGCGCCCAGAAAAAGTACTTACTTGTTTTGGTTAAGGTATTCACTTTGTTTTCGTTCTTGTAAGTTTGCCGCCTAATAGGACAAATGCCGGTTATTTCAACATGATTGAATATAATTAATACATTGAATTTGTAAAATAAACAACTTATATACGGTCCGTGAGTAAGTAAGAGTTGTTTATGATGATACTGAAAACTTTTGAACGACTTGGACCAACGCACATCGACCTCTAAGTCCTAAACCTGCCATTCGTTTTGGCATTGCCAAGTGCAGAGCGGTCAAGTTGGGTTCGTAATCTCTAAGGTTTATATACCCATCTTTTTAAAAACCTAACTCTTAGCAGACAGGTTCTTAAAAACTAACAATGTGTTCAGGACAGGAGTCTTAAATATTCATTATCTGAAGTGTCTGGAAGAGATCGCCTCATTCAATACCCACCTAAATTGTGCATTTTCTGTAAAGATATGTTTATTCAACCTATGTCATGCACTGTGACTTATTTATTTAAAAACTTCATTGCACAAAATGATAGTGTACAAAAGATGGACTTAATACTAAAAGCTTTCTCTCCCAGTAATACTTTAGGTCATTCAGAAATATTGTAATGGGTGCAGGAAAATGATGTTAGGTACATCATCAATAGAAATTAAAAAACGACACAAACAAATAATAGACGGTAATGATGTCATATACAATAATAATACAACAGTAATATATATTCAAGTTTATAAACATACGAGAATTTTATATAAACATATAAGATAAGTAGGTATACTATATATTTAGAAGTTGTCGATGAGTACGTCTACCTAGGACAAGTGATCCACTTGGGTAGGTCCCACTTTGAGAAAGAGGTCAATCGACGAATCCAACTCGGCTGGGCAGCGTTCAGGAAATTGCGCAAGAGTGTTTTCTCATCGCATCTACCCCAGTGTCTGAAGACGAAAGTCTTCAACCAGTGTATGTTACCAGTGATGACATACGGATCCGAAACATGGTCTCTAACTATGGGCCTTATAAAGAAGCTCAAAATCGAGCGATGGAGAGGGCTATGCTGGGTGTTTCTCTACGGGATCGAATCAGAAATGAGGAGATACGTAGATGAACTAAGGTAACGGACATAGCCTTGAGAATCACTAAGTTCAAGTGGCTATGGGCAGGGCACATAGCGCGAAGAACTGATGGCCGTTGGGGCAGGAAAGTTCTAGATTGGAGACCCTTCGACCAAAGACGTAGGTCCACCGACAAGATGTACAGACGACCCTGTAAAGATCAAACGATCAAGAATCAAACTGAATGCAGACCGCTAGTGATCAGTTGCTGTGGAAAGCCGAGGGGGAGGCCTATGTTTAGCAGTGGACGTCCTTTGGCTGATAATGATAATGATGATACTATTATAATATATACATAACTACCAAATACTTAAGTGACTTAAGAATAAACATACCTATACATATACATATTACAAGTTTCACAATAATTCAGCCAGGAACTTACGCAGTTTGTTTTTAATAGATAATTTCTTCATAATCTCTATAAGAAAGGAAGGAAGAGTATTCCACAGCCGTGTTGCCGTTACTGTGAACGACTTAGACTGATAAGAGGAGTGATAAGCCGGAATGCCTAGCCGAAAATCTTCGGAAGAACGAAGAGCGCGATCGTGGGATTGACACAAGAAAGAGAACATATCTTAAGATAAGAAGATTATGAGGGTTTATAGAGAATACCGTACAGAAAACAAAGAGTTCGAGAATTTCAACGTTGTCAAATTGGAAGTCGGTAAGAAATTGGAAGCGCTTTGTAGTTGAAAATATGGTACGTTCGTATATATTTACGAAGGCCAAAGATATATCTAATACAGCTGTTAAGATGACGTTAAAGTTTGTCAGTTAGTGTAGTTGTTGTATAAAGAGAACTCAAACACATAATGACCTTACGGCTGACCTCAGCCACGTAAACAGTCCAGCTCAACGTTAAATCAAACATCAGGCCAACTAGTAAGTAGTAACTCAGTTAAATCAACATAGTAGTAACCTCATATCTATCCGGGTCTAGATGAGCGATAGCTAGTTTAAAGATGATGCACTTAGTGGGGTTGACAGAAACTCCGTAGTTGTGATTTCAGGATGGGATATAGTTCATACTTTCTTCTGGTTCTGGTTGATCAGTTTGATCGCTGCAAACATTTCTGAGACACTGGACTGTAAGTCAAGTTGTTGGTCGCAGCATACAGATGATACGAGCAGCGAAGATTAAGAGTGATGAGGTTAATAAAAACTGAGAATAGGAGGAGAGAGAGTATACCACCCTGCGGTACACCAGAGGTCAAACTTAGAAATTAGGGAATTGTCAGCTTTAGACCTGCCAATGCCAACCCCGAGGGAGTTGAGAAATTTCCAAATGTTAGGAGAGGAAGAATTATTTATCTGAGAATGTATGTGGTGACGTTTCGCTGCACGTATCATCTGTTTGCATCGGTTACGTACGGATTTGCACTTTGTCCAGTTCTTCTCGGACCTGTTCTTCTTAAAAGTACAGAAAGCTTTATTGTGTCTAGACATAGCTGTCTGGATGTCCTTAGTAAGCCACGATGCTAGCTGACTTATCTATTTATCCAAAATAATGCTAAATTCAGAACTCCATCCATTAGAATTGAATAGTAAGTACTTTAACCATATTACTATTAATATGGTTTCAAATCGGTCCTTTTTTCTTCTAATTAGGTATACAAACAGGATTTGGACTATGCTTAGCTAGCTAAAATTAGTACTAAAATATTTAATTGGATCAAAGCCCATAAAGATTATGCACAACATGATTTTTAATTGTACGCTAATAGGATATGTCTTTAAATCTAAGTAACGAATAATGACAAAAGCGTTAGAACTGCATGACATCAACTCCAACATGGCGCTCACCCTTCGGGGTGTTGGATATGGCTTTTTGTTAGTAGAGAAACTGATATTGAAAATATGTCTTTGCCACCCTGGATCAACTCGTTATAGGTGCGGCACATTCTAACTAACGGATTGTAAAAGGATATGTTATTTATATACACTTGAATATGAAAAATGATAGGGTTCCTGGATTTGTGTCGAGTTTCAATACTAATTGACGATAAAAGACCTGGCGCATCATAGTTGAGTGAGTTGAGTACCTTATACGTCGGGTTTTTAGAGACAACATCGAATTTAGACAACCCTTCGCTGTAGTTTTGTAGGGAGCGACCTAAGTTATGTCGGCGGGACATATAACGTAAGCATCTTTTCTGGATTATCTGAAGGTTGTCCACATCTTTATTGTAATACGGTGACCATATCGGACGCACCACGTGAATATTCGTTTGAGGTTGGCTTGGAGCTTTGGGTCTCAGTAAAGCTTCCTCACGTCTCAGTCCTTGTTAGAGCTACTATCAGCTATTCCAACAGATAGCCTTAACAGGTATTCTTCGTATAGGCAATAGCAATAAAAAATCGGTCATTCAGAGTAAGAAATGAAACGAGTGTTGGTGGATGGAGGGCCAGAGAAAGATTGTGGGTAAAAACATGCTGCGCCGGCCGATGCTTGATAACTGGGGACAGAGCCAGCATTTTTTAGGGTTCCGTAGCCGAATGGCAAAAAACGGAACCCTTATAGTTTCGTCAAGTCTGTCTGTCTGTCTGTCTGTCTGTCTGTCTGTCTGTCTGTCTGTCCGTCCGTATGTCACACCCATTTTATTCTGTAACTATAAGCATTACACAATTGAAATTTAGTAGGAAGATGTATCTTGTTAACCGCTTACCGATTCTCTTACAAAAAATAAAAAATAATGACAGTTAAGGGGGGGCTCTCATACATGAAACTAAAACCAAAAAATTTTTTTTTTGTCAAACCTATGCGTGTGGGGTATCTATGGATAGGTCTTTTAAAATAACATAGAGGTTTCTAAAACCATTTTCTTTTAAAGTCAAACGTTTCATAGCTAGATGCTTCCAAAGTGGTAAAATGGGCGTCCCCCCCATCTAATTTCTAAACCAAGCAAGTGTAAATTTTGAAAAAAATATATGATGTAGATCTTAATAAATACTTTCAACGAAAATTGGTTCGGACGGGATCGAACAAGTAGTTTTTGAGATATAGCACATTTTCAACAACCGCAAACATAACTTTGTACTTCATACAAACACTATGAAAAACAAAGTTATATTTGTAGTCAACAAAATATTGTGGTATTTTACAAAGTTGAAGTAAATGGATTCCCTAATTCAGTTAAAGTTGGCACGGAACCCTCAGTGCGCGAGTCCGACTCGCACTTGGCCGGTTTTCTTTTTGTTAGATAGGTACAAATTTAATTTACCTTTTTGGTACAAAATGTTTTTTGTTTGGTTTATACAATAAGATCGTTACAACTGGAGCTCTATTTTTCACTCTATGAATCACTCGCTTCGAAATGGCGAGTGATTTTCGTTCGAAAACGAGTTTTTTTTCTATGACTTTTAATTCATCTTCAAACGGAAATCACTCGCTTCAAGATGGCGAGTGATTTTCGTTCGAGGATGAATTAAAAGTCATAGAAAAAAACTCGTTGTCGAACGAAAATCACTCGCCATTTCGAAGCAAATGATTCAAAAATAGGGCCCCTGGTCGATTACAAATCGACACCATGTTTTAAGAAAGATAATGTGGGGTAGTAGAGCATGAGCAGCCGCCCTTTACAGCATTGTATACATTCTATTCATTCGATTATAGATACTCTTTCTGAAGACATCTCTTATATTTATCCTACCTACCCTTCCTTTCACAGGTAGGTATCACACTGAAGTCACTATCCGTGCCTTAATAATTGTTTCGGGTTTCCCGACAGTCACCACGCTTTGAAGTTCAAACAATGCTAATTTCATGTCTGCAGGTAATGTAGGTGATTTACGGTAAGTATATTAATAGTAATACTCAAGTTACAAAGAGGAAAGTGCAGATGAGTGCGAGTTTCAGTTTCAGATGGCAGACAAGGGCGGGCAGGGTCATGTTCGGTCACGGCGCGACGCGACGGGCGGGGATCAATAGGGCCCCTGCCTCCACAATACCACCTAGGTATACCTCACGGAGAATGCAATTTGCAACTTACGCTCCACCTGCTCTACAGCTTTACCTCTGACCATTATTTATCCAGATATTGAGATTACACTAAGTGGTTTCAGGGGAAACCTTAAGTTTTATGTCTGTAATGGACCGGATAAATGTTTAATGAGCAAGCTGATTCCACCACTCGTTCGAGGAGAATGTTATTTTTTACCAGTATGTACTATGTACTTTTGCCTATATATGTGAATCGTGGTTCTTTTTACAAGATTATTTGATTTATTCACTTATCAGTAAATAAATCAAATAATCTTGTAAAAAGAACCACAGTATGTCGTGATACAAACTGCAATTTTCTGACCATGCTTTAACTCCTGTTTCCCTTGATTTTCATACCTACCCGCTTCATAAAATAGACACACATAGGAGTAATTAAACCTGTAATTCATCATTTTATCATTGACCTTTGTTACGTTTTTAAACGGAATATGTTTACGAGCTGTGGCATTAATACTTATTTTGAAGAAAAGAATCTCTCGAATGAAATCATTTTATTCTATCCAATATTCATCCTTAGACCCACATAAACTTATGTTTTCAGGAAAGTCGAAGGCAATTGAGGATGTTGACGTGTATGGAGCAAATCCGAAATATTTACTTCGAACTGAAGATGTATAGAGTTGTACTATTTAGTTGTGTTCTATATTATTTAAGTTCGGGTCGCTCCGTGGGTCCTGCAAACAACGCATCTGCAATACATTCTGAAATATACATGGCTCCGGGGACCGCAGCGGTACACTAGATGTCACTTTAACTTGCCACTTTATTGTACTTTACCGCTGACTCTGCATAACCAAACGAGTACTTTGTGTTTCAGTTCACCTAAGCCTTCCAACACCCTTTCAAGGGAAATCTTCAAGGAAATATTTACTTACAGTTTTGGAATTCCTTCAGCGTTTTCATTTACAAATGGATCGTTCGGTTGATCATTTATGTAAAGACCTCGTTCACTGAGAATTTCCCCGCATTTATTTAAGAAGTCCCTAAACACCAAATATCCACGAAAAGCATTTCATAAATACTTACTTAAAATAGAATATTTAAAAGACCCTTGTTTATACCTAAACTCTATAACAGAAAAAGCCTATTAATAATTTATAAGTATGTGGAATACTTAACTACATACTAATATCATTTTAGAGAACCTCCTTAGGTACTCAACTAGAAGACTGTTTATCTGCCTTAGGGGCAGATAAAAATGCTAATAAAATACTTTGGTAGTGACACCTAATTAGTGTACTATTTATGATACAGCAGCAGAAATGTCTAATTACTGAGTTCTAATATGGCGTGCAGAGTTTATGTGAAACTTTCACGCTGTGTAGTTTACTGTCCCAGATAATTCATGAATGTAGTCATTAATGTATTACCTATTCATGGCATACTTTATTTTATTAATTTGACGTCTGATTCGAAATATATATGATATCTACATGTAAACCAGGGGTTCCCAAACTTTATTGGTCTAGCGTCTACTTTGATTTTTTTTCACAGCGCCCCCTTTCTTTTTTTACTTTAAAACCTCCATGGCATTTAGCCTATAAAGCCTGTCATCTAGCGTGTAAATAATTGTTTACAACGCTCCTCAAACCTGTGAGCGAAGCGAGCGCGCATAAGTTGTAGTTAAAGAACTTTATTTCTCATAAAGAATAACAACAATTCATTTCTTGAGAAAAACAATCACTAACTAATTATAATTATCGTACTGACTAACAACCACTATGGGTAAGTAATATGCTAACAATGTGAGCGCACTCAGATTTGCTTATCTATTAAACGGGTAGGTTGGTAAAAAGTCGGTTACATTGGCATATCATCATTCGTTTGGTTGTAGTTGTTGACAACATCAGCAACCACGGATGTATAGAATATTTGTGTTCTGGAAGCGGCATTATTTTGGCAAACATTTAATTTAGATTTTAAGTAAACATCAAAAATTAATTCTCGAAGCAGTTTTTTAAAACTAACTATCGATTTTGCATCCTTTATTTCAGTTGGTAAAACTTATTATAAATTTCACACCTTCATATTCAATAAATTTTTTACCGTAATTAGTTCTTGGCGAGCGTGATATTAAATGGTTTGCGTTGCGTAGTTTCATTGTTTGAAATTGATGTTTTTTGCTAAAAGATAGTGTTGAATGAATTAACTTATTTTGAATTTTATATATTAATATGCATGTATAGTATGTATAAATTTGTTCAATGGTCATAATTTTAGTTTTTTCGTATATTTCTTTGGTGGGTGTGCGAAACTCGTAATTAAATAAAGATTTAAAAAGTTTATTTTGAGCTGTATGACACTTAAGTTAGATTTAGCGGCTGTTCCAAAAACTTCGATTAAGTAGTCAACATGTGGTTTAATCAATGAATTGTAAATAAGGTATTTGATTCTATGCAGGAGGCATCGAGTTATACCACGTAAAGTACCTGTCAATAATGTTAATTTTGTTTTTATTTTGAATATGTGTTGTTTACAGTTAAGGTTGTGATCAAGAGTAAGGCCAAGATACTTTTTACAGCTTCTTGCATTAATTTATCATTATTTATCTGAAGTTCCACGTCAGCGTCTGTTTTTTTATTTCTTGCCTTAAATACGTCATGATTCGTTTTAGTTGAGTTTTTTAATAATAATAAATCTTTTTGTGCTTTGGATTGTATGATTTTTATTGATTTACTAAAGTAGAACAAACTTGTGTCATCAGCATACAAAGAGATGTCTGCATTAAGCCCTATATATTGTATATCGTTTACGTATACTAAGAATAAAAGGGGCCCAAGGATCGATCCTTGAAGGACACCGAAGGTTATTGGACAAGATGAACTCTGATGTTGCCCTATTCTTACTATTTGCATACGGTTTACGAAATATGATTTTAAAATATCATGAGCACTACCAGTGATACCAGCTTCTGCTAGTTTTTTTAAAAGTATATCGTAGCTGATGGTGTCAAAGGCCTTTTCGAGATCATCAAACACACCAAGTCCAACTTTTTTTTCATTGATGTTATTTTTAATTTTTGTCACAAGGTCGACGGTAGCTGAGAGTGTGTTTGATTTTGATCTAAAACCATATTGGTTTTTACAGAAGTATTCTTTGGAGTTTAGATATAATACTTCAATGCGAGAGTAAATAACCTTTTCAAAAATCTTTGAAATCACGGGCAGAACTGATATTGGGTGGTAGTTTGATGGATCTGATTTATTACCGGATTTGTGAATAGGCGATATTATTGCCACTTTAATGCTATCTGGAAAGATTCCATGGTTTAGACAATTATTTAAACAAGCAGAGAGTGGTGCAGTTATTAGATTTTTGATCGATTTTACTGCTTTTGTACTGATGCCGTCTATGCCAGAACTGGCGTTTGGGTCGAGGATATCGATTATTTTACTAATTTTGTCCGTGGTTGCTGGTTTTAGATATGTAAGATCGTTTTGAGAAGATTCAAAAGATCTCACAGCCCGCCTTGCATCAGATAGGTATAGCTTAGGAATTTGGTTCGCTAATACTGAACCTATTGTAGAAAAATAATTGTTGAAACATTTACAGATTTCAACCTCATCAGTTATAATTCTTGAGTTTACTTGAAGCTTTTTAGGTCCACTCGAATCTTTTATCTTGTTTGCAGCTATATCATTAATTGCTTTCCACATCTTCCTTGGTTTATGTCGCATGGTCTTTAAAATATTTGTAGTAGTATAACTTTTTGGATTTTTGTATTATTTTTTGCACTTTGTTCTTAGCTTCTTTGTATTTTTGTTCTAGTGCCACATTTTTTGATTACTTTTATGAATATGCCAGATATTGATGGGTATATTTGTTTCCTGTAATATTTTTTGTTTATCCAGTTCCGGCTTGGTAGGTTTAAAAGCTCAGACTTGTTGACTTTACTTTGAGATAGACAGCAAAATAATTTTTCTTCTAAAATTTCGTATATTTTATCTTCTTTTCCAATTAAATTTTCAACTGTCTCATACAATTTGCTATAGTTTACTGCTGCGTAGTTAATTTTCTTCAAAGGTGTAGGCTGGTAGTTTTCCATCTCTAGATATGTGTGTTTACGAGTATGGTCTGACATTGATGTTTCAATTATAACAAGGTTGAAGGTATTATCTTTTATATTAGTGCATATGTGGTCTATAATTGTTCACGTTTTCGATGTTTCTCTGGTAGAGTATTCTTGATTGATTTTATTTAATATTTTGTAATTACATATTTTCTTTAAGTGTATTTCTATATTTACGAGTTTCTCTGTCAGGTTGAAGCAAGTCGAAATTAAAATCGCCGAACACAATAGCCCTTTGTTTGTTCTAAAGTTGAGAAGAATATGTCTCGAGAAAACTGTCTACTTCTTTTTTGTTAGGGTTATATACGGCCCCTATATCGAATCCCTGTTTCTCCAAGTAGATGGAAAATGATGTAGGTACATTATTTATGTTTCTACATCATTTACATGCAAAGATCTTCAATAATGTTATGATTCAGGTTATTATGTACAAATATTGAAATGTCCCCACCTTTTTGTTTTTCCCTGTAGTTGTTGGCATGGGATTTGTAGTTTTTGGACGTCAACGTCATTTTTTATCCAAGTTTCTGATATTATAACGATGGTTGGAGTTTAGTCATTAAACATTTCAGCTCATCGAATTAACCTGGTTTGACGAGGCTGCAGGCGTTCATATATAGAAACTTGAGAGATTTTTTGGTGATTGTTATATCATTGTATCTATTGCTAACTGTGTGGGTTGTTTTACTCCCGGACGCTATTAGTTTTTTTTATGTTTCGACCTCTCCTTTGCGACTTCTTCGGTTGCTTGAATTATTCTAGGAGTTCCCTTAACATATTTAATTTTCAAGTTTGTTTCTCCATTTTCGACGCGTCTACCGAGTTCGACTTTCAGATTCTGCATGTGGTTTCTTTGTTTAGGAGTATGATCTGAATATATTCTTATAGGATCAATATTTACAGAGTTCTTATTCCGTAATATGGCTTTATGGGTTTAACTGGTTCCTTTGTAGCAAAGTAAACCTTGATAGGGCGGGTACGATCAGGCCTATATTTTCCAAGTTTGGTAGTCTTGGTAGGTTCAGGACATTCGGCGTAAATAGTTTTAATAATCTAAATAACCTCATTTCGATTGTAGGTGTTACGGTCTATGGCCATGCTTGGTTCTGGTATGCCTACAACTACTATGTTTATTGATCTTTTATGACGCTCGTAGACTTCGAAAACTATTTCTTCGTAGACTGTAGTCGATTGAGTTGAGGGGTCTGCTGGGAAAGTATCTTTAAATTAATTTATATCAGATTCTAATATCTCAATTTTATTCACAATATTTTCGGTCGTAGTATCTAGGTTTTTTAGTTTTATTTATATATCACTTTGGTCTAAAACAATTTGCTCTATCGTATTACCAATGTCATTAACTTGATTTTTAATAGTAGTAATATCTTCACTGAGTTTGCCAATATTTTCAGCTTGTTTGCTAGTACTGATCTTCAACACAGCCATTACTTCTGACATTTGCTGTTTAATATCGGAGAGCTCCGCCTTAATCCAAGCATCGTCATCTGTTTCTTTTCGCTTATAACGATGGGTAGTGTGTGAGACAAGGTCACTTTCTTTTTTTTCGCTGTGCTTTTGGAGTTTAGTTTCCTATTCTTTTCTAACCAAAATCATGATAAACATAGATGCGCAAAAATTAGGATTTGCGACGTTTATCAAACGCGTGGAATAATATAGTTTTCTGACCAAGAATAGGATAATAGTCATAAAAGCGGGATTTGTGACATTTATCCATCTAAGAGTATGATAATGGTTCATGAACGAGCGCGCAATAATCTTGGTAGAGTAAAAAGTTTTTGCTTACGACGCTTTTTATACCAAGAGTAAGTTATAGTAGAGTCAGGAGTAAAGAAAGCACGCAAAAATTTGGTTTACGATGTTTTTCAAACCAAGAGCTTGGTAATAGTTCATGAGTGAACAAAAAAATAACGCGTAAAATTTTGTTTGCCGTGCAACCGCTTGCTTTGCTTACGCATCGACTTTTATTTTTAACTAGTGGTCCCCCGCGTTTTTTGTTTTTTTCTCGCATTCTAAACCTTCTCGAGACCTCCACGAATATTTCAAGATTAAGATAAGATAAATCCGTACAGCCGTTCTCGAGTTTTAGTGAAACTAACGAACAGCAATTCATTTTTTGTACACAGTCTGGCCATAAAAACTGTTACAATTAAAAATAAGAATGATATTATATTTGAATTTGGTATCTGCCATTTTTTTACGATTGCTCATTGTATTTTCTAATTTTGGCACCAATACATTTTATAATATTTTGCGATATTAAAATGGGGTGGGGTGATAAAGAGAACAACACAAAGTTGGTATGGAGCCAAATGCAAATGCAATTTTAAAACTCTTCATATGCTTGGTATTAGTCAAATGTTCGTGTACTGGGTACAGAGTAGGTCTCATTGTCCACGTAGTGTTCGTACGAAAAAGGTGGTTAAAGCAGTAAGGGAAAGAATTCGCAGAAATCCTGTCCGAAAGCAAAAGATGTTATCTCGGGAGATGAAGATAGCACCCAGAACCATTTTGCGTATTTTAAAAGATGACTTAAGACTTGCAGCCTATAAGAGACGCGCTGGTCATTTTTTAACTGATAATTTAAAAAAGACAAGGGTGGTAAAATCGAAAAAACTACTGAAGCGGTACGCAAAGGGAGGTCACAGAATTTTTTTGTTTACGGATGAGAAAATCTTTACAATTGAGCTATATTTTAAGAAACAAAATGACCGTATTTATGCTCAAACCTCTAAGGAAGCTTAGTCGGCAGAGTGCAACGTGGGCATAACTCGACTTCAATAATGGTTTGGTGGGGTGTGAGCTATGAAGGAGTGACTGAGCCATATTTTTGTGAAAAAGGTATCAAAACATCGGCACAAGTGTATCAAGATACCATTCTTGAGAATGTAGTTAAGCCCCTTAACAGGACCTTGTTCAATAACTAAGCATGGTCTTTCCAACAGGACTCGGCGCCGGGTCATAAAGCCCGGTCCACGCAGACTTCGGACGTCGGACTTCATCAGAGCTGAAGACTGGCCGTCGTCTAGTCCCGATCTTAATCCGCTTTATCATGATTTATGGTCAGTTTTCGAGAGTACGGCTTGGTATAAACGCCATGATAATTTGGAGTCCCTAAAACAATCCATACGATTGGTAGTGAAAATTTTCCCATGGAAAGAGTGTGTGCTTCTATTCATAACTGGCCTCAACGTTTAAAGGACTGTATTTCAGCCAATGGAAACCACTTCGAATAACTTTTTTATATTTAAAATTGTTTTATATTTATGTATAAAACTAACACACTGTAAAAGTAATAAATATTATTTGCATTATTTTTTTTTTAGTCTTTGTGACAATATTTATGGCAAGACTAGGTATATAGATTAGGTTTATGGTACTTAAAATTGTGATAAGGGTTGTAGGCATGCCCACCAAGACTTCAAAACGGTTTTTTTTGCGCCTTTTTCGGAGGACGAGAGAGACGAATATTTATTACTGAATATCTCAATATATATTACGCATTGTGAACGCATTTATAATAATAAATACTCAATATTGTGTTTTTAGTTTATCACTTAATACAAAAAGAATATAAATATGATGTTGTCCTGCAGGACATTAAACGTTCCAGTTTTTTTTTTTAAATATGAAGCGCCCACAAGCGGGCGTTATCGCTCACTTTGGGAACCACTGATGTAAACGGTCTTGTAATTCAAAGTAAATATGTTTTATCGTTTTGCTTAATTGTTGAAAACTCTAAATGCAAAGTGTATGTACCTATAGCGAACAATTCAGGAAATGAGTATAATGTAATAATTACGTTTTCTTCCATCTGAGCTGCTCTACCTACACATTTTTACTGACTGTTTGTACAAACAGACAAACTAAACCGTGGTAGCAGGACGCGAATTTGCCGATACGATAGGTCGAAACGAACTAAGCGAAATTCCTAAGAAAGTTCCTAAGCTGCTAAAGTAGGCCAACTCTGTCTGGCCTATAGCTATAGGCTTACTAGACAAAGATAACGAAGCAGCTATTTGATCGTGATTCATATATAGAGCATTTCAATCACATGAAAATATATTATAAATATGTGTACCTAACTAAGTAATTTTCAGCCTTATCAGGATGTTGACTTTATAGACGATTCATTAGTGTTTTGGGACAGATTTTACCGACTTTAAGAAAAAGGAGATAATCAATTAAATGTGTATGTATCTATAGTTAGGCTTCCAAACACGTATACTAATTTTCGTAAGTGTATATGTTACGCTCAAAGATCGAAAACGCTTATTGAGCGGAAAAATAGCTCACAACGCGTTGTGGCCACAGTAAAACATCCATTTATTCATCCATAAACATTTATTTTGTCTTGTATTCAGGAGAAACAAATTATTTAGCTGAATGTCGGATGACCTCTGGTCCAGAATCTGCACCGGGTAGATCCGGTGGAAGACGGTCACGCGGTAAACCCAGTAAAAGATGGCATGACGAGCTGGACTCATTTAGCAGGGACTGGAAGACAGTTGCCCAAAATCGTGGAGAGTGAAAAAGGGGTCGGGAGGCCTTTGCCCTGCAGTGGGACACTATGGGCTCATAATAATTATAATTATTGTTTGTTTCACACAGCTTTTAGATTAATGTTTTCAGAAGAGTCTCTGCATGTTAGCTTCGGCACCATGTACGTCTTCTAAAGGTCCAACAACACAAGGGACACAAGATAATAATAATAAATTATTTTTGCAGTCGGTGCATGATGTGCGTAGACCGATAGTGTGCGTTATCTTGACATCATCATAAATGCTATATTTTAAGTTTTTTGTCAGTTTTTAAATGTTTGACCTTTTTGCCATAGATTGTATAGAATATAGCGTGGCTCGCTGCAGCACTCATGACCTTTGTCTGGGTATCCAGGTCGAGGTCACACACCTGACCTCCCAGTTGTTACTGTATATTAACCAAATGCAGGATAATATTGCGAGGGAAATATTCTTATTGCAACGACCCGGTGTGAGCACCTTGTTAAAAATGTACTCGCATTACATTATCTCTCGCCCTCGCATCGCTCAAAATACATGTTGAGTGGATTTTTGAAAATAATTCTTTATAGTTACTCAGATAATTATGATAATGGGTTCTAATGGAAATCATCTAAAAATATATGTATTTGGTTTTATTAAGATAGGTACTAACAATGTTTTATTAATGATATTAGTTATTAAAGTATTATATACGGTTGACAATAAAATGTTCTAAGCTTAATTAATGTCCACTTAACAGTTTTCAGGGTACCTAGTGAACGGCTATAGCCGTAAAACAATAAATGTTCTATTGTGTCTGGGATACCGCCTGAAAAGTGTTAAACTTTCTGCAACATCCATAAAAAATATTGAATCATGATCCACCAAGCTATAGATGCGTTCAAATGATGTTTTAACCCAGATAAAGAATTTAACTTACATTTTCAGAATAGAACGATACCCTCGGAATAAAGAATTCAACTTACATTTCCAGAAGGATGTCCTCAAAATGTTAGCAGCACTAAGCTCGAAGCCGCGGGCTCCACTGGGAACCTTGGTGCGAAGGAAGTATGTGTATTTGTGGTGACTAATCGGACAGCTCCGACGCGGGGGACCGCGTCAATTAGTGTGAGCCGTGAGCTGCGCAAACAAAGCACCATCTACTTTGCCGGTCACTCAGTATTTTTTCTAGCTGATAATGGACTAATCCCGATTTCTGAGGTTTAAGGCCGTGCACGGTACGGTACGTTTATTTGTTTACTAAATAAGGTACTAGCGGGTTCTATTTTTTAACCGATTTCAAAAAAGGAGGAGGTTATCAATTCCACTGTATGTTTTTTTTATATTTTTTTTGTATGTATGTTACCTCATATCTCAGTCGTTTGTCGACCGAATCGAAAAATTCTTTCACCTACTTAGAGGGTGTACCTTCTCGTTAGTCCCATTTTTTCCATTTTGGGATCTGATGATGGGATCATGGTGTAATCGAGGGAAAACCTCAAATTTCAAAGGCACGTATAGTGTTTCTTTACTAGAATCTTAATGTTGACGTGTTGTTACGTCTGATAGTCAACATCTTGTGGGGCTGAGCTGATGGTGGAACTCCTTAACGCTTAGGAGTTCAGTAATTATAATGACGGAACTTATGATAGGTAATTTGTAGCTTCTTAAAAAATAGAATCATAAGGTGCAACTCCCCCTCCCCCCTCTTATGTAATCACTAAAAATGAAGAAATAAAACAAACTTAAAAAAAGTAAAAACCGACTTCAAAACGAAAATACACTAAAAAGTCTTAAATAAACTCTTCACCATTGAAAGGAAAGGAATCCGTTTTAGGCGAACAATTTCTTTTTTTGTTATTAGTTATGCATTTACATTTATGCTCCGATTCTAATAGTTGGTGTGCGATGTGATGATGAGCCATCCTAGATAAATATACTAGCTAATGCAAACAAAACTTTCGCGTGTTTACCGCATTCAATCAATACAAACTTTTCAGCTAGTATCTTTACCATTTTTACTGCCCATGTATGATTTAGGTATATGGTTGTTCTGAAGATAAAAGTTTACCAAATGAACGTTAAATTCATTATAAATAGTAATTGAATCAAAATTAAATAATTTTAATTATTTAAATTTAATACTAGATGATGTTTGTTACTGCTTTTAAAGAATAAAATTCTTTTGTGAATATTTTATAAAGTTTCCGAAGAGCTTACAAAAGAAAAAATTACCAACGAAACGACAAAGGGCGTAAAAGGTAAATGATCTACTTAGTCCAATTTGCAGAACACCGGTTTCCCGGATGGAATTGCAGGTCCAACAACCGAAGATTAATGATAAGTATAATGACCGAGCCTATACCTATTCGTACCAGGTATTTAAGTCGACAAGCGGAAAATAAATGAAATCTTATGATCCGAAAGTACTTAGTTTGGAATGGTCCCGATAAATAACGCCTGAAAACACGTGTAAATTCAATCGCCTGAATACACATGTAAATTCAATTATTTAGTGCGATGGCCAAGTCTCAATTTATTTATATAAAACATTAAAGAATTTTACTATTGATATGCGTCACTATAACAAGCTGTTAATTATAACGTAACAACTTAAATGCTTCTAGTACGGAGATTCCAGACACAATTGATTTTCAATTGTTATGGACCACGATCGTGGTCTTAGAGACTGAACGTATCAAGACAGAAAGTCGCTTAAGTAGAGACTGAATAAATTAATAACCGACTTGGTATTACATGGATCTCACAACTATTTACCGCAGAACAACTGAGTTGCGAGACTTGGTTATTTTTGACAAGTATTGTTTTTGATGGGATCTTATTTCTTTTTGTATTTTGTAGACAGTTCTACTTTTTTCCTTTTCGGTACCTTCTACTTATTGTATATATGTATATCTACCAGCAACGAATTTTCTTAAAGCCCTCTCTCTGACTTATGAACTTTTCGCCTCGCGCTAGCACCGCGACAGCTCGCTCGGCGACATTCACCTTTCCGCGCGCCCCGCCACTGTCCCCGCCCCGCGCCCTCGCGCTAGCACCGCGCAGCGCGTAGTAACGGCCCGCGCTCACTCGCTAGCATCACAGCGCGTGGTATAATAATTAATTTACAACCTTACGTACTCGTAATAAGTACGAATACGCACGTAGGTACGTTTTTTGCATTAAATAATTTAATTTACACGTGTTTTCATGACGGGAATACCCATTTTTTGCTCGATTTGGCAGGGGCACTACCA
The DNA here is from genome assembly GCA_963924145.1 of Pyrausta purpuralis. NCBI lineage: Eukaryota > Metazoa > Arthropoda > Insecta > Lepidoptera > Crambidae > Pyrausta > Pyrausta purpuralis. The sequence goes on from OZ001650.1 coordinate 13,089,050, forward strand.
TGCGCCTATATTTATATGGGACTAGCTTAAACCCACGGCTTGGCACGCAATAATAATAACTGCCATAAAATATCGTTACGAATAAAGCCAATATTGAAAAATTTAACTGAAGACTTGGCTGTATGGGCTTAATTTTTTTTGCGGTCTTTTCTAGATTTTTTAGTTTTTCTTTGATTCATACACCAAACACTACTTATATTCTAAATTTGAAGCTTCTAGGTCTGCTAGAAGTGCCTTAGAATTTTGATGATCGGTGAGTCAGTGAGTGACAAAATTAAGAAATTTGACCCGTTATAATTCTTAAAATACTGGTTCAAATTGAATGAAATTTGAAATATACCGTGTCTTCACAATGCTTGCATGGTTACTGAAAATTTCAGTCTTCTAGTTTTATCCACAACGAAGTTACAGGGGGTTGAAAATGGTCTGAATTGCTTCGAGAAAAGGATGGTACGGCAGTGACGCTTTTTTGCTCGACTTGGTGGGGGCACTGCCGTGCCCCCAGATTACGAGTTAATCATTATATTATTTACTTCCTCATGGAAGCATCATGTTGTTCTGATTTTGAATTACTGACCAGCAAAACCTATATTAAAAGCGATTTCATTTGTTATTTTGTCAATTTTATGTTGATGTTTATTTGCAAATGCGATATTGTGAGAAATATTTTATAAATCGAATACAATATTCTCTACACGTATACTGTGCTTTATATCATTCCTAGTGCTACTTACAAATTATGTTATGTGATAAAGTTTAAGATCAACACGTTTTATGTCGTGGTTTAAGGTCAAACTCGAGGTGAAAGAGCTTGAGGTCACCGTCGTCGCCCCTTGTGGCTATCACCCTAAATTAGTTAATTCACTTTGTGAAATGTATCGTCAGTGAATCTCTTCTTAATTTAATTGAATGATAGGGTTATGTTCAATTAAATTTATTTACATAATAATTATATTGCGAATAGTAGGAAAAGCTCCCGGGATTTTCTAAAAAAATAATGAGTTTTCTCATTTCCCTGGACAGGTGGAGGCATTACATACATAGTTCAACATATGCTAAGAATCTTTTGGACGAAACCAAATTGGGTCAGGTACTTACCTAGTAGGAGGCAGAAAGCAAAATGCGATAAGTCGACCGATGCCTCCGTTTCCGAGACGCTTGCGGCTTCGCCCGAACTACCGCCATGTTATGATTGCATTTACGACTCAATTTCTAAAAGTTTGGAATACATACCGTGTTTACTCAGTAAACATTCTGTTTATTTGACTTTGAATCCGAAACTCCGAAAGACAGCTGTAAGCTACTGAATAACAAGATCAAAATACTTTTCACGTATTTTATTAGAGACATATTCCAAAGTCATGACACACATTAAAACTAATAACAGAGAATATGTTTTAAAACTTTACTGAAATGCACTTAAAACTATAAAGTATCTAAGTATGTTGAACGGACTAGAAATTCACTTGATGCATTTTTTATGCCATCGTATGCACCTGCTGCTGGCATGGTTCACGTGGTCTCCATAATAAGAAATAAGAATAACTTTAGGTTATAAAATACAAAGGTAATATCTTAAACAATAAAATGTAATTACAAATGAATAATACTTATCTCTAACCAATATTTTCTACATCTAAATATATGAAACATGCACTAAAAAGGGTCACAATTTACCGTAACAAACTATTACATAGTAAAAACCACAACTATGGACGAACTAATAAAGCATAATATTTGGACATAATCAGATTTATGAACATTTTACGAATGCGTTCCTAACACAACACAAGAATAGCTCATAAAAAAACATTAAATGCGAAAATGGATCAGCCGAGTGCGGATGACGGTTTTGATCGAGTGCCAATAATGAGAGCGGACCTACACCTACGTGTATATCACTGCCTATATTTAGACGACCAGAATATACCTAAATAAAATCCACCTTACGTAATCAAATAAGGTGTTACGTTACATAACAAAGGTTTATTATTTTGTACCTACAACATACATTTTGTATAAATATACTATTTCTGGGATCTTATCGGATTACCGTAAAATAAAGATGCTCAATAACAATAACATCAAAACATCGTTGTGTATATGCAGATTATCTTAACCATCGTGTTAATTAAAAAAATGTCACCGCCACAACTCTCGGTAATCTCTTATCGAGATAATAATTAAATTTGAGGACGGTCAGCCTTTTTAAACCGAAGGGGCTTGTAACGGGTTAACTCAATCAGTATATTTCCATCCGTGGGTAGCTATCAGTGGAAGTTTTTTGCTAACGAACCTCGCAAACGTGTTCGAGAGGGCAGGCGGCGGCGGCGGCTAAATGATCAGCAAACTTGCACAAACTAAAGAGCTTACGTAACTCATGTGCCTCCGCCGGCCTCATTTGCCAAATGGTTACCCCATCCAACATTGATTATTAAACTTAAAGATCAACTTTCGGGTGCATTGAAAACTTTCGAAACCACATACATGTGTACAGATCCTATACGACGAACGCTGGAGAAGTTCTCGATAAATAAAAATATGACTAGTACTCTTCCTATTATATGTACTGTAACTCAGGTTTATCTAACCATTGTTTCCGCTTAGAAATAGATAACTAACTAAAGTTAAACATCTCATATAACGGGTATAATACATTACAACCCTTTTCCAAATATGTACTAAAAAATTAAAATGATAATGTATAAACTCTCGCAGTCGCATACACAATGTACAGATTTTGAGCGGTGCTAATTCAAATAGAGGTCCCCCGATAATTTCCAATATGTCAAATATTGCCGGTGTCTCGGCAATTAGGTCAGCGTGATATTTATCCGTGACAACTCCGCGCAGAATGGCAAGCTCGATTTCAATTATGCTCGTGTTGTTAACGGCCTTCGAAATATTTTTGTATGATTCACCAACAACTGTGAGTACATATAGATTAATCCTGACATATAACTTTATCCGAACTTTCATCTCGATAATACTAAGAACCTTAATCAAGTAGGCGTTTAAAGGTTCTTGAGCGTAAACTGCATCTCATGGTTGCGTGCTCTAGACCCCTATGCAATACTTAAGGAGCCTAGTGAGTATAAGTCTTAAGGTGTCTGGAGCGTATATCAGGTTGTACCTCATGGTGGAAATGGCAACTCCAGTAGCCGAGAACAGGATTTAAAAGTTTCGTCCATTTTTCGCAATTACAATACATTTATATATTCCTTCTGTCAAGCTAACCATTCTGCTCTCGATACAAAGACATCCTTTGATCAGTGGTTTATTTTAGTCGGTGTAGAGTCCTTCGTAGAGCGAGCGAGGCAGGTGCTCCGCGAGGATGGACTTCAGCTTCTCACGGGGTGAGACTGGTGTGTAGCGAGCCAGGGGGAAGGTGCGCGTCACGCCGTCGCTGAGAGAACGCGTCACCGCCGTCAGGTCAGCATCCTGCAACAAAACATTGATTAAACTGCGCATCAGAGATTGCTTTTCTGATACAGTAACAGCACTTACGGACTACGGTTAACGTCAACGATGACGTTGACGACAGCCGCGGTCACAGGAGTAATGGTCTCTCCACCGGCTTTTGCTGTTGTCCGATCAGGAGGTCAGTGGCACTGTCAATAGCATCTAAGTACAGTCGCCAGCACATCAGGTTACCCACTTTAGTTGTAAATAAGACCTTATTACAACTGCATAAGCTACCTTATTGTTTAACTTGACGTGCTGGTGTCAGTTGCAGTTGACTGCTCGAGCTCAAAGGGTTGATATGAAGCCAAATTTAATTCTAGATCAAATATGCGTAGATAATGAAGGAATGACAGAAGACCCTTCGGTGAATTTAATTAAATGTTGGCTATAATGTATAAAGGCACTTCAAAGGAGTACCACAATCGTATGTTTACCTACATGGCAGATACCTGTCGTGCTGAAAAATAAAACTGTTGGGTATAGTAACGCCGACTCGCAAAGGTCAAAGTATAAAATGGCAATATCATGTGTTATTTTACATTGGACAGTGCAAGAAAAATGGAATTGAAAATACATGTGCCGGGAGGATCGTGCAACCCGCAAGCGATGAATTGCGAACACACATTCAACGAATGTTTTAAGTAGATAATTTAAAGCTCAGCGGTTTTACGTAAATATTGTTAATACGTCTAACAATCATAGGTAGGAGGGCGCTTATGATTGGTCATCCAGAATTTCAACGCGACCTAATTGCAGAAAGGATTTTTATAGCAGTCTACTTCGGTTGCGTTCTCTTGATCGCTAGTCGTCAGGTGGTTTAAGCAGTCATTGGATCGTATTCATCACAATCAGATTAGTCGCTCGAAAGCTTGTCGATTACATGCTCTAGCCTCGTGCGGCACGAACAGTAACAAATCACCAAAAGTCGTTTAAGTTCTGCAGCTTGATAGAATTTGTATAGCTTCGCGTCGCTAACATCCTGCTGCATCTAAGAATGTAGGCTATCTCTTATGTATTCTCTCTTGTGAATATTGTATTCAGCAGACCGTTAGCATAGAAAATAGGCTTACTTATTTTTGCCAATACAGATAGGTATTTCGGTGCTATGAGCCAGTGCATTCCAGAGATTAGTGGCATAGCTAATGGATATCTTAATGCAGATCACGAACGGTCCACTTCAAATATTCGTGATTAAATCGAGATGGGAGAACCAAAGTTTCTGCGAGTAAATTAATTATTAAATGAATGCATAATAAGGGTGATTATTCTACGAAATTAAGTATTATTCATAATCAAGAAAATTTAAAAATGAAAATTTTCATATTTTCACTAAATTTTATGTTCGAACGATCACGTTGTATGCTTATGTGTTATGCTTTTGCATTGTTTAAACCGCACTGTATGAATGTTAAAATCAATACACCAAAACGAAACAGAGGTGGAATTGTGTAAAGCAATCGTATTCATTTGACAGGTCAAAACGTACCGTATGGTCTGGCAAATGGCAAAGAACAAAGGGTTTGACAGATCATACCGTACGTTATGAACTTTTTAATGAATACGATTGCTTTACACAATTCCACCACAGATCTGTCTGTTGTCGGGTCAAACGAAGAGATAAATATTTATGTAGGTACTCGTATTTATATGCGCAAGTTGTTTAAATTGCCTTGAACATTGCACGGCACACTGTTTATATCAGCACACTATTCTGTACACGTATTGGACATCACGGCGTATTTATGTCTTGGAAACAATTTCAGTGAATATGTTAATTTTCAAATACAGAATAGATATTCTAAGAATACTAACAACCTAAGTCCTAAATGAAGCTGTCTGTTTAAAATTAAACCCATTTTCTTACTTCCAGGTTATCTTTTTAACGTAACACGATAAGGCACGCAGTAAGAAAAGGGAGATTCAAAGGGAAATTAGAAACATGACCTCAGCTGTGACCTTAAAAAATTGTTATGCTCGAGTGCCTTGCCCTTATGACGTAAAGCATAGCTATATGTAGGTATGCAAATATTGCAGGGTGTATAAAAATCTGCTTTTGAAGTAAGAGTTATAATTATTCACGTAACTTTACGTTTGGAGTAGTCCTCTTTGAGGCAAATTTGGAAGTATTTTAATGTTTTCCTGGAGACATTTTTATTATAATTTTACACACACTATTTTTTATCTTACTTTAGTATGCTTTGTAATTTTTGGGGTTCCGTAGCCGAATCAAAAAACGGCATCCTTTTTGTTGGGTGTCTATGGATAGGTCTTTTAAAATGACATAGAGGTTCCTAAAACCATTTGCTTTTAAAGTCTAACGTTTGATAGATAGACGCTTCCAAAGTGGTAAAATGGGCGCCCCTCCCCTCTTACTTCTAAACTAAGCGAGTGGAAATTTTGAAAATATGTATAATGTAGAACTTAACAAATGATTTTAACGAAAATTGGTTTGGATGGGATCGAATAAGTAGTTTTTGAGATATAGCACCTTTTTATACAACAGAAAACATAACTTTGTTCTTCATACAAACACTATAAAAACAAAGTTATATTTGCTGTAAACAAAATATTGTGGTATTTTAGCAAAGTAGTAGTAAATGCATTCCCTAATTCAGTTAAAATTGTCATTGTCACCCTCAGTGGGCGAGTCCGACTCGCACTTGGCCGGTTTTTCAAAAAAACGATATATTTTTTTTATTATAAATAAAACTAAAAAATGCAGTGGTCAGCTACCTACATGGCTGGCTCTGGTAAAATATGATGATATAAAATGATTTGGTAGTGGTTTAAGGCCGTAAAATGAAGCTGGAGTTTACTATTGTGACAGATTATGGGAAAGTTATGTCAAGCCTAAAAAGCAAATAATGTCAAAGCCAAATTAAATTAGGTTTCAAGTAATAAGGTCACCAACAGTAGTTCAAAATGCTATTAAAATGCGATTGTGGTACCTCAGTTTTCAATTTTGGCAATGTAACTTTACCTGTTGTTGTCATTGTGAAAATATATAAACATACATGGTAGATGCATTAAGATATGCATTGTTTTTTCTTTGCCTAACCATAGGTAGAAAGAGTTGAATCTGCAACGCGAGCGAGGGCAAACTTATTCCTTGAAAAAAAAAAACAACTTCATTAGTAAGTTTTCTTTAGGCTTGATTTTACCATACTATTATAATCATCATCATAACTGTAGCTGGTGTTTTTCGGATAGAGATCGAGTTATTTAGTTGTTCCAGATCAAACCGTTGTCGAGTCGCAAGCTTCTTTCAGCAGCTAATCATCAGAGACTTCTTTAACGTTTTATTCTTACTCACAGCACTTTTAGTGTACTTCTCCAGGCTGTGGAGCGCGTTCTCAAAGTAGTCCTCACCGAAGCTCCCTTCTGTTTATCGCTGACCAGCTTCCACATGTCGCAAGCTTGCTTTAGCAGCATTTCTTGCGAAATACTCTCTCGAATAAAGTACTTACAGCGTTCTTAGTGTACTTCTCAAGGCTGCGGAGCGCGTTCTCGAAGTAGTCTTCTCCGTAGGCTCCCTTCTGTTCATCGCTAAGCCTCTTCCACATGTCCCGGGCTTGCTCCAACAGCTTCTCTTCGGAAAGCCAAGCGCTACCCGTTGTGTATTCACCAGCAGCTACCACCACCTGCCAGAAGAATATAAGCTTTTTATCACAGCACAGGTTATAGCGATTTTTTGAAATGCACATATCACTGTTTTTTTTGTCTCATAATTGTAGGACAAAATAACAACTCAAAATGCCTTGATCAAATCAATTGTATACCGCCTATTGTTAGCAGTGTGGGTGGTGTATTAAGCGTTTCGGCCTACTAACGAAGAGTCGAACGAACGAGATATAGAGGTTTTACGCGTAGCTCCAAACCGCTACAGTACATAGGTCTTTTGGAATGATCATTGCTCAACCAATACTATGTATCAAGGCAGTTATAACATTTTTTTGCTACGTGACGTGACAGAGTGTAATGATTAAGTGTTGTGGGTTGTAATACTTAAAAAAACATACTTATTTTTTTATAGTCAGTCTAACCAGATGATCTTTAAACTATCTTTTTTTATAACTTTACGTGATATTGTAATCAAAAGGTAAAGTTAGAGTTAGTGTATATAATAAAATATAAAGGAGTAATAACGTAGAATGTTCGCGAAACAATGAATTACTTTCGAATTCAATTTCAGAAGTTTAAAGTTAAGTGAATTCGGTGGCCTTAAATAATATAGAGCCTAGCGCTGTCCACTGAAGGATCACAAAGCATTTGGCTGTTTGAGGAAGAAAAACGATTTATCTCTTTTAGTTTAGGCTTTTGAGACGGTGGAATAGATTTCACGATACAGGTTCATTCAAAAAGGCTTCTCGACGCGTTTGAAACAACGTTATTAAAGAGCACACGTAGATAATGTTGCCCTGATGAGACTATAATTTATTCACAAGCTGTGCAGACTACACATAAAGTTCATTATACGGCCATCCGAATTGTGGCCTCGCTAAGAAAATTTAATATCGTGCTATGATAGCATAGTTCAGTATTTGAATTTTAGATTTTCTATTAAATTCAAATACTGAACTATGCTATTTCTGAAAATTATGACGATACCATTAGATATACCTTTTACACTTCAGTGGCGTCATACAGCAGTTTGATACTATTATCATTTCTATTAAGAGTCAGTGGAGTGAACATCGATTAGCTTAATGTTAGTGATTTGATAGCCGCAATTGTGGTTACTGCCAATAAATCGTTTGATGTGGTGATTTTGAACTAATCAATCGAAACGCGAAGCTGTTCATATAAAACATAAATAAAAATGATTATTCATTAATCCGAAGGTCTGAGCTAAAACATTCACATGCCATCAGCGAAGTCGCATGAATACTGCAGTCAAGGTTTCTCGCTTCCATACTCCACTTACCACGTCTCTCCCCTGGGAGTAAGAACCTTGATGCAGGTCGTCGTGGCACTTAAATTGTCTTGAGACTGACGCTCGACGCATTAAATTTGTAGGGACGAGGTCACGATACACTTCTGTTTATGTTTTTCCATATCGGAATGTACCAGCGGAAAACTGGCCCTTTGAGAATATTTGAATGAGAGTGGCAAAAAAAATCTACGATAGAGCGAACTCTGATATGACCTCACTGATAAACGTTGTTTCCTCTACACAATGGTTGTCTGGAAGAGATCGCTTCCAGCGATAAGATCGCCAATATTGTACAAATGATTTGCCTGTACTGTTATTGTTTCTTGTGCCCTTACTTGTGCAATAAAGAAATGTTATTATTATTATTATTAACTCTGAGAAGATGCCTGTTTCTTTTCATTTTGACATCGATCGATTTATTAGTATTTTTCAAAGGAAAATTGCACGTCACATAGAGTCAATTTTTGCATGACAAGTGTTTGACAGGTTCCCAATCTATTTCCGCATGTTGCGGCTTTCTGTGAGAGGTCTGGGAGTATGGTAGGACCCTGTAACGACTATCATTAAACTTTGTCACTTACTTAAACCTGTATGGAAAAAATACGAGGGCCATACTTTTACCACATTGATCTTGTTAGCGGTCTAGGCAGGCGTTTCAGACGGTAAAGGCATCGCACTGCCTTTAAAATGTTGACCTTTGAAAAAACTGCCAGAGAGGAAGCTTCAGCGAAAGAGGACTCACCACATCTACGCCTCTAGGCTTCAGCTCACGGCGCAAGCAAGCGGCCATGGCGTCGAGAGCGGCCAACGAAGCTGCGTGCACGCCGCGCACCGGCGCCGCCACGTGCGTCAGGATCGACGACGCCAGCACGATGCGCCCGCGAGCACGACGCACCAAAGGCAGCATCACTTGCACCAAGCGAGAAGGACCTGCGATTGTGAAATTTTATGATGACAAAAAATATATACATATTTTTAATAATGCCAAAAACGCAACAATATTTTATTTATCATCATAAAATATTATTGCGTGACCACGTCACATTAAGACCACAAGGAAGATCTAGTCTACGATTTCAATTCACATGTAAATTACGACAAGAAAATTACGATTTTGAAAAAATAACGATTGAACATTATTGTTGTACAGCTTACTTTGGAAAATAGAGCGCATTAATATGGAATGCAAAATAATAACTTTCAGTTGCTTCGGTTAAAACTAAAATAAAGGAAAGTGGTTCAAGGCGACATTAAAGTATACTTAGAACGTTAATAACTTTCCGTAATGGAGGAAAGGTTCGATTCCAACAGCTGGTTTCAGGTAAAGTTTTATTTTTGCAGGTGAATACCATTTTAACTCTTAGGCAAAATTATCATTTCATGAAGCTATTTTCAAGTGACTATTTTCATGATTATTTTAATAGTTACTTGCTCCTTTATTTTCATTGTTTATGTTTTTGGATTGTTTTCCTGTTATAAACGGCATGTACAAAGTATTTTGAAATATTTTTATTATTTATTCATCCTGGTGGTTTTTCGTGTAAGAAAATTTTCGCCACGAATGTGTAGTCTTGCCATAAATATTGTCACAAAGAAAAAACATTTTTTTAATGCAAATAATATTTATTACTTTTACAGTGTGTTAGTTTTATACACACATATAAAACAATTTAAAATATAAAAAGCTTATTCGAAGTGGTCTCCATTGGCTGAAATACAGTCTAAACGTTGAGGCCAGTTATCAATAGTAGCATGCACTCTTTCCATGGGAAAATTCTTCACTGCCAATCGTATGGATTGTTTTAGGGACTCCAAATTATCATGGCGTTTATACCAAGCCGTACTTGTAACGTTGTATATTTTTATGTAAGTTCGCGTGAAACGAAAAGCTAAATGGATGTAGGACTCCAGTCCATATTTTGGCATAGATAAGATGGATGGTGACACTGACATTTGTCAAGTGTGACAGCTGCCGTTTTTCCGGTTCCGCACTGTTGGTCGTGCGTCGGAGTGGAACGTGTGTGGAAAATGAAAAATTAGATATTTGAATATGGGGCACGCCCCAAATTATTTTGTAGTTTGATAGTTATTCCTGACGCCGCCAACATGTCAATTTGGATGAATTAATTTCGAAAATGATTTGATATAAATGACTGGAAAAATGGTCTCAAATAGAATAATTAGCATAAATGTTTAGTAATCAATTCAGAAATTATATGGCGAGCCAGCTTTTGCAGGTTTCGCTTTTGATATGTGTCTGTAAGTTGAACAGTCACAATTTGGTGATCATGTTGTAACCTCAGTGACCTTACTTAGACCTTACTTAGACCTTATTTGGATTAATTTTTGAAGTCAGAACTTCCTTATGGATTGATTTGCTTCTTGTCTGCTGTTTTGAGGATGGATCGGTATCGGTGAAATTTGGGGTAATGTTGCAGAATTGTTTGTAGTTTGATGCAACAAAGATTTGAATTAGTAACCTCCATGGAAATCCAAGGTTGGTTTTTCTTGTATTTACTTTAACTTTAGTGAAAAGTGGGATAATTTAGCTATTAATTTAGGCATAATTTAGTAATCCCTTTGAGGATAAATTTTGGAATTTATTTAGGTAATTAAACACTTAAATTGGTGGTTTATCTTTATTTAATTAGAAATTTGTGAACATTAAGATTTGTAATAGTATAGATATTGATAACTAAATTAGAACCTAACCTAGTCTCTACTGTATTCTGAGCTACTGAGTTTTGTATTTGATTTGTTTGAAGGTGTTAAAAGGTAATTGTGAAATAGCAAATTTGAATAAACTTTTGTTGCCAAATGCTATACCCGGATTTCTTTATTTCATTCGAATATTAGTACCTTTTAAACACCCTTTGTCCACACTAGCCGGGAGTGACTGCGACATACTCTCTAAAACTGACCATAAATCATGATGCAGCGGATTAAGATCGGGACTAGACGACGGCCAGTCTTCAGCTCTGATGAATCTGATGATGGTATCTTGATACACTTGTGCCGATGTTGTGATACCTTTTTCACAAAAATATGTCTCAGTCACTCCTTCATAGCTAACACCCCACCAAACCATCACTGAAGTCGGGTAATGCCCACGTTGCACTCTGCCGACTAATCGGGAAGCTTCCTTAGACGTTTGAGCACAAATACGGTCATTTTGTTTATTAAAATGTTGCTCAATTGTAAAGATTTTCTCATCCGTACACAAAAAAATTCTGTGACCTCCCTTTGCTTCAGTAGTTTTTTCGATTTTACCACCCTATTCTTTTTTTAAATTATCAGTTAAAAATTACCAGCGCGTCTGTTATAGGCTGCAAGTCCTAAGTCATCAAAAGCACCCAGAACCATGTCGCGTATTTTAAAAAAAATACGCGACATGGTTCTGGGTGCTATCTTCATCTGCCGAGATAAAATCTTTTGCTTTCGGACAGGATTTCTGTCAATTCTTTCCCCTTACTGCTTTGACCACCTTTTTCGTACGAACACTTCGTGGACGGCCAGGAGCTCTATTTTTGAATCACTCGCTTCAAGATGGCGAGTGATTTTCGTTCGAAGATGAATTAAAAGTCATAGAAAAAAACTTGTCGTCGAACGAAAATCACTCGCCATTTCGAAGCGAGTGATTCAAAAATAGGGCGCCAGATCTTTTTCTGTCACAAACAGAAGAGGTCTTCTCATTGTACCTATTGATAGCCCGGTATACAAACATTTGACTAATACCAAGCGTATGGAGAGTTTTAAAAATTGCATTACACAGAGTTGGTATGGGCCACCATACCAACTCTGTGTAATGCAATCACAGCGATTCGGTTTTCTTTATCACCCCACTCCATTTTAATAACAATAACATTAAAATATTATTTATAAATAGCATTGGCGCCAAAATTAGAAAACACAATAAATAATCGTATAAAAATGACAAATTCCAAATTCAAATGTAATATATTTCTTATTTTTAATTGTAACAGTATTTATGGCCAGACTGTGTATTTCTGTTCAGCTATCATGTTCAAATTTTAATACTTGATAAAACCTACATGAAGGTTCATTTATTTATTATATACGAACATATTTTTAAATACGGTTGTTCTAACTTTCATAAAAACGTTAAAATGACACCAAAAGTAAAGTTACATATTATTTAGTGGTAAGTAGTTAAGGATGGTGTAACTGAACCTGAAGCGGCTGGTCTATGATGCTAGGTTTCGTCTTTTAAAATCGGATGACTTCGCAACTTAGGCTTATATTGACCTTGATTAGGTTGATACAGTTTCGTTTAAACAGTTTGAAAATACAGTAAATATGTATTAAAAATGAGAAAATATGAATAATTATACATATAAATAATATTATTCATGTAAAGAAATGTTTAAAAGTCGTAATTGGCTTTTATTATCGTCGTATAACTTTCTAAAAGTCTACTAAGCAAAGTTTAATTTAATTTCCACGCCCACACAAATTCTTTTTTACGAGTTCTCCCAAAAGTCCTCTTAGTTTATTATTTTGATCCATATTTGCCGAATATTAGGAATCGGCTTAGGTTAATAGAGCCGTGCCCTACTTAATAATACGTACATAGTAATTAATATCAAACTAATAATAATAATAATAATAATAACAGGTTGCTTATAATAACAAACTGCCGTTAGTTTTAATTAACTGCTTAGACACTTTTAATATCGGCCTTTTATTAAACGCTCGAGTAATAAACGCTGGGCGAAGCAAAAAATGTTACCTGCATTTACGAATCATCATTAATCTTCATAAAAGTTCGCTAGCTCATCCGTTCTGGTGACCGGTAGACAAAACATTTGAATTTAGATCGTAAATTGTACCAATGGGTTTGTTTTTTTATTTCTTCAGACATTGAACATATTCTTCACTACATAGTATAAAACAAAGTCGCTTTCTCTGTCCCTATGTCCCTATGTATGCTTAAATCTTTGAAACTACACAATGGATTTCGATGCGGTTATTTTTAATAGATAGAGTGATTCAAGAGAAAGGTTTATATGTATAAAAACATCCATTAAATAGTGGAGAAGTACTGTTATTTTTGAGGTTTCTAATGTGATGTCGTAAATAATATTACATTTTTTCCGCTTACATTGCAAACGCAGGCTGAACCCTACGAGTTTTATCAAAATAATGTACTAAGTATTGTACACATTGAAAAGGTCTACAGAAAAGTCCGAGATGGTATAAGTATGTCTATCTCTTATGGATAACCCACCATTACTTTTTTTGTCATTTACTTTTTACGACAAATAATGGCTAATTTTCGAAGCGATTTTAACCAATACAGCATTAATCCTTAACCAATTAACAAAAAAAAATACCTTGAATACATTTTTCATTTAATATAGATCTATATGGCCCTTTACACCGTATGATTTAAGTGAATATTTTCGAAGATATTACAGATTTAAAAATTGCGGGACGTAGCGTTTGCGCAGGGTCAAACCTTCAACGTTGCAGGCTTAGATTTGAGCGTTGACTGTTTTTCACATGGACAACTGTATGTCGCTCTTTCAAGAGTGACCTCCAGGGAAAAAATGTTTGTATTGTCTAATGACAAGAAAGCTGTGAACGTTGTTTATAAAGACATTCTGTAATATGTTGTAAAAATAAAATAAATAGTTAAAAATATAAAAAGTAAATAAGTAAAAATGAAGTGTATGAATTTAGATATTCCAAAGATAGCAGGAAATCTTCATGGTATAGGGAAAGGGGGATTGTTTTACTCCAAATTTAACGCGTGTGGGCCACGGGCAGTAATGAATAAATCAAAACTACTGGATAGATTTTAATCACATAGGCTATATATTTTATACCCGTGCGAAGCCGGGGCGGGCCGCTATGTTTTTATATACAACGTTCACAGTTTTTCTGTAGTGTATTTAGTATCAGAATTGCACCCGTGCGATGCCGGGACGGGTCGCTAGTTATAACTATAATATTGATAACACTTAACTGCTAAGAATCTTATTAAAATTGTCTGCTAAAACTACTTTAAGGTACAATTGCAAAGTCAATATGTTTATTAATATTTCATGAAATAAGTAGATCACAAAGCTAAGTAGGTATATGCAAAAATAAAAGTTCACAGCTCTTTGCCTGTGAAAGAATCGTAGTCCGTAGCGTATTATATGTCGTAACGGATGGAAATTTTAAACGCAGCGTAGTTTCATAGCACCTCACGTAGTATTTTAATGTCTAGCTTCGTAGTAAACAATTATTTCAAATAGATGTTTTTTTATGACAGGTAATCGTTTTATAATAATACATTATGATACAAGTGTGACCATTATATACAAGGCGATATTGTGTGCGCACGAGCGAAAGCAAGTGCGCCATAAGAAAGCCGCGTACCTATACAATGGTCACAGGCACACGTGTTTCATACGACTTTTTTCAACACACTTGCGAGGAAAAAACAAGACTCTTTATTTACTAAGTTTTTAATTATTAAAACAGTTAGTAAAATACATTTCACTCGATTTTGATGGCAAAGACTTTCGCACACGTTTTGCGCCTCGTTATGTATGTCCGACGGAGTTTATAATAGGTTTGCTTCATTTTCTTCACTTGAAGTAGACATTTTCATTAATATTAAACTTCAACTTCATAATTAATCCAAACTTCGTCACAGTCGACAATTATTATTTACGAAAAATGGCGCGTTGTTTTTTTTCTTGCCGCGATACCGATGCGCGCGCAAGGCTGAGGCGCGAACTAGATCGGCCTAAAGCCAAGATGAAAAATGTAATAATTCGAGTTTAAAACACAAATCACAGAAAATGTTACATGAATTTGAGCTATTTTTTGTTATAAATCTGGATTTACCATTTATTGAAATAAATATGTAGATGCTGTTATTTTTCGCATAAATACTGTTGGTTGCTAAAATAAAAGTATTGTATAACCCGACTAAATTATATCGCTTCTTCTTCTTACTTACGACTTGGTACTAGGGTACAAATGTAAATTGGTCGAGTTAATAAACTAAAAGCACCAGTGCAATAATATACTGTAAAAGCACGCGTGTTTAATCTATATGATTATGAGCCAAAAATCGGTGGAATAAAAACGTCGTTTTGAGCAAGTGTGTTGAAAATATTATTAACTACCCCTTGCTACGACAGAAGGTCTCAAAACCGAACCGCTACATTTGTACTTTTGTGAGGCGATTTTACAAGCGCCTTGGTTTGCTCACTTGAAACTTAAATATTAAGCATCAAGTACAGTGAATGTAATTAAACTGAATTATTTTGCTTAGCGTTCTGACATATCTACTCCCCATGTGCCTACAAAGTTGTTAAGTATGCCCATGACCTGTAATACTCTCAACGCCATCTACGACGCATTCCAAGAACTACAATCGAACACTCCTCTCGATTCGTAGCACTCTCGTAGCTCTTTAAGTAGCGCTCGTAGTACTCACTCAGCAAGTTGACGTCCATTGCTCGCTTGATGAAGCCCATCCTAGTCCATTTTTTACTTAAAGTCCTAAGTTATCAATGTATACCCTATCAAAATTAATAACACTCGCAACGCCATCTACAACGAACTTTATGAACTACAATAATTCGTAGCTCTCTCGTAGCTCGTAGTACTCACCCAGCAAGTTGACGTCCATTGCTCGCTTGATGACCGAAAAGGGGACCCATTCTAGTTCCCCGAGGGCACACCAGGATTCGCAGTTCACGATCGCCCATAGCCCTTGAGCGCCCTCTGGTAAGTGGTCGACGATATACAGGGACGCGGACAGAATCTGGAACAAAAAGGTTTTAATGAAACAGAAAGCTGGCAACTCCGCTTCGCTAGCAAAAAGTAACTAGTTACGTTATTAGATGGTGTGAAAATATTCGTTGAAAGTAAAACAGAGGGTGTTAGTAGGTAGGTACTCAAATTTATTATATTTTTTTTCATAACAAGGCACACATTATTGTAGAGTTATTTAATTATTTACAATAAAGTAACAATAATCCTCTATCGCGAGCGTATAGGACAAGCCGTCGTGTGAGTGCATCAAAAGAAAAAAAAAACAATTATTCATGTCCTACCTAATATTCACCGAATTCTTTTAAAAAGGCTCTACTTTTTCGAAATAATCCGCAATTAATATCGAGTGCGTTGAACGCATCAAAGCTTTTTTTCTACCCTCTATGATTGAACAGACATAGCGTTATGAATATTCTTTTGTTTTAACGTTCCCTCATCGAACATGTATACATTTACTTCCTTTTATAGTTTCGTTAAAACAACAAATATTGCACTAGAGTGCGGAAACGATACAGTTATAACAAACTTAAGCTGGGTTTGTTTATACCTAATAACGCTTCGTCGGCACTGATCAATCGGTCAAACAGAGTGTTCCATCAGTATAATTATATCAGCAAGTTTATTATTATGAAGGCGGCCAAACGTAATTAACAGTTTTGTTCATTTTGCTTGTATCACAGTTTCAGCAAATGTTTAACTTTATTATTCTGGGAACAACCAATTCACATGTTTTTAACTTGTATTTTTTTTCATTCAAACAAAGAAGAGGAAGAATGTATTGAAAAATATTGAAATAAAATGACTCGTTAACAATTTTCGCGTTGAGTAGCAACAGAAAGGGTTTACAAGTTGAATAATTTTAAGTGTAGGTAGCTGGTTGATGCCCCCAGATTGTATTTTCGTTAATATTTTCTTGTTCGTTGTCGACCCAAATTACTCTGCGTGTACAGCCTGAAGATAGTGTTCGCCCCGAGCGGCATATGCGCGAAATTAATCTGCAAAGGTTTGCCACAAACTTAATTGGAGAGTTAAAAAGGAGTTATTAAATCATTGTGTTCTAAGTTTTAGTATTTTGGACTCGACTATTAACCACCCCCTGAAATTTTAGAGATTCATAGGACATTTTAACTTAAATCTACTCTTTTGCTTTCCTATACGGGCTGGAAAAAAGGACGAGCCAAATTCAAAGGGTGGTTAAGAATCGCGTCCTTAATACAGAAAAAAAAGTATTATTTTCATATTTTTCATTATTTCTTTTTCATATATTTCCTGTTTTCCAAA
Source organism: Pyrausta purpuralis (assembly GCA_963924145.1). Lineage (NCBI taxonomy): Eukaryota > Metazoa > Arthropoda > Insecta > Lepidoptera > Crambidae > Pyrausta > Pyrausta purpuralis. The sequence continues at coordinate 13,106,529 of OZ001650.1, forward strand.
CTCGATTGACAACCACCCATTGAATTTGGCTCATACTTTTATACATCCTTTATGCCCATTTTTCATAAGCCACATTTCCTCAAAAAAATATATGTCTACTACTTAACACCTGTTTCAATTTTGCGGGAAAGTACCTACTAGATTTATTATTAAGAAAGATAAGTTATCCTAATAACTACAAGTAACACTGTATGAGTTGTCATATCTTAACTCTAATTACCTATAACTCTAGACAAGTGTCAAATGTTAACGCTAACGAAAATTCTCAAAAAAAGTACACACGTCATATTTTGTTATTCTTTTGAACTGTATTAACACATGTTGACATACCTGCGTCTCCGACGTAATATCCAGCTGTAGAGTATGCAGTCTACCGGAGCAGTCCTCCTTTAGCATGTCAGCGTCGATGTTGCCGGCCTTGCTCTGGAAGCCGGCGAAGACATGGTAGCCAATGTCGTCCAGCCGCCTGGCGAGGGCGTTCCCGAGCACATTGTCGCATCCCGTCACCAGCACTGCTTTCCCTGCCGCCGTTACCTGGCGAAAACATCATGAGTTCATTATGTGTTCGCTAAAGGTTTAAAAAAAGAAAATAATGGCGATTACTCCACTGCGAAGAGCAAAGGTCTTAAGTAAGACGATAAGAAAAAGAAAGGTTAAATACAGTGCACCCGCTCGTTTGATAAAGCCAAGGTCTCATTTAACTGTTGCTAATATTGTGCTTTGACACTTTACGAACCGAATATTGTAAATTGCACATGTAAAAATCGAATCCGAGGTAGTATAAGGTACAGGGTTTAATTCCTTGCCTGGCTCAGTTTCTTTTTACAGGTGCAATCTTCAAAGGTCTTTTAAGAATCTTCTTCCTATGTTGCGGATTCCAATTAATAATACACTTACACATACCTACGAAGTAACAAATTCTTGAAAAAGCCTAATTAGTTTACAACAGCGGGCGAAGTCTGATGCAACATTTTTGACATTTCGCGTAGACAATTTCAATTTTATGATTTTCTAATTCATCAAATATCATTTTAACTAATGTAGCTTGTATGTTTAATAAATCTTAAAAAATATTTGTAATTTTTAAGCTTCATTCGAAAATTCTTCTCGATCAATAAATACACGCAAACACTAATTTTGTTACGGCATTTTTCGAGCGCCACCTGGTGGTTTTACAGGGAACTATGTCGAGACTTCCGACACTGGACGTTACTAAATTCATAACCTTAAACCACGCGCCGAAAGCGCGTAATAATATTCATAAAAGAGGTAATAAAGGCACGTATGTGTCAAACATGATCATGTTATCGTAACATCTTTAAAGGATTAATAAAGAGCTGCGCTCATTTGCAAAAGTCTCGTAATGAATTGTTTCTAATCTGTGAATGAACGTTCCGCCGTATTACCGAGTAATGTGGCGACGAATTAAGTTTTCGTGGAAAATAGACGGTGACAGGTTGATTGATGTCCGTTATAATAACTGCTGAGTGAATATTTTATCCAGGCGTTTGTTGGTTACCTACCTATGCGTGACGCAATCACGCCCGAGGTTAACTATTTTAGGATTGCTTAATCGTTAATTCTTAATCTTCTAGTCTTCTCACTGTTCAAAGTCACGCAGCAATCACACCCGTGTTAGCATACCTGATAATTGTACATTTTATTACCATTGCGTCTCGTTGTATATATTATAGATACGATCAAATTAAACTGAATCCAAATCTAGTAAAGATTTCTTGGCATACTTATTTGTAGAATAACAAGTAATAGTTAAAGAAAAATGCAAAATTAACTTATAACTGCTCCTAGGAGTAACCTACTTCTGGTTTTTACTAATAGAAGCTGAAGTAATAGAAATAGTAAACTGGGCCAGGATTTAGTACTTGTAGTATGCAGCGGATTAATATTAAAATAAGTGTAGGTTTACTGCGAAGTTGCAATAGTTCGTTTAAGTAATACAAAGCTCTACCTACATAGAATGAATATCGCATATTTTATTTATAAGTGTCTATACAGTAAAAACTGGACCATTAGCCTATTTTAAATCGGACTTTTGTATGGATTGATGACGCAAGTGACTGGAAGCTGGCACACAACTCGCGCGCTCTCAGCCTTCATGTGCGACTGTAGCAGTTTGTAGTTATGTGTGTCACGTTCCTTTAATTGGATTCCACTTTACGCTTGCTTGTTATTAATTAGTCAATCTTACTTTACAAGAGATGTAAGGCACGCGTCTTGATATTATTTTACTCTTGCTCGTTTCAATATGATTTTGGAGTCTAAAATTAACTCTGTCATGTAATAATGATTATTTATTACTATAAATTCTCCTGGATTACTAAGAGTACACTACTTACAGTACATTACAGTTCTACTTGTAATATATGTTATTGTTTTCAAATGACATGGCAACATAAATAACTTTGCCCAAACCTATGCGTGTAGGGTGTCTATGGATAGGTCTTTTAAAATGACATAAAAGTTTCTAAAACCTTTTTTAGGGTTTCGTAGCTGAAAGGAAAAAACCGAATCCTTATAGTTTTGTTAAGTCTGTTTGTCTGTCCGTTCGTATGTCACCACCCCTTTATTCTGAAACTATTAGCATCGCACAGTCAAATCTTGGTAGGTAGATAAATCCTGTCAACCTTTTTACGATTTTTATACAATAAATAAAAAAATATATATATTTAAGGGTTCCTCTATACCTGAAACTAAAACCTAAAAATGCGTGTGGGATCTCTGGATGGATGGACCTATCCATCCATAAAATGACTAAAGTTTTTTTGTTTAAAAGTCTAACGTTTGAGAGATAGTACTAGCTAAATGGGATTAATTAGACCTTTAATTTTGTTTAGGTTGGCAAGGAACCCTCAGTGCGCGAGTCCAACTTGCACTTGGCTGGTATGATTAATCACGAACTACCAATGAAAATTATGTTTAAATATTAAATCAGTCAGTGTTGTTCATTTAGTTGTTCATTTTAGCAGTTGTAACAGTCTGCTGTATCGTTTGCATATTTATTTTCAGCGCATTTGAAATGTAAATGGCTGAATGTTCAAAAATATTCGTCTCACATTTATTTGTCAGTCAAATGTAAGTGTTTTCCCCGCTTCAATCAACTGTCTCTCGGGATGGTAACGTGGGATTCATTTGGATTGGTTGATCCTCATTTTATCATTTTGAGGTCCCGTGGCGCATACGACTGCTGTACTGAGTACAGTACCTTCCTAATCGTTGGCCCTTAAGTGATTACTTGAACAACTGAACATAGCATTTAGAATAAGGCCACGATTTCCCTAGGGTAAGTTCTGGAATAATTTCCATCTTATTGAAATAACGAAAACTTTATTGTTTAACTAACTAAGATAGTAAACGCGCTTTCTGGCAAAAGCAATAGAAAGGTTAATCATATAATATAGAATTAATTGTTAGCAAAAGCTAATAATAGTCCCTATTAAAAATTGCCAATTTAGGTTATTTTAAGCAGTTCATAAAGAACTGCATTGTGATAAAAACCACTTCTTGTGTTTGATTATTATACTCGTCGACAGATCGTCCAATTTCAATTGAGCCTTAAGTATAAAATAAATATGTTGACTCTAGTATTTTATATCACTCGATGTTGGAAATCGCTTACTGTCTTTACTTTAGACAAACAAATAAAATACAATATATTAGGATTAATGTAAAGGCAGGCAGGTAGTCCTTTGAAACGGCTATAAACTGTTTACGGGCATATAACAATGAAATACGATCGTCGAAACCAAGTAAATGGCGCATAAAAAAATACTTTGGATGTTTGCGGTTTCTAATTAAAACTATATGTTACATCTAAGCACGAATAAACTTCTTATAACACATTTATTTGATTGGCTTGCTTTTTACTCTGCACTCTTTCTATTGCAAGAGCCTATTTACTTGACTGCTAAATGGTGCACTGATGTCTTTCAGAATACTTATCATGACATAACAAAAAATATAACTTATCATGCCATTATTCGGAATATAAAACAGTTATTTGTACAATCTAGAAAGTTGTTCACTCCCCTTCACTACACAGTACCTAAGTCTGCGCGAATATTATTGTGTTTTCGTGAGTGAACTTATGGTAGGCAAATTCATTGTAATTAACAATCATGCTTAATATTGCTCATAAATATTAAAAACATAAAATACTTATTACAGAATCAACATGTGTGAGTACTTTTCGTTAACGTGAGGTTCCGGGTTCGATTCCCGGTCGGGTCAATGTAGAAAACGATATTTTCTATATTGTCTCGGGTCTGGGTGTTGTGGTACCACCGTTGCTTCCTATTTCCATAACACAAGTGCTTTAGCTACTTAGCTTGGGATCGGAGAGCAATGTATGTGATGTTGTCAAATATTCATTTATTTATTATTATTTATTTATTTTTATAAATATATCTGAACATTAGACTATAATCACAGCACATCAATAATACAGAGTAATACTGTCGGAATATCCAATGAGGAGAATTCAGAGGAAAAGCGAAATAGAGCTATTGGCCATAGTGGGCCGCGTGGGTGCCGGGGCGTCTTCGAGCCTAGCATTTACGTACTCATTCATTTCATTCATGAGTAGGCGTATTATAGGGTGTCCCACTACATCAGACTTTAAGGAAAATAAAGTAAACATTCTTATACAATTATCACTGATTTTAACGTTTAGTTACTTATAGCTCTGTAAATTAAATAAAAATACAATCATTATTAGGCAAATGACGTCCACTGCTGAACTTAAGCCTCTTCCGCGGCTTTTTACAGCAATAAATCGCAAACGGTCTGCATTTAGTGTGACCCTACGATATTTACAAGGTCGCAAGATGGACATTGCCAGAGGACGTCCTACGTCTTTGGTCGAAGAGTTTCCAATTCAGAACCTTTTTGGCGCACTTGCTATCAGTTCTTTGCGCTATGTGTATAACTTGTTGAATATTCAGTGAATGCCAAGAAATAGGGTCAAAATACCGGTAATAAAGTTAAATGTCAAATCCAAAGGCTTACAGTTAAATACTTTGACAAAAGCATGTGTCAGACTGGCTCACTCATATGCTGAAACTTTTATGGTACTTGTATGATATGACCCAATTCAAAGCGTTTTCGAACACTTTTATAAAATTCGTACTCCATTTATCAGACGTCTACACTTTAACTAAAACTACGGAACATGAATGATAGAATGATTAATTACCAATCAGAGGTCATGATATGAACACATGTGTATGTTAGTTAGCAAAAGTAAAATAAACTGTCAGAGATACCTTACCTTACCCTAATACATTCGTACAAGATCAAGAGAGTAACAACACTGCTTAAGACTACATTAATCGGACGTTTAGTATGTGGTGTGATAATTCCTTAATCCCGCTATTGTCTTCGATCACAGCTTACGATGGTAATATTTGGTAACAATAATGCCAAAGTTTCAACTTCACTACCATTGAGAATCTTATCACTTGATGTACTAACGTAGTAATACGTCCCATTTTTCCACCTATCTTAGATTAGGCTTGACTTACAATGACTGTTTTTAAAGTTGCCTTACTCGATGTAGCGTTTACAAATTTAAATTATAACACATACTCCGTAACCTTCATTTATGATCTTTTGAGGTTTTCCAGCGAAACCCACCACTTTTTGGGTCAGTGCAATGTGGTAAAGACTTTGTATGTCGTGTTTCCGAATCGGACGACGGCGTCATCTGATTGTATGAGTACGGCGGCCCACGCAGAGCCGATACTTCGTCGCCAGTCTGTCTGCGTCAACATCCTCGCCAGCTAGGGTGTCCAAGATATCTAATAACACATTCTTACTAAGTTTTTCCAAACGGCTCTGAATTTGCATGAAGTCTGTTCATTTAAATTCAATAAATAAGGTCATGCTTCTGAATAATTTAAAAAACATCATCTCCATTTTCCTATTTGAATTTTGACCTTACGTACTACCCCGCTTTCAGCGAAACTTGTCTGAAATAAAGGTGGTTTATTTCATTTCTAAGGAGTCAGATAAACCGACTTATTTCTTTCGAAATTATTTTAGATTTACATAATGTACTTATGCTTCATTACAAAAAGTAGCAAGAGGTTTAAACAAAGACTACGGCTACCCGACCAATAAAAAAAGCTTACCTCTTTGATTGAATGGTCTGATAATGTTTAATCCTGGTGCTAAGTTTTTGAAATAATATAATAGTGATTTTCTCAAGAAAAGCTTTAATTGTTTTGTGTATCCGAGTTTGTGACAAGCAAGCCGTCGTCCTATGAAGCTGGGAAGAAACCCGGCTCTCGCTCACTCACGCCGGCTTGTTTTGCCATTTAATCTTAATGCTGTGGGTGTAATAGAGCTGACTTATCCGATGATACTCCGCGTGGGCGTCAACTAACGACTTTCGTAAGATTTATTTTATATCAACTTGTTTAGATCAGCTTCAAAGATTTAATGGTACTATCGTGTTTTAATAGCCAATGTTACATTTCGTGGTAAGTCAATTTACATGGGAAAACAAACTAATTAACATACGTAGTGATTATGTTGAATATACTTGTCCAGGCACTTTTGTATGAACGTCAACAATAGATTTTTGTATCAAATCTATGTTGAGATTGTATCTTACAGCAATTTTTATGGTAAAATACAAAGAAATCCTTATAAAACAAAATTCGAGGAAAAATTTAACTAACTTTAAGCCAAGTCAAAAACGTGAGTAACAAACAATAAAAACTTACCGTTTGGGCAACGGTAAAAAATCATAAATCCCAGTTTTCGGAATCTTTTACGTAAGTTTGTATTAAAGGCAAGCTTCTTACAATAGAAGTTTTTTTAGATGTTTTCGAAATGCTTTTATAACTTCAAAAAAACGAGAACAAGGAGTAAAAGTTGTAGAAACCTTATATGAAACCAATTAACACAGGCATTGAAAACTATAATAATGAGAAGCTATACGAGATTAGCGACAATGGGAAAAAATTACGACCTTATTTACAATGGTCATTGTTTTGAACTTTGGAAAAGCTAGAAACCGTTCTAACCTAAATGTTCTAGAGTATCTTCGAAGTATGGATAGGTAAACGAACTTTCAGCTTGTGAGATGTGGGTTCAGTGCTTTTTAACCGACTGCAAAAAGAAGGAGGTTATTAATTCGCCTGTTTTTTTGTATGTATGTAACGTCATTTTCAGTCATTTGTAGACCGATTTGAAAAAAAAAGCACCTAAAAGTTAAGAGTTAACCTTTTTATTAGTCCCAGTGTTGCAGACGGGATCTGATAATAGGACCTTGGTGTAATTGAGGTAAACCCCCATATTTTGAATGTAAGTATACTGTTTTTGTACTAGTATCATAATGTTGACATGTCTTTACGCCTTATAGTCACCATTTTGTGCAGCTGAGCTGATAGTGGAATTCCTTAACGCTCATACAGTGATTCTGACGCCAAAACTTATGTTAGGGACTTTGTAACAAAGTAAAGAGCAGAATCAAAAGGTCACACACAAGGCCACACTCCACCCTCCAAATCACAAATAAATGAAAATAAATTACTTTTACAAAAAAGTTAAGAGCGACTCAATAAAATGCACTTAAAAAGTCTCAAATAAACTCTCAAGAAAAAAAATAAAACTAAGACATGCAACATAAAAAATAACTTAAATTCTACCTATTCAAAAACGAAACCATTTCCTTGCGGCAAGTAGGCTATGATGCTGGCTGCGTTGCTGCGTTGGATAGCTATGCTGATCCTTTGAGCTTAGTTTTATAAACTCTTGACTCTTTATTTAAAAGAAAGGACTCCATTTTAGGCAATCAATTTCTTTTTGGAGTCGACGCCATCGCATTGACTTACTCAAGCATCGTCAGGGCCTCGACTCCAAAAAACAAATTGTTTACTTCAAATGGAGTGTTTAAAATAAATAAATAAATAAAATAAAATAAGTTTATTTCAGACTATTTGTCCATATATTGTTAGTAACAAAAACAGAAAGAAACTTAAAGCTATGTTAGTATAATAGTTTTCTTAAAACTTAACTTAAATAATATTTGCCTGGACTACGCGACACCCCAGCTACATGTGTGTGTGTGTATACCAAGTGCCGAAGTATCGGACAGTCAGACTTGGCACTTATTGTTTTAAGAATGGTGTTGGAGCTCCCCCGCACCACACGCAGAAGGGATGCGATTCGCTTACGCATCACGGTGTGAAAACCATCCGTGTGTGACAGTGCGAACATCCCCGACGCGCTGCAGTATCGCGGAAGCCCCAACAACATCCTAAAACCATTATTATATTGTACTCGGAGAGCATTGAGAGCTCCCCGCGTACAGCTGACCCACAGACTGCACGTGTAAAGTGTTTGGCAGTAAGCCTTAAATAAAGTTATTTTGACTTCAGGACTGCAACGTGCAAATCTGCGAGCCAACATATTGCAGCGGACTGCCAACGCTCTCCTTTCCCTATTAATGTCTTTGTCATCCTTCAAGTCATCAGTAACCACATGACCGAGATACTTGAAGGACGACACTTTTACAAGCTCTGTCCCATTAAGTTTGACAGGCGGTACATGTACAGGCGCCTTACGAGCCACGGCTTTAAAAACCATCAGCTCTCTTTTTGCCACATTGTACAAGAGGCCGTGGGATTTCGCGTACTCCTCACATATCGCGATCAGCCTTCTGAGGGCAGCAACTGATGGACTCAGCAGCACCACATCATCAGTGTAACTGATACTGTTTAAACAGTGACCAACGATGAAACAGCCGATATCGGCGCTGCTGAGCCCAACAATCAGCTCATTTATATACAGGTTAAGAAGTGTAGGGGAAGTCAAGCCGCCCTGCCTTACCCCACACTCCAACCCATACACATCAGAAAGCTGATCTAACCATTTGACCTGGTTAGTCTGGTGGCCATACCAATATTTAAGAATGTTTATAATCTCACCTGGCACACCAGAATTTAGAAGTTTATTCCAAAGAATATCATATTTACCCAGGTCAAAGGCCTTCGATAGGTCCAGGAAAGCTGCATAAACCGGTGTCTTCCTGTCTTTATAATACCTGACAGTATGCTTGAGAGCCAAGATGGCGCATTCAGTTGACAATTTGGGCCTGAAACCGAATTGTGCGCCATGCAGGTTCAGGTGACGCTTAAGCTGTCTCTCAATCAAACCGTCAAGTACCTTTGCTGTGATGGTAGCTAATGAAATCGGCCGATAGTTTGTTTTATCAGATACTAGCGACCCGCCCCGGCTTCGCACGGGTGCAATGCTGATACTAAATACACTACAGAAAAACTGTGAACGGTGTATATAAAAACATAGCGGCCCGCTGCGGCTTCGCACGGGTATAAAATATATAGCCTATGTGATTAAAATCGATCCAGTAGTTTTGATTTATTCATTACTGCCCGTGGCCCGCACGCGTTAAATTTGGAGTAAAACAATCCCCCTTTCCTTATACCGTGAAGATTTCCTGCTATCTTTGGAATATCTAAATTTATACACTACATTTTTACTTATTTACTTTTTACATTTTTAACTATTTATTTTATTTTTACGAACATATTACAGAATATCTTTATAAACAGCGTTCACAGCTTTCTTGTCATTAGACAATACAAACATTTTTTCTCTGGAGGTCACTCTTGAAAGAGCGACATACAGTTGTCCATGTGAAAAACAGTCAACGCTCAAATATCTGTAATACCTTCGAAAATATTCACTTAAATCATACGGTGTAAAGGGCCACATAGATTTATATTAAATGAACAATGTATTCAAGATATTTAATTGGTTAAGGATTAATGCTGTATTGGTTAAAATCGCTTCGAAAATTAGCCATTATTTGTCGTAAAAAGTAAATGACAAAAAAAGTTATTGTGGGTTATCCATAAGAGATAGACATATACCATCACGGACTTTTCTGTAGACCTTTTCAATGTGTACAATACCTAGTACATTATTTTGATAAAACTCGTAGGGTTCAGCCTGCGTTTGCAATGTAAGCGGAAAAAATGTAATTAATTTCGACATCACATTAGAAACCTCAAAAATAACAGTACTTCTCCACTATTTAATGAATGTTATTATACATATAAACCTTCCTCTTGAATCACTCTATCTATTAAAAAAAACCGCATCAAAATCCGTTGCGTAGTTTCAAAGATTTAAGCATACAAAGGGACATAGGGACAGAGAAAGCGACTTTGTTTTATACTATGTAGATATATCACCCGTTTTATTCTTTACAATAGGAACAACGACCGATTTCATCAATTCTGCCGGTAGGTATGAGTGTCTAATGCAAAAAGTATACAGCAATCCTAGTGGTCGCGGCAAGTGTGGCCCAGCATACAAGAAATGCTCAATGCTGAGGCCGTCATGACCCGGAGACTTGCCTCTAGCCATACCTTTAATCAACACTTCAACCTCTTTGGCTGTTACTCGTTCCGGCACACCGGATATGACGGCCTCAACATCAGCGTTCTTTGATGTCAGTGGCGATTGCACCTTAAAATGAGACCTAAACAGGTTGGCTATCTCTCTAGGATCCTGTACGCCCTCAACGCTCACTCTTAATTTTCTAGTGTGTTTCCAAAAGCTTCGAAAATCTTTATTTTTTTGATGTGTGGCCAAAATATTAGTTTTGATTAATTCTTGAATTTTTTGACAGAATTTTAACTTTTCTTTAAAATATTTCCTAGACCTGTGCATTTCATCATAAATATGGCCCCGTGGGGGTCTCCCGTACCATACCCAAGTAAGAAATTTCTGTCTAGCATCCTGGTGAGCGTCGCGAACATATTTATTCCACCCTGCAATTGGTCGACCACGCCTCTTACAACTTCCACCCTGACCAAAGTTAAAACTACTCTCTGCGGCCTCCTGTAGTGATAAAATAATATCACAGTACAATCTGTCAATTATTTTCGTGTGGTCCTGGCTCACATCATTACAAATAGAGTCAAAACATTTTTCAAGCTCATCAGGAAAATCAATTAACCTTAGTTTATCATTACAAAATTTTGTGTAATTTTTAATTTGTTGCTCGTCACGCTCACCCCAGATTACTCTGTTAATTAGTCTTATAAGTGCATTTTGTTTTTAAAGTTGTTTTTTCTTTACTTTTATACAACGTGCCATATTAAATGCGGAAAACCTCACACATCCCAAAAAATTTTAATTCGATTGACCTAGTTCTAAAATAATAATAATAATAATAAAGGTTTTTATGTGGTGTTGTAGTTTCTCTGGCACTTCTGATCACTTCCACCTGCTCTGTGGACGAGATGCTCTGTCGAGAGAGGAGTCGGAAGATAGTTATCTTACTTAGCCGCTGCGCCGCGCGGACATTATTATTATTACTATCTACGCTCATAAATAACTATCTGATCATTGCTTGTTTACGTATTTTGTCGGGTTTGCGCACGTGAAGACTTGTCTTATTCATAAGTAGACAGGGCAACATTTAATGAAGGTTTAACCTATATTAAAAAGTGGTTCAATTTAATCTGCTCGTTATTTCAATCAATCTATTTGCAGGTTTTGCGCATTAAACGTTAACGTTGTATAACTTAAACTACTAAACAAGGTTTATGTGCCTTACTACTTATTAAGACCTAATCTATACTAATATTATAAAGCTGAAGAGTTTGTTTGTTTGTTTGTTTGTTTGAACGCGCTAATCTCAAAAACTACTGGCCCGATTTGAAAAATTTTTTTTACGTTGGATAGTCCAGTTATCGAGGAAGGCTTTAGGCTATATAACATAAAGATACGACTCATAAGACCACAGCAGAAATGAAAAATGTTGCGAAAACGGGAGAAAGATATTCCTTTTCAGAGCTTCCGCTGCATACGCTGCGGAAACCGCTTAAGTTACACAAAAATCATGTATGACAGGATTGTTCAGCATTAAGAGTTCTATAATAAAGTCTGGGACAGCATATGTCTATCTTTTATGGTTGACTTACTACAACCTTTTTTATGTTAATAAATTTGTAAAAAAATAATGCATTATTTTTAGAGGTGTATTATACACACAGGTATTTATTCTTATCAAAATAAATACATTCATCATCACGAGCATTTCATTAAGAACCAAGTTGCCCTTTATATCATTTGATTTCAATAAATATCTTAGGAGCTATCACAGTTTTAACATAACTCCGCACCAAAATAATGTTCGCAGCTTAAGTACAACATATGCTTGCGTTAATATATTATAAAGCTGAAGAGTTTGTTTGTTCGAACGCGCTTATCTCAGGAACTGCTAAACCGATTTGAAAAAATATTTCTGTGTTGGATAGCTTATTTATCGAGAAAGGCTTTAGGATATAAAACATGACGCTGCGACGGGAGGGGAGGGAGCAAATTCAAAACGCGCGGACGAAGTCGCGGGGGACCGCTAGTCACTTATAATAACGTTTGGCTCAGTCAGTTTTATCTGCAAAGAGTCAGGACAATTTTTATCCTTGAAGAAAATATACATTTTCTTAGATAATAAAGGCTGGCTAGCCACTTAAAGCCGGAGGTAATGTTTGATGATTTCACTCTGTTACCGAAAGGTCAAGCCTTATGTTAATGATATAATAATATTATGACCACAGTTATTGAGGACAGACCTCCTTACTTTCTATCTTGACTCAGACGCTGTCAAAACTTTACGTTTGAAAATGAGTATTGTTGTTTTTTTTATAGCCTTTCAAATTGGTTCCTTTTTAGGGTTCCGTAGCCGAATGGCAAAAAACGGAACCCTTATAGTTACGTCAAGTCTGTCTGTCTGTCCGTCCGTATGTCACAGCCCTTTTATTCTGTAACTATAATCATTACACTGTTGAAATTTGGTAGGAAGATGTATCCTGTTAACCGCTTACCGATTCTCATACAAAAAATAAAAAATAATGACATTTAAGGGGCGGCTCCATACATGAAACTAAAACAAAAAAAAAATTTAGTCATACCTATACGTGTAGGATGTCTATGGATAGGTCTTTTAAAATGACATGGAGGTTTGTAAGACCATTTTCTATTAAAGTCTAACGTTTCATAGTTATACGCTTCCAAAGTGGTAAAATGGGCGTCCCCCCCATCTAATTTCTAAACTAAACGAGTGTCAATTTTGGAAAAAAAATTTAATGTAGACCTCAACAAATACTTTCAACGAAAATTGGTCCGGACGGGATCGAACAAGAAGTTTTTGAGATATAGCACATTTTCAACAACCGCAAACATAACATTGTACTTCATACAAACACTATGAAAAACAAAGTTATATTTGCTGTCAACAAAATATTGTGGTATTTTACTAAATAGAAAATTTTTACTAAAAAAAAATATTATTGGGTCCTCTTTCTATGTTATGGTTTGATGCTCTGTTAAAATATTATCACTTAAAACGAGGTAACCTTATATATTTTTTCCAAAATTTACGCTTGGTTTAGAAATTAGATTGGGGGGGGGGGGGACGCCCATTTTACCACTTTGGAAGCGTCTAGCTTTGAAACGTTAGACTTTACTAGAAAACCTCCACGTCATTTTAAAAGATCTATCCATAGACACCCCACACGCATACGTTTGACTAAAAAATTTTTTTTTGGTTTTAGTTTCATGTATGGGAGCCCCCCCTTAAATGTCAATATTTTTTATTTTTTGTATAAGAATCGGTAAGCGGTTAACAGGATACATCTTCCTACCAAATTTCATCAGTGTAATGCTTATAGTTACAGAATAAAATGGCTGTGACATACGGACGGACAGACAGACAGACAGACAGACAGACTTGACGAAACTATAAGGGTTCCGTTTTTTGCCATTCGGCTACGGAAAACCTAAAAAGTATGTGCGATAGCTAAATTTTTAAAACGTAAAAAAATGCTTTCAAATCACACTCACTCGCAAGCAGGATCCGATTGTGTTTAGCTATAATATTAACGGCACAAAACTTAACAAAGTCAACGTCATTAAGGATTTAGGAGTACTGATCGACCAGAAGCTTACATTTGTGCCTCACATTGACTTTACGCTTAAAAAAGCATCCAAATCTCTAGGATTCATAATTAGAAACACTAAATCTTTCAAAAAAAGCAACAGCAAAATTCATCTTTTCAACTCACTAGTCCGCAGTATTGTGGAGTATTGTGCGGTAGTATGGAGACCACATTACGCAGCACACAGTCTTAGAATCGAAAGGATACAAACACGCTTTCTAAGTCACCTATCATATTCTGCAAGTATCTCAAAAAAAGTCAGATCTTACAAAAAGCGATTAGCGCATTTCAAATTTAAATCCCTCAAAAGTCGCAGAAATTCCTCTGACCTTATATTTCTATATAAAATTCTTAATGGTTTAATCGACAGTCCTGACATTCTTTCAAAAATTAACTTCAAAATTCCCTACAAATATCCGAGACATCCTATCGATATTTTTAGTCCACCATTTAGAAAAACTGTGTTTGGTGCCAATCATAAATTTATTATCCCTTTGGAATAGAACGACAAAAGCGAGATGTCACTAGCAGCAAACTGTGTGATAAAAAGAGATGGGTAGCAGAACCATTTTTGTCAGATGTCAAACAGTTGACCGCCCTGCAGAAGCTCGCTGAAAATTACGTGCATTTGATTTTTTATATTTAAAAGTGAAATTGTGTATATTTTGCAGAAATAATGCGTCTGAAACATGGTGACTTGATCGGTGATTGATTGTTATGCATTACAGCGGCATAACCCCAACAAATAATCATTTAACAGGTAGATTAGTCCAAATCGAAGCCTCTTAATATACGACTTATATTTACCAATGCGCTTCAAATTTAAAGTACGCAGTTTGATTATTCTATTCTACAAACGTTAATTTACGTAAAAAATAAAGACAGAATAACACAGGGAATGTATATCGACGAATATTTTGTATAGTGAAATAACATTTAGTTTTACACTAGAGCTGCATGTTCAATATTTTGTGTCGACTGTTTATCATGCAGTAAACTACTATATTTAACTTAGGAACATTGTTATAAATCTCCTGATCGAAAGGTTATCTCATTTAAAGCTACGAATGTTACTTACTTATGTTAGTTACTGACATCTTAAATCGGTTTCGTTTGACAGCTTTTACTTGTCCTTCTATTCCGATAGGAATATTAATTTTATGGTGCCAATAGCCCGATCCCCAGAATGTGCAGATTGTATAACAAACATAAAAAAGATATTGATACCTACATTTAGCGTATCCTTGCATAAGTTTAGGAACCAGGTCCGAAAAATGAACTTCGATTAGTCTGTTTCTTAAAATTTGTAATTAGACTATACTCATTTAGTTTATCTAAATTCATATTATTTCTTGTTATTTAATATTTAACTGCATGGTGTGTTTACCTTAAAAAAATTGTACACTTAGATGTAGAAAGTTTTTATGTACTATTTTGCAATGAATAGTGTGCCAATTGCTGGTAATCTAAATAAAAAAATCACCATCTTCGTAAAATAGTATCTAGCTCCAAAAATAAAGCAAAAGCTATATGGAGCATCATAAATAAAGAAACCTTTAAAAATCAATTAAGAGATAATTAATTTACATTAAAAATCAATGATAAAACACTAAATTCAAATCAAGAAGTTGCAACTGCTTTGGAATCGTTTTTTTCACATATTGCGCCCACTACAACTAAAGAACTTGCCTCTTCTTTAGTAATTATTTTACCGAATCTATTCTAAAACTTTATGTCAACGAACGTCATTCTCAATTTCACTTCAGGCATGTAGGACCTGTAGTAATAATAAAAATATTTCTTGAGTTGAATATGAAAAAAACTGAGGATCTGTGGGGACTATCCGTGCATATTCTAAAATCAATTATCGACACAATAGCTTCTCAACTAGCAATAATTTTATTAATGACGGCCAATTTCCTAGT
This sequence comes from Pyrausta purpuralis, assembly GCA_963924145.1. Lineage (NCBI taxonomy): Eukaryota > Metazoa > Arthropoda > Insecta > Lepidoptera > Crambidae > Pyrausta > Pyrausta purpuralis. The sequence goes on from OZ001650.1 coordinate 13,122,454, forward strand.
TTAATGAAAAAAATGCTAAGCACGCTGGTTTCAAGGCGTCGCCGCTCCGAGGTGCATTAGCTACTTGCTTTGCGATCAGAGCAATATGTATGTGATTGGTGTCCAATACTTTAAAAAAAAAAAACTTTAAAAACAATACTTTACTTTAATGAAGATTAGTGTATGATATTGCAGATTGTTTCACGTCAACAAAACACTTGATGTATGCCGATGATAAAAAAATATTTTATAAAATACAAAATTATCAAGATTGTTTATTAATGCAAAATGATATAGACTCCTTTTATAGCTACTATAAGGTAAATTATATTACAGTTAATGTTAATAAGTGCGAGTGTATCAGTTTTGCACGTAAAACTCAGCCAATTGAATTTCAATACAACTTTAATGGAAGTCCAATTCGAAGATCAACAATAGTCAGATACCTAGGTGTATGTTTTGACAGCAAACTGTTGTTGGCAGAACAGATAGATATAATTGTCGATAAAGCATTTCGGAATTTAGGTTTTGTTATCAGAACATGTAAATCATTTACGAACGAGCATACCTTCAAAATTATATACTTTGCTTATGTACGCAGTGTACTGGAATATGCCAGCCCTATATGGAGCCCTCAATATCCAATATATACAGATCGCGTGGAAAAACTACAAAAACTTTTTATAAATTACTACACTATCGTATTCGTCATCCTGCTTTACCGACCTTTGAGGAAAACTGTAAGCGATACGGTCTTCTTACCCTCTCAGACAGTCGCAAGCTGATAGATGTTTGCCTACTATACGATATAGTGCGCGGTCGAGTCGACTGCAGTGAGCTGGTAGCTGGCGTGTCGTACCGTGTGCCGGGCCGCCGCTCCCAGCGCCAGCAGCCCCGGCTTCTGAGCGTCCCGTTCCGTTCTCTACTACAAAGTATGCTAGGAACGCCCCACTTTCTCGTTTGCCGCGAGTTTACAACGACTATTACAATGAAATTGATTTATTTACTCACAGTAGAGTTCTTGAGGCTTGAGGCACACACACACACACACACACACACACACACACACACGCGCACAGACACGCACACACACGCACACACACGCACACACGCACACACACACACACACGCACGCACACACACGCACACACACGCACACACACGCACACACACGTACACACACACGCACACACACACACGCACACACACACGCACACACACACGCACACACGCACGCACGCACACACGCACACACGCACACACGCGCACACGCACGCACACACGCACGCACACACACACACACACACACACACACACACTATATAACTCATGTTTTTGATGCCTATGATAATAGGCATGATGCTTTAGGAATGACTGAGTTTGTTGCGCAGCTTCTGTAAGCTGTCGTAGGGTTTATATTGGGACGTTTAAAAGTGTCCTCAATGGGCCTATTTGCATAAATAAGTGACTTTTATGACGTTTTATGACTTCTGATGTAGACAGGGCGATGGACGAAAAATGTTTCTGGGCCCTTATTTTTTAATCACTCGCGTCAAGATGGCGTGTGATATTCATTAATTAATGTCCGAATTTACAATGACAATTCGTATAATTCCACACGAAAGTGATTTGAAAAAAGATAACAGCATTTTGTGAGTACGATTGTCTATATTTTGCGTAATTAAATTGATTTTTAATAAGTTTTCCAACGAAATTCACACGCTATATTCAAGCGAGTGATTCAAAAATAAAGCTCCTGGTTGTGATTGTGATCATTTGAGGCACGGCACCATTAAAATAGCTTACTACTACAACCGTTATTACAAGTGTTTATTACCAGTTTTGTTATAAGTAGGATAAGGCAAACTTTTGTTTACTTTTGTAAGGTCTCTTTTTAATATCTTCTATTTACTAACGCTTTAATGCATAACATGCTGCATTGTTGGTTTAGGCAGACTCTATAGACGGCTTATTTGACTATGAAAATGAGAAACCATTTGATATTGAAAGGTTTAAGAAGATCTAGTTGTCAGAACACTCGTAATAACCTGAGGAGGTAAATCATTTTTGGGTAATTTTATTGCTATTTTGTAAGTAGTAGGAAACCTATTTCGTACATTATAATAATTAAGGCGCATTAATCCAAAATTAAATTCTGTCACAGTCAATAATAAATCTGGCTGGTTCCTAGCTCAAAGGATTAGCATAGCTATTCAACGCGGCAACGCAGCCAGCATCATAGCCTCCTTGCCTCAAGGAAATGGTTTCGTTTTTGAATAGGTAGACTTTAAGTTATTTTTTTATGTAGCATGTCTTAGTTTTATTTTTTCTTGTAGGCGCATTAAACTTGTAACATTTCATGTTATTAGGCTAAAGTGTGGGAGGATAAAATTATGTTATATTTCTAATACAAAGTTGAACAAAAGCTTCATAAAAGAATATAAAAATAATGTTTAAGTGAGCAATTAATTCAATAAAAATATCTGTAACTATGTATTACCTACGCAGTTCTGTCTAAGACTTATGAAAACACAATCGAGGTCATAAATCAATAAATTAAGAGTGGTGGGCGGCTGATCTTATATTTTTGCATAAAATACTACACTCTATTGTAAGTTCATCACCACTTCTCTCGTCGATTAATTTTAACACTGTTTATAGAATCCAAAATGCCAAACTTTTTTTATTAAAGGTACCCTTATCAGAAAAATACATTTTTCTACAATCCTATTATCCGTATGTGTCGGTTATACAATGATCTAACGCAAGATATCGATATTTTTCTGCCAGTCCAAATGTTTTCAAGAGGAGCCTCAAAACCCTCTTTGAAACTTAGTACAGAATCCTCTTCACAATTTTATAGCATTTTCTTCTGTAATTTCTTTTGTTGTTTAGTTTATTGGATGCATGAACATGTTTTCACAACAAAATAAAATTGCACTGTACACACTGGTTACCAATTTCTGTAATGGTTTTGTCATGCACCGTTTTTATTGTATTTAGTTTTGTTTCACCTAACTCAAATCTAATGTTTTTCTGATATTTCAAACATGCTAGGAACACTTGTTTTGGATTACGATCTAGACCTTTATTAGTTTAAAAGCCTTATCATTTTGTTTTGTATTGATTGTACTCTGTTTGTGTTCTTATAAAATAAAATTAAAAATAAAATATTCAGACAAGGATGTGTACAAGGCCTGTTATGGAATTTAAAGATGTCCATACGAGTAACTTAGTTTCAGAATGGCGACGACAAACACACAAATAAAATTTCGTACTTTATAGAAACGGGTATAACTCAGAATTTGTATTTCATTAGGAGTTTTATAACTCAAATATACGTAGTTATATATTGTTTTTATCTAAAAGCATAGTAGGTACTCTTGTACTTTAATATGATGTTGTGTAGACTGGTTAAAATATTTAATACATAACTACAACTTACAAACGACAACTAACCTGCAAGTTGTGGTAGAACCACAGTGATCCGACCACTGAGATGGAGAACCATAAGAAGAGCGTGAAGACAGAGACTTGGCTGAGGTGTAGCGCATTCAGAACCGTGGAAAGGACCACAGCTAGCGCGTGACACAGCACGACGGGCAGCGCGCACCGGTCTATGATGTCCCAAGGCACCTCCTGGACCAAAAATACACAATAATTACTTATTTTCAGGAAATCAACAGCATTCGATGCAAATGTAATTTAGCTAATAATACATTTCTGTAAGTGTTTATACTTTACACAATATTAGACGGAGGTTTAAGTTTTCTACATCTTGCTACCTTAAGGGAAAGTAACTCCAGGTATCATAAAGGTTGAAGAATATCTAACCACTCGTACAGGGAACGACACAAACAGGCATCAACCATACGGAAGCACGTTACGTAAAGGGATCAGCAATGCCGCGGCATCTGATCGGCTACGTATAGCAGACTTACTTATGTCACTTATTCTTACGAATGACAGCACGTTTGCCAGGGTGGACAGATATTCAACGAACAACGGACGACTAGCCGTGAGCGCGTGACATGGCATGCGCGGCGGGTAGAGATTGAGTCCCGAGTTGATCTCGATCCGAGGTGCTTACGCTACGAATCTGATTGGTGTGCGTTGCAGTATGGAATTTCATACAAATAATATTGAACGCCTTGATTTGATACGGGGCTGTTCTCTTCACGAGTGGTTTGATCTGATGCTTTAGAATGTTTTTTTTTAACACTCACAGTGTCATATTTTATATTCATAAAGATGAAATAAGAAACCAAAAATTTGCGCACGGGCGGGACTTGAACCAGCAACCTTTTGGCAGACCGGGCCAAACGCTCTTACCAATTGAGCTACCGTGCTGTTAGTCCGACCCTGCGAAATTTGTGGTTTCTTATCCGCTCTGCAGTCCAATGGCACTACAGTGCCATTTTCTTTTTTACGGTAAACTGTCCGTGGTACTACAGTGCCCACCACTAGAAAAGTATGTATTAAGTATAGTATATATATATATATATATATTAAGTATAGTATATATTATAGTATAGTAAGTTTATTATATATTCAACTTTTTATATATTTATAACTATTACCTATCTACAGGTTTTTTGTTTTCGTAATCATAACTATACTTTTCTTTATATAATCGTTTTTATCGCGCGACATGTCGCGCGATTTTTATCATGCAACCGTCGCGCGATATCGCCGGACAGTTTTCCCACATCATAGTCTGACAGCGCGGACAGTCGAGTGGTTATGAAAACGTCAATTGCGTGACGCTTAGCGCCATCTAGCCGTCTGTTTATGAAACAGATGGCCCAAGCAGTTATTCTTTACAGAATAAATTCAACTTGGAAATTTATGTCGCTTCGCTATCTAATGCTTTAGAATGTTTTTTTTTAACATTCACAGTGTCATATTTTATATTCATAAAGATGAAATAAGAAACCAAAAATATATGACACTGTGAGTGTTAAAAAAATCATTCTAAAGCATTAGATAGCGAAGCGACATCAATTTTCAAGTTGAATTTATTCTGTAAAGAATAACTGCTTGGGCCATCTGTTTCATAAACAGACGGCTAGATGGCGCTAAGCGTCACGCAATTGACGTTTTCATAAGAAACCACAAATTTCGCAGGGTTGGACTAACAGCACGGTAGCTCAATTGGTTAGAGCGTTTGGCCCGGTCTGCCAAAAGGTTGCTGGTTCAAGTCCCGCCCGTGCGCAAATTTTTTGTTTCTTATTTCATCTTTATGAATATAAAATATGACACTGTGAGTGTTAAAAAAAAAACATTCTAAAGCATTAGATAGCGAAGCGACATCAATTTCCAAGTTGAATTTATTCTGTAAAGAATAACTGCTTGGGCCATCTGTTTCATAAACAGACGGCTAGATGGCGCTAAGCGTCACGCAATTGACGTTTTCATAAGAAACCACAAATTTCGCAGGGTTGGACTAACAGCACGGTAGCTCAATTGGTAAGAGCGTTTGGCCCGGTCTGCCAAAAGGTTGCTGGTTCAAGTCCCGCCCGTGCGCAAATACAAATACAAATACAAATACAAATTAATTTATTCGTCATCATAGGTAACAAAGTTGACATACCTTATTATTGTTAATACAGAACTCTATGATGCACCATGAATGGCATACGAAATTATTATACATATATTTTACTGGAGTCAGGCGTTCAATAAGAAATTATGATAATATAATTAGTTAAAAATACATACATTGCAAATCTATACTAATATTATAAAGCTGAAGAGTTTGTTTGTTTGTTTGTTTGTTTGTTTGAACGCGCTAATCTCAGAAACTACTCGCCCGATTTGAAAAATTATTTTTATGTTGGATAGTCCATTTATCGAGAAAGGCTTTAAGCTATATAACATAAAGATACGACTCACAAGACCACAGCAGCAATGAAAATTGTTGCGAAAACGGGAGAAAGATATTCCTTTTGAGAGCTTCCGCTGCGTACGCTGCTGAAACCGCTAAAGTTACACAAAAATCATGTATGACAGGATTGTTCAACATAAAGAGTTCTATAATAAAGTCCGCGACAGCATAAGTCTATCTTTTATGGTTGACATACTACAACCTTTTTTATGTTAATAAATTTGTAAAAAAATAATGCATCATTTTTAGAGGTGTATTATACACACAGGTATTTATTCTTATCAAAATAAATACATTCATCATCACGAGCATTTCATTTAGAACAAAGTTGCCCTTTATATCATTTGATTCCAATAAATATCTTAGGAGCTATCACAGTTTTAACATAACTCCGCACCAAAATAATGTTCGCAGCTTAAGAACAACGTGCGCTTGCGCTAATTATATTATAAAGCTGAAGAGTTTGTTGGTTTGAACGCGCTTATCTGAGGAACTGCTGAACCGATTTAAAAAAATATATCTGTGTTAGATAGCTTATTTATTGAGAAAGTCTTTAGGATATAAAACATCACGCTGCGACGGGAGAGGAGGGAGCAAACTCAAAACGCGCGGACGAAGTCGCGGGGGACCGCTAGTAATGTCAATATAACTGATAACAAACACTAAGAAATAAGAGTAAAATACATTCCAGGTCAAAATTAATTAATTAATAAAATTACAATTCAAAAGTCATTATCTTAAAAATATTCATTAATATTATAATAGTATTTGTCAATAAGTCTATTTTTAAGTATATTTTTTAGTTTATTTATATTACAATTCTTTATATAATCAGGTAGTCTATTATATACCCTTGGAGCCATTTCAATAACACTCTTACGCATCAGTGCGGTTTTACAAATATTTCTACATATTTCATTATTTCTAGGGCGTAAGTTGGGTGCCTGTTTCTTTTTTTCAAACAACAGTGGATTACATTTGAAAAATAAACATAATAAAGATGAAATAAGAAACCAAAAACTTGCGCACGGGCGGGACTTGAACCAGCAACCTTTTGGCAAACCGGGCCAAACGCTCTTACCAATTGAGCTACCGTGCTGTTAGTCCTACCCTGCGAATTTGTGGTTTCTTATGAAAACGTCAATTGCGTGACGCTTAGCGCCATCTAGCCGTCTGTTTATGAAACAGATGGCCCAAGCAGTTATTCTTTACAGAATAAATTCAACTTGGAAATTGATGTCGCTTCGCTATCTAATGCTTTAGAATGTTTTTAACACTCACAGTGTCATATTTTATATTCATAAAGATGAAATAAGAAACCAAAAACTTGCGCACGGGCGGGACTTGAACCAGCAACCTTTTGGCAAACCGGGCCAAACGCTCTTACCAATTGAGCTACCGTGCTGTTAGTCCTACCCTGCGAAATTTGTGGTTTCGTGCGCAAATTTTTGGTTTCTTATTTCATCTTTATGAATATAAAATATGACACTGTGAGTGTTAAAAACATTCTAAAGCATTAATATGTTTAACTTTGAAACATTGTTATAAATCACCTGATCGAAAGGTTATCTCATTTAAAGCTACAAATGTTACTTACTTATGTTAGTTACTGACATCTTAAATCGGTTTCGTTTGACAGCTTTTACTTGTCCTTCTATTCCGATAGGAATATTAATTTTATGATCTAGACACGAATATGACGGGGAAACCTAACACGGGAAAACTGAAGAATAAAGTACACTCTTTTATCTATGCTCTATCTCACTTAAAACGCGTGACGGACTTCAATACGTCATATGGCATAGTATTATGTGACAACTGCGGTTATGTAGAAGATATATGTATTTATTCTGAAAAAAAAAACTCTCTAGTCAAAGCCATCCCGCCATCAAAATAAATTGTTAAGGCAACACACTAACATGAACCTTGTCTCAAGTAGTCCACATCACATGATTATTAAAATATAATCACATTCTAAATAGTCTGGAAAATATAAAAAGCCTACATTATTTATTACACATCTCAAAAGTTTTTATTATAAAAGTGTTATTATAACATCGCAGGATACTTTGACGACAAATTTGTAGGATTAAAAAAAACTTTGAGCTCATATCTCAAAAAAATCTAACTTTTTAGGGTTCCGTACCTCAAAAGGAAAAAACGGAACCCTTATAGGATCACTTTGTTGTCCGTCTGTCCGTCCGTCTGTCAAGACCCTTTTTCTCAGGAACGCGTGGAGGTATGAAGCTGAAATTTATATCAATTACTCAGGTCTACTGTCCCTTGAAGCTGTGAAAAAATCAAACTTCTAAGCCAACGCAATCAAAAGATACAGCCGTTTATGCCGCAAATTTTCGACACTTGCAAGGGAATCAAAACCTACAGGGTGCTTCCCGTGAACTCAGAATCTTGAAATTTGGTACGAAGCAACGTCTTATAGCATAGATAAAGGAAAAATTACGAAAACCATAATTTTTTAGTTACATCACATAATATATATATTTTTAATAATTTTAAACTTACTACCCATTTCCTCATAAACGCCTAGAGGTATTAAATTGAAATTCATACCAAATACTCAGGTCTATAATACCTTTAAGCTGTAACAAAATCAAACTTCTATGTCAACGCAATCAAAAGAAACAGCAATTTAAGCTGCATATTTTGAAACTCGCAAGTACTCGCAAGGGAATCAAAACCTAAAGGGTACTTCCAGTCGACCTAGAATCTTGAAATTTGGCATGAAGCAACGTTTTATAGCACACATAAAGGAAAAATTCCGAAAACCTTAAATTTTTAGTTACATTACAAAATATATATTTTTTAATAAATATAAACTTATTACTTTTTTCCTTATGAACGCGTAGAGCTATCAAGTTGAAATTCATATCAAATACTTAGATCTAATTGGCTTTAACCCGTGAAAAAAAAAAAACTAAGTCAACGCAAAAGGCAAAAGTACAACCATTGATACCGCATATTTTGAAACTCGCAACTACACGCAAGGGAATTAAAACATAAAGACCACTTCCCGTTGACATAGAATCTCGAAATTTGGTAAGAAGCAATAGCTTACAGCACAGGTAACAGAAAAATTCCGAAAAGCTTAAAATTGTAAAATAATAGATAATTAAAAATGTAATGTAATTAATGTAACATTATAATAGGTTTATACGAAACAATTAATAGTAAATAAATATTATTATTAATTAATTATTAATTATTAGTTATTTATTATTAATTAATAGTATAAGTGTTTCAGTTATATTATAGATAAATGATATGTGTTAATATAAAATAAAGGATTACTTAAACGATAAAGAGATCTTTGTCTTAAATTTATGCTCCTCCATCTTTCCCCATTGTAATGTTATGAATTTCATTTTGCAATAAAAATACCATAGTTATGACTCGATTGTCGTAATGAACGAACTTTGTAAACCTTGCAGGTTTGTACGGAACCCTCGGTGCGCGAGTCCGACTCGCACTTGGCCGGTTTTTTATTACAATTTTATTAAATTTTACTTGACATGCCAAAGAATGTAATCCTTCGGTAATCATACTAATAATGTAATTGAATGAATTTTATCCACTGAATTAAAAAAGTCACAAGAGTCAATTATTTATGCAAATAGGTCCATTGAGGACACTTTTACGCGTCCTAATATAAACTCTACCACAGCTTCGGGTCAATTTTGGGCTAGTGCTGAGAAGAAGCTGCGCAACAAACTCAGTCACTATTGTCAATGCCTGTTTTCAAAAGGTTTACAATGTTTGTGGTATTCATGCAAATCCATACATTATTATCTTTTAAATATTCATCTACTTTATAATATCCCTTTCGTCATTAGGGTTTCTTTAGTGACAGTTTTAAATTTATTGACCGGTAAGTTTACAATCTGTTCTGGTAGTTTATTGAAAAATTTAATACATTTCCCCATGAAAGAACTACCAACCTTTCGAAGCCTAAATTGTGGAATAGCAAGCTTATTTTTATTCCTAGTATTATAATTGCGTATATCACTCAATTATGTAATAAATAACTAAACTTTATTTAATTTAAGGCTAATGTACTATTTTAAATAATTCTTTTTTGCGTTTTATAATAAGAAAATGGGCAATAGTGCCCCTCATATTTGCAGTGCCCTAGCTGAGCGTCACTTGTACTGTCATACCTTTAAACACTATTCCTAACTTGTGACTGGCAATAAATGAATCTGAATCTGTACTTAAGAAATAGTTAAGAAAATGTGTTGTAGATCTAGGAGAAATTAATGAATTTATTAAGTATGCAATTTTATTCGTAGCTCGTCACATAACAGCTTTTGGCTCTTGTCGTCACGTTTTTGTTAAAGGTTAGGTTTCATAAGAAAAAAACATGTGCCGTACTAACCAAAATCACGTTGCATACACCGCATACCGAATTGAACAAAGAAACGTAACGTATGTCAAGAGCACTTTGTATGGTTTGACATTTACGGTATAGCGAGTTTATTTTTGCTACACCACATTAACAATTCTTAAGACTTTAGCGCCCTTTTAGGAAAGGCATTAATATCTGATTCTGTATTTACAGTAATGCAAGAACATAAATCGAAATTGTCCGAATCGTGGTTTTAACTGAATTCAATACGAAGCAAGTTCTAGGCTAGCCGCTTAGTCTGTATTAAGCAACGACCTCTATGTTACACTAGACACGCTGTTTAGAACGAACTTTGTAGTACAGTAAGTTTAGGTCAAATGGAGCATCCGCGTTAAGACTGTCGCCAGAAACTACCGTGTCAAAACGTCCCTTACGTCAAAAGCCAAAATAAAATCGAGAAGTTAATCTAATCGAGAGTTATCTAAGCAATAGGAGGCAAATTACGCATATATCCCAAATTGACTCTAATACTGGTGAAAACAAGATTTACATATCCAAAGAAAATCAAGTAAATTATGGAGTACCACAGGGAAGTGTATTGGGACCTCTCCTTTTTATAATTTACTTCCCGAATGTAATCAACCATCACATGACAATTTTTGCTGACGATAGTACGGTCTTATTCACTTATGATAATGATAATAATATAAATCTTGACATTAATAATACACTGACATCTTTATTCAAATGGTTGACATTGAATAACCAGACTATTAATTTGACGAAAACACAAATAATTAACTTTAAACAGCGGAATAAGAATCCTTTGAATTTTGACATTAACTACTCGGGGAATTCGATTAAAGAGGTTGAAACTACCAAATTTTTGGGTCTGACTATAGATAATAAGTTGACATGGAAACCTCATATTAATAATCTAATAAAAAAACTTAATCAATTTTCTTATGCCCTATATAATCTAAGGAAGGTCGCCAATGTTAAAACGGTCCTAGCAGCCTATCATGGATATGTTGCATCCACTTTAAGGTATGGGATAATGTTTTGGGCTAATACTACTGAAAGACAAAGCATTTTTAAAGCGCAAAAAAAGTGCATTAGATCCATGTTTGGCCTAAAGCAGGATGATTCATGTGAACCGTACTTTCGCAAATATAAAATTTTGACTCTGCCGTGCATGTACATACGAGGGTCAAACTGAAAGTTCTTAGAAAATCAAAAACTGATTACATTAGCCAGTTATTAGTTTTATTATATCTTTTCAAAATATTGTCCATTGACGTCAATACACCGCTGCATGCGATGGAACCACTGGGAAAAGCACTTTGCCCACTCGTCCTTAGGGGTCTCTTCAATGGCATCGCGATACGCAGCCACCGCTTCTTCAGCATTCATAAACCGCTTTCCTTTAAGTTTTTCTTTAATTTTTGGAAATAAATAAAAATCACAAGGCGCGAGGTCGGGGCTATACGGCGGGTGACCCAGTAATTCAACGTTTGATGTCGCCAAATAGTCGATCGTTCGCTTGGCGGTGTGCGACGAGGCGTTGTCGTGGTGAAGGAGGATCCTACTGCGAGTTCGTTTCTCTCGAACTTTTTCCAAGACAAGTGGCAAACAATTGGTAGTGTACCATTCTGCAGAAACTGTTTTTTGATCCTCTAACACAATTGTTGCGAAATGACCTATCCTTCCAAAGAACGAGGCCACCATTTTTTTCCCGCACTTCGATCTCTCTTCACTTTAGTTGGCAACTCCTCGAAAGGAAACACCCACTGAGCAGATTGTCTTTTGGTTTCAGGATTATAACAGTAAATCCAGCTTTCGTCACCTGTTAGTATGTCGAACACAGCATTTGAGTCACCTCCGTTAAATCTTTCAATCATTTTACGGCACCAATCCACACGATGGAGTTTTTGAGCCTTAGTCAAATTATGAGGTATCCACCGGGCGCAAAGCTTCCTGACCGCTAAATGTTCGTGGAGGATTTTGTGCACTTGACTCATACCGATGCCTAAGCTTGTCCGAATCTGCTGATAGGTCACTCTTTTGTCAGTCTCTATCATACGCCGCACAACACAGATGTTATTTTCAGTCGTCGCCGTAGAAGGCCGTCCCTCACGTACATCATCAGTGAGATTAGTGCGACCACGTTTAAACTCATTAAACCAGTTGTAAACAGTCGCACGAGATGGGGCTTCATCGTGAAAGGCCAATCGTAGTCTATCATAACTTTCTTGTTGACTTAAATGACATCGAAAGTCATAAAAAATCATTGCACGAAAATTTTCTCGTGTTAAATTCATGTTGACGTGACACAGACAATTTTCAATTTGCCGCCAAATCGTAAAACAAATGACAAATGAATGAAATATATACTCAGTAATATTGGCAAAGAGTTCTATTTTCAAATTTTAGAATATTTTTTTTATTATATTGTTTATAAGTGGCCAGTTCTAAGAACTTTCAGTTTGACCCTCGTATGCGAGGTTGCAACTTTTATACGAAATAACCCAATGAATTTTGAAATGAGTACTGTCGGGAGTCGTCGTGAAGGCACCATAAAAGTTAATCATAGATGCAAAACCCTCCTTCGAAGAATAAGTGTTAATTGCATGGCAGCAAAGATCTACAATAAAATCCCATTAAACATCAGGTCAATCAAAGATGTCAAAAGATTTAAAACTGCGCTCAGTGGCTTCCTTGCTGAAAAAGTGTATTATGACATAAGGATATTTCTCGACGACAAAATTTAAAAATAACTTTACTAATGTTCATATTCATATACCTTTAAGGTGAATCATGGCTGTACTAATAATAATTTGTGTGTGACATCCTGTAATACCCGTGTTTATGAATTAATAAATGATTGATTGATTGATTGATTGATAAAAACATATGTGTTATAGCGCCCGTATTTTCATATTTGTATTCATATATATAGGACATCTGATGTAGGAGTATTTCAAAGCATTTTAGCCAAACCTTCATCAGATGCTGCTAAACTTGTCGCCGATATGGTTGTTGTTTTTTTCTACATATATTTTGATTATTATTAGTATTTTGATTTTGTTTGGTTGTTGTGGTAACTAGTATAAGGTTACGATGGGACTGACATAGACCGTAAAAGTCCCTAAATTAATTAATAAAAAAAAAGATTGATTGTCCTATGAAACACGATATCACACACAATAACCTGCATCAAACAGGAGAAATCAAAAATATTCAATGGCAACACTTCACACTTCTTTCATTTTAGAAAATGTGATACAAAATTTGTTCTGAGCAGCGTGTCTAGTATAATACATATAAGTCTATGGTATTAAGTAACAAGAATAATGCAATTAATATATAGATCACTATCTATATATTAATTGCATTATTCTTGTTACTTAATACCGTCCACGACGGCACGCCCCACCACTCGCCCAAAACGTTTATAGTACATGTGTGCAAGCTTTTTCCATCATTTGAATTGAATTTAGAACATCGTAATGACTTCCTTCCTAATGCACACTTCAAAAAATACAGATGCGATTTAAATTGCAACAGGAATATTTTTACTATTGACGTAAATGAAATACTTGAGAACGTTTTATAACATTAAAAAATATTTAAAAGAGAATAAGCGGTCACCCGGGATTTTAAACGCGTGAATTGATTTTTCTTCGTGAACGTAGGTCTTAGCGTGATGTTTTATAGCAGGGATCGTCAAATGGCGGACCGCGGTCCGCATCCGGACCGCTGACCCATTTTGTGCGGACCCGCGAGAACACAGTAACTTACACTAAAGACTACTTTCGATATAAATAACTTTCGTGGTCCCAAAAAGATTGACGCGAGCTGTACGTAATTTAATAATAATGTATCCCCCTCAATATCTTTGTTGACGTCGATTCGAAAACGGCCGGGCGAAGTAACGAGCGAGCGAGAAAGAGTTCGCGGATTGCGGCAAGTGTCGCGAGGGCCGGGGTAATTCATCACGTGATCGCTCTGCCGGCCGGCGCCGCCCGCGCCGGGAGGTCAGTGTTTTGTTTCAGTTTTGAGCGAAGGACGCCGCGCGGCGCGCCGAAATAAATTTAACGTTTGCTTGTTTACTTTACGAGTGAACCTACCTGTTTACAATAGCGAGTTTTGGCTGTTTATAGCGAGTTTTGACTATGGAACCGAAAAAAAGAAAAGTTGAAGATGAAAATAGACAGTTTTTGCCGGAATGGACCGATTTATATTGTTTTACGCTGCCAAATCGTGCTGGAGCAGTACCAATGTGTTTGATTTGTAACCAAACAGTGGCGTTAATTAAAAGCTCGAATATAAAACGACATTATGATACCAAAAACAAATCTTTTGCCGGAAACTTCCCACTTGGTAGTGGTCTGCGTAAGTCTAAAATTGCAAGTTTACTATCAAGTTACTCATCTTCGACCCAGATAATAAGTCGCTCAATGACTGAGCAGGAAAAATGTAGTGAGGCTTCTTTACGTATTTCTTGGACTCTGGCTAAGCATATGAAACCATTTACTGATGCTGACGTAGTTAAAGAATGCTTTCTTGAGGCGGGTAATGCTTTATTTGAGAACAAAAAGGATGTTGTTGAGACGATACGACGGATTCCGTTATCTGCTTCAACTAGCACCAGAAATACACACGTTTTGGCAGAAGAAAATCATTGTGATTTGAAACGGCAGTTAAATAATGCAAACTATTACGCCTTGGCTATGGATGAATCATGCGATGTCACTGATACGGCACAGTTAATTATTTTTGTACGTTACCTGGACAAAACAAGAGAAACTTTTGTTGAGGAGATATTGGCTCTTTTGCCGCTCTTAGGAAGAACCCGAGGAGAAGACATGATTAAAGCAGTGATGGATTATTTTGAAAAAGATGAGTTAGACTTGAAGAAGCTCTTATCGGTAACTACTGACGGTGCGCCAGCAATGGTTGGGAATAAAAAAGGACTAGTTCACCTGTTGAGAAGCAATGAGAGATGTAATGAAAATTTGATTTCCTACCACTGTATTATTCATCAAACTGTGCTTTGCTGCAAACTCAATCATAATTTTGAGCGTATTATGCAAGAAGTGATGAAAATAGTAAACTTTCTTCGTGCTAAATCATCATTGCAACATCGTGAATTGAAATCATTTCTTGAAGAAGTTGATGCACAATATGACGATCTACTGTTGCATAATAACGTCAGATGGTTAAGTAAAGGCTGCGTTTTAGAAAGATTCTTCAGCATTTTAGAACACTTGAAGACATATATTTTTAACAGTGATCAGACTTCAGCAAACGCTTACTTAAGTTTTCTTAACGAAAAAGAAAATGTTGCTGTCATTGCTTTCTTAACGGATACTTTTAAACATATCAATGACCTGAACCTTAAACTTCAAGGCAAGGGAAAGCTGGTATGCGAGCTCATGTCAAATGTCAAAAGTTTTTCTCGAAAACTTGATCTCTTTATTAATGATCTTGGAAATGAATGCTTACACTTCCCCAATTTAAATAAAATAATCAGCAGTGACAACGAGACTGACGTCGGCCAATTCAAGACGTTCATTACGGATCTTAAATCGGAATTTCAAAAAAGGTTCGCAGATTTTAAGAAAATTGAGAATGTTGTAGAAATCCTCAGCAGCATTTACTCTCTGCATCCTGATGGTGAATGGAGCAATGAAGCTGCAATTGTTTTCGGAAGTGATAAAGCTACTCTGCAGATGGAAATGATCGATTTCCAAGAAAACACAGTTTTAAAACACAAACAATCAGAAGTTTCCAGTGAAGAGTTCTGGATAAAATTTGTGTGTGGTAAAAAATATCCAGAATTACAAGAATTAGCTTTGAAACTTCTTACTTTGTTTGGATCGACATATATTTGTGAAGCAGCATTTTCGAAGATGAAGTTCATTAAGAATAAATTTCGATCTCGACTTACTACTGAACATCTCCAGGATTTAATGTCAATAGCTTGCACCAATTTTACTCCAAACTTCAGACAGATAATTCGCAACAAAAAATGTCATTTTTCGCATTGATACCTATGTAACAAAATACCTTTGTTATTTCCTCAATTACATTTGTTTAATAAATATTTTTTCTTATAAATAAAATGTGCGGACCACGATGGTCATTTGATTTCTTAAAACGGACCCCGAGCGAAACTAATTGGAGACCACTGTTTTATAGCCTTCCCCGATAAAGTTTATTCCGGTAATATTATAAAAACTACATGGTGTTTAAGTAACCATGACAATAGATTATGCCAGGTTTATTTTATAGTAAAACACGCTGGGTTTTTCTTGACATTTTAAAAATAATTAAAGTAGAGCCCCTTTCGTGACAAGTCTGAATTTTTGCAACATAGATTTTGTAACTCGTACTTCTCGAACCACGGACGGCTCGCAACTGACGGGCGAGTCACCCCCCGCACCCCGCGCCTTCCCCAACCAAAAAGGAGTGGGGAGCGCCTTCGTGGATGCACTATCATATAAACGCTATATTTTTATGACATTTAATTAAATTCAATATTAACTCCTGTAAAACCGCGGGAGCCGCTAGTAATTCCAGATAGCATCGACAAGTGGAAATTTCTCGTAATGGCTTGAAATGATGAAATACGAATGAAATTACATTACGAACTACATTGAAATGTCACGTTTCATAAAATTATTGAGCGTTTTAGAGAATTGTTTGCGATTTGAATAGGCCCTCTGTGGACTAAACAACTATAATATGTGTCACAGTGGCGTTATAACTCAGACCCATTCCAACAAACGCAAGTTTAACTTTTTTATTCCATTAAAGTAACTATTACCGTAATGACTGAGATGGAAATTTTAATTAATGTTATTATTTAACCCACTTCGCCTTGAGACGAGTGGGAGTGTACAAGCTTTAGTGGATTAGATATCGCAGATAAATTGTATTTATGAGTATTAATAAATTTCAATACGTAAAATCTAGTCGTCTTTTAACAGTTTGAAGAAAATCCTTCGGGCCATTAAAATCGAAATGTTTTAAGGCTTACAAACTGTTTTC
Source organism: Pyrausta purpuralis (assembly GCA_963924145.1). Taxonomy (NCBI): domain Eukaryota; kingdom Metazoa; phylum Arthropoda; class Insecta; order Lepidoptera; family Crambidae; genus Pyrausta; species Pyrausta purpuralis. Next base: position 13,139,739 of record OZ001650.1, read on the forward strand.
ATGAATGTGGTTCATGTGCTTTTAACTATTTGCCTTTTGTGTTTAACTATAAGGGTTGATATTCAATTCAAAACACCTTTAAGCAATTTATGATTTAATTCGTTGCGGGAACCATGATAGTTTTACCTTCTCTAACCCCGCCCAAACTTTGTCGAGAGGCGGTAGTTCAAAGTACTATTATCGTACACGTTCTGGAACCCTATTTTTGAGCCCTCAGTACCTAAGATGTTTAGTACTCACGAAATTGAGCTCTCTTTTTAAAATCGCTTCCGTGTAAATTTCAACTGATTTTCATTCTAAAATTTGACACGCCATCTTGACGCGAGTGATTCAATAATCTGGCAATCGGTAAAAACAACTGGTAGTTTTTTGATGACGATGATTTACTATTGAGATACATGCACATTGTAAATAACCTAGCCTCCTTCTAGCGTAATCAGGAAAAAAAGCGAAGGATAATCTTGCAACGGCAAATTCAATCCAATTTTAGTAAAGTTTCTCGTTCGTCCGATGCCAGTGTTGACATGTCTTATTCACTACGTAAATTTAAGTCCTCAATCATTGAAACATTTACAGTTGAGAGGTTGTAAATTGTTTAATAATGTCAAGCCGTTTTGTCTATCTGTAAAATAATTTATAGCTATATATCTGTTTTCAGCAGTATTTTTGTGAATGTCGTGGCAGCCTATAAGTAAGGCAACACTGTAAAATTGTGCTTTAATCTTAAGTATGGAATTGTGTGGTGTATGCTTTGTTGGTTGTCCTTAACAAATAAAATAAAATAAAAAAAATAAAATATGACCTATTACAGGTTGTTGTTTTGGTCAGTGACATCTAACTCAGGGATGATAATATGAGTTATGCTTATTCTGAAAAATTCTTTAAATTCTGAGCAAGTTTTATACAAGAAAACCTCTTTACAACATCTAAAAATATTACAAAACGAATGGGAAATCTCGCACCCTAGCGCGTAGCTAGCACTTATCTACGAAATACTACGCCGTAGCTAGTAAGCTACGAAGAGGTAACCTGGTGTTGGTAGTTTTGACTCGATCGCTGTACCGCATAAAAAAAATGATTTTGTGGGATTTTTCCATTTCAAAAAAAAAAAAAAAATGGCATCAGTATGGTTTGTACAGCCACCCCTGAGTCGCTCGTCACTGACCAAAACAACACCCTGTATATGCCAAAATATTTTTGTAAAGTCTAATTCAAACATCAGGCTTTCATAGCCTGTGGTGTAATAAGATGAAAGAGCCAATTTCTTATAAACTTGCTCAGTAACTATGAATTTTGAAATGGCAACTATTATTTAGCAATTACTTGAAAAATATATTATGTTAATTTTAATGCACAAAGTTCGTGTTTTAGGACTCTATTATGATATAGTTTTATCGACACTAAATCACACTCACCATGATAAATGACGAAAAGAATTCGAATTTTGAACAGAAATAAAAGAAATCCTGTGTGTCAAACAAAAGAACATTAACCTCAGTTTGGCGCAGTCGAGCAAAAATTGACCTGTTTGCTCAGCTCAGTTGAGTAGACGCGCACGCGACTTATTTGTGTTTTATCAGTGTTTTCACACGTTTTAACGTTAGCACGCACACCATCAATCAACCTCGAGATGTCCGTTGAAAAACTAAGTCGTCAAGATCACCGAAATCAACGTCTGAATCACGAGGCACAACAGCTCCAATGTTAAAGCACAAGACATTTAAATACTGATAAAACACAAAAAATCGCGAGCGCGTCTTCTCAACTGAGCTAAGCAAAAAGGATCATTTTTACTGGACTGCGCCAAACTGACGGTAATATTTCACACAGAGGCTTTTTTTTGTTTCTGTTCGTAATTCGAATCCTTTCCGTCATTTCGTCAGAGAGATTTCGTGTCGATAAAACTGTATCATAATAGTGTCCGAAAACATGACCTTTGTGCATTCGAATTGCCATAAAAATCTTTATAAAAGAAATTGTTAAATAATAGTTACCATTTTAAAAAAAAAAAACTTTAAAAAAAGTATAAACCGACTTCGAAACCAAAATGCAATAAAAAGTCTTAAAAAACTCTTCACTCTAAAGGAAAGGACTCCATTTTAGGCGAACAAGATCTTCCGGAGTCGGTAATGGTTCCGACTCCGAAAAAACTTGTTGCCCTGATAGATGATTTATAAAGCGCCATTGCTTTGCCATTTCAAGCATCATCTGTTAGGTGTTTTTTAAAAGTTCATTTTATTGCCTATTTTTTGTGATTACAGAGGTTTTCCCTCAATTGCACTAAGATCCCATCATCAGATCACGATTTGGCACAATGGGACTCCTTTTTTGAAGGCGGTTAAAAACAGGCAGTTACTGAGCAAGTTTTTAAAGTAATTGGCACTTTCCTCTTGGTACAATTTTTTAACACCACAGGCTATGAAAGTCTGATGTTTGAATTAGATTTTACAAAAATATTGCCTTTAAACCATGTATTTATTGGGGGTATAATATTTTTGACAAAAAGGCCATTGATTAAGATATCTAAATTATTTGTAAGTTTAAATAGTAAAATACACGGGTCTCGAAAACGTTACCATTTGTAAAGTTGGCATGATATTTAATTAGCCAAGTCGCAATTTTTAAAGAAATATGAAAAGTGTAGGTATCTCGAAAATGGTGAGGCTTTTACGTAGAAAATTTTTTGGCATATAATAGGCCATAGCGTGACCTATTAGCATTTAGTAACCTGTATATACAAAACATATATCTTAAAATATTTAATTAAAAAGGAAGTTTAATGCGTTGAATACATGGGTACGGTACATGGAGGATAACCATACATACTACATGAACATCAATTTCTCCATATTGAACTCGCAGCCAGATTGCTCTAAAAACATGACTGTGCAGGGCAATCAATTTAACTTGCTAAACAACCCTGTTCATATTTGCATTTATAAACGTATGTAATGAAAGTTCTAGATTTAAGAGTCTTTAAACTAGGCGAGCGAGTGTGAATGTTTCGTGTGATTTAAGAGGAGGAAATTTACCTGAGACTGAGACTGTGGGTTTTTAATGAGCGAGCCTCGTCTTGCCGACGGCCGCCGGTGCATGGAGGGTGCAGTTATAGACGCGCGCCGCGTCACGTCCCCTGCCACCATGGTGCTCCAAAACTCTTCTTACACTGCACTGACAACACAACACATTTATTTTGACTGCACTCTATAATTCGATCACGATTCCACTTAATTAAAGTCGTGGGCGTTTAATAGATATTGATGGGATGTAATCCCGGCAAGGTCGTTAGGGTTCACGTCCTACCACGGTCCCCGGGATGGCTGTGCGTCATAAATAGAAAGTGCAACCGATGTAAATGTCGCGAATCGCTCTCGACAGCGGCCGGGCGAACGTTTATTTTTATGCCTCGAACGGTCACTGCGGTAGCTGAAACGGTCTCGGGACAGATTTATATGATTTTTGATAGATGTTGCGTGGGTGATGTTAATTTTATACGTATGCCGTAATCACGTCGTCATGCCGACTTTAGATCCAGATATATTTAGATTACCGATGTATATAACTTAATATTTTATAGTCGGTACTCTATTGTTGGAATAATATTTATTTCAATACTTTAGATTACGAATCGATGTAACTCAGTATGCTTGTTGAAGTTATGTTATATTTGGTGGCGGTGGAGTAGGCACTTGTGTTTATTTTGAACATATACATAATATGTATATGTATATACTAGAAATATTATGTCTTCTAGTTATACGTAATATGGTAAAAAAAGGTTTCATTTGTAAAGTGCCATTCTAGTGGTACCAAAGGGTTTTTTAAATGAGTTGACGTATCATCACTTATATGAATCAACTGAAAAAATCGTCACATTATAAACTTATAAAAGAGTGGCCACTCTTACTAAAAATGTTTATAAGACTTCTATACGTAAAACCAAAAGAACGTCACAAGCTACGCAAATGAAAACGTATTTATAAACCACACGTTTCAATGGGCATTCGCAACTTTTAAAAAGTTGCCATTTTTCTTTTGCTAAACGTCTAACTTGGAGTATAAAACTCAATGGTAGAAATCTTTTAAGAACTGGTTAATGATGATACATAACCGGCACTGTTTCGTGTTCTACATCATTATTGGTTACGCCGTTTTCCCTGTAGGTATCATTTTTTATGCAACTTCCACAACATTAAACTTATGATCACTCTTCGTTTATTAAATAAGCCAACGATCGAAGAAAGTAAAAATTCAAAAAGTGGCTTTTACTGCCAAACTTCAGCGTTGAATGTTCACAGAGATTTTCATCCACATTAGGCACGATTTTCTCAAAACTGGTTTTGCGTTTGCACAGACAGACCATGACTATTTCTGTAACTATTGCGAGTACATTACTGGTATGCCGAACGTACATAAGGTGTGGTCGTAACTGTAACGTGGCGGTGTGTAGCGCGGCGCGTGCGCAGGGCGGGCGGCGATCGTCGCGGACGGGCGGCGAGCTCTCACTGCACGCCCGCTGCGCCCGCGCTGCCGCCAAATTTAAACACGCACGCATTATTATTTATTATTTGCTTGGATTGTAAAAATCAAATACCCACTCAATACCACACTGGAATGTTTTTTGGCAAAACATCGCACCACTAAATCAGCGGCGGACTTCTAGAACTTTTTTATATTTACTTCGTTTGACTTCGAGTAATGTTTACATTTTAACACTAGCTGTGAAATATCATGTAAATGACTGCATCTTAACATTACTAAGACTTTTGCGAACTTTGATAGATATTCATGAAAAATAAAACTAACAAGGGTTTCAAATACATAATTATATGTCTCTTGTCTTGGGATTTAATTAATTATCAATGTAACAAATACAATAACGTACGTTTTAAAGGTTAAAATTAGAACTCCAAATCAGAGTTTATTGCTCTTGTCGAGATCTCAAAATACAGAATCTTTAAAAAGCTACAAAAACATGAGAAAATGCGAAGTCAGAGCCAAATGTACTCGTGTGACTCAAAGTGCTTAGACATTTGGACGGTAATTAACCCCTGAGCAGAAACCGTTTTATTAATTTATTATACTTTGATCTTGTGAATAACATGTAATAAGCTCAAAGACTTTAAGAAAAGTAAAATTGTGTAGAAATACGCATTTACGTTTAAAAATACGTTTTATTAAATTGACTTTAGTTGAACAAAGGTCGGAATATAGTGAAAAAACTCATATTTTGCACGATGAATGTCACTCAACACGTTTAAAATGTCAATTCGGTTGAATGTGGGAATGTGGAATGACTTAAATCCAGCCGAAGAACATGATACGGGTAGATTTATTGGTATACGAAGATAACGACCAAAAACTAGGTAATTTGTAATGTAGCATGACTCCGGGCTTAACTAATGAATACTTATGGAGATCCTAATGGAATGATCTCCCGTTACTGCGATAATAACTGGTATTTAGTATGCTTTGCTTTGCCCTTACGGCCTGTTTCGAGGAGGTTATTGCGTACAGTGCCTTGGAAAGATGATAATGATGTCTTCGATAGCTTGGCAATTTATCAGTCCGTGTTCTAACAACACCATTCATTCGATATGTTATTTTTACTGCATGGGCTAGAAATAGATGCTGAAGGTAATCTTGATGACGTCCGATAAAATCATTAATTAGAAAATTGCCTGTGTCACATCAAATATAACTTACCGAAACAAGAAATTTTCATTAAGAAGATATTTATCATTCTAGGAGTAGAGTTTAAAACCCTTAGACCAGTTTTAATAGACCAAGATATATAGGTACTTAATATTATAAAGCTGAAGAGTTTGTTTGTTTGAACGCGCTTATCTCAGCAACTACTTGACTATTTAAAAAAAAACTTTTTGTGTTTGATAGCTTATTTATCGAGGACTTAGGAGGCTTACTTAAATTCTTTAATTTATAAAACATCATGCTGCGACGGGAGTGGAGGGAACAAGCTCAAAACGCGCAGACGCAGTCGTAGAGGACCGCTTAGTACAAAAATAAGACAGCCAAGGTTGACGCGGAAGCGCGCCCTGAGGGTCCCGTGCTAACTTTAAACTGAATTAGGGGTCTACATAGTTGTTCCTAGCGAAAATACCTACTATAATTCTTTTTGATAGCAAAAAATTACTTAGTTTATCATTGTGTGGTTATAAAGGAAAAAGTTACATTTGCGGTTGTTGAAAATGTGCCCTTTCTCGACAACTACCAGTTCAATCTAGTTCAAACAGATTTTGATTAAAAGTATTTGTAAAGATCTACATTGGGTTCTTTTCAAAATATTTACTTATAAGTTTAAAAGATGGGGAAAGCCCACTTTTCCACTTTGAAAGTGTCTATCTTCTAAATGTTAGACACATTAAAACGTTATTTACAAAAAAATGTTTTAGACACCTTTAGTGTAATTTCAACTATTGACTCCACAGGGATAGGTTTGAGAAACATTTTTTACACAGGAGGAAGGAACCCTCCTTCTTTATAATATGTCATTATTTTTTGGTATGGGATTTGTAAATCGGTTACCAGCTACACAAACGGACAGACTTGATCAAACCATAAGGGTTACATAAAAATTTGCCCTGTCTTCTATTAGTTCATTCAAAGGTAACATTTACCCTTTAGTAGAAGACAAATATGGCATATGACTGGTGTACCTTCCGTAATCTAGTCTAATAAAGTCAGACAGACACATTGATTTTTGCGGGAAAGGTTCCGGAGCAAAGCTCACACTCGGCTTAATTTGCATTTGCAATTCAGATAGAATGTTATGCGGCAGTTAGTTTGCGATTACCATACAGCATCCACAAATGGGCACTGGTAAGCTCATACACGTGATAACTATTTAGTTATTTTGTTGCACGCTTGAATTTAAAATGTTACACATATAAATTAATTTTATTTAAGCAAAGGTTATTTTTATTAATAACAAACAAGAAAAAAATAAACTAAGACATGTAACATAAAAAAATAACTTAATATCTACCTATTCAAAAACGAAACCATTTCCTTGCGGCAAGGAGGCTATGATGCTGGCTGCGTTGCCGCGTTGGATAGCTATGCTGATCCTTTGAGCTAGGAACCAGCCAGCTTTATTATTGGCTGTTAAAGAATTTAATTTTGGCGCAATTTTACTAAACAGCAATTTAGCAGAGGGTCCCCACGGCCCAAATGTTTCAACGCCAAACGGCGCAAACACATAATCACTTGCAAGTGAAACGTACTTGCGACGCTTGGCGTTTTCAGCCAACTCCGCTGCTGCTCCAGCTTTAAGGGCTGATTCTCTGAGATGGGAAGGGGCCAAAGTATCGACACAAGTTGCATCCCAAACTAAGGCCCGACCCCGTTCCCAGGGAATAAGCGTTAGGCCATCGGGTCTCTTGCCATAATAGCGTAGCGTGACGGGCGAGACGCCCAGCGCTTTGCTGGCAACAAAGGCAGTGGAGACCAAATTTATCAACCTCCTTGCCACATGGACACGTAAAAATTTCACATATAGGGGTACCAAGGCGGAGGCCCACACACACCCGGAAAGACTCACTATCGAAAAGAGTGCCCAAATTTTTCGACGGTAAAGCATGAAGCCAATGACCAGAATCTTTGCAGGAAACTGCCAAGAGCCTTGCGCGACCACTGTCACTGACGGAATTTTCAAGTAAATAATTGAAGGTCTCTCTCGCAAGAGGGACATCCCAAAGTTTTTGCTGGTGACGTTCCTTTGGGATGTCTTCTCTAGGACAGAGGCCTTGCCAAAACTCCTCCGCCTCTCTCACCTCTGAAAGTTGGCGAGGATGTTCGAAGATTTTTCCGGCTAAAACGGAAGTGCTATGCAAAGAGGAGAGAAAAGCGGGGAGGGCTATACTAGAAATTTGGCGAATTCCGATACCACCAAAACGAATAGGAAGCGAAGCCTGAGCCCAAGAATTATTATCGAAATGTAAATTTAATTTTTTTTCCAAACTATTTTTAAGGGTGGTGTCAAATAGTTTTAAATAATTAATTTTTTTCCAGATAGGACTAGCACGTAAGAAATATGTAAATTTAGGCACAAAAAGACACGATTTAAGTATAGTAAATGCAATGTGTGAATTTAGGTGTTCAAAATTTACACATATTAAATTCTGTTCAGGTACTCTGAAATGTCCTACAGTACGGTCAGCATCAAAGTTGATATGCGAGTTAGTTAGTGTATGGAGGTTTTTTTTTTAATTATTATTTCGCTCATTCTAGTCCCTAAGACAACCCTGGCAATCAAACTAACTTGTTTTATGAATTGTACACACTACACGTGTTAAGTGATAAGGAATTGTAGTGGTCTGGCTGCGGAAATTATTAATTAACAATAAATATTTAAGAATAAAGGAATGTGGTGAATTTATCAATGAAATCCCCAGCGACAAAACAAGACAAAAAAATGCCATGGCATACATTATTTACGACTATCAAACACACAAACCTTGCAACCCAACTTGAATTGTTACCCCTATTTACTATTATGAAGGTAAGGTTTGCTACTCGGTAAACAGAACAATATGAACGATTTAATCAACTGCCTGTTGCTGCGGTGTGCCGCCGGCCATTTTCCCTCTTTCCTTATGAAACAAAAACCGCTTAATCATTTTGGTGACGTTTTCGACACTTTCTTTCGCTTGTTTTCATCACTACGAGTATTGATCGATATTTTGTTACTTATGCGCAATATTGTAATTGATTTTCTAAATTATCTAGCTAGCTTAAACTATTACTTTTTATATTACTATTTCAATTAATAAATTCGGTAAGTTATGAAAAATGCCTAACAGTTCTAGGTTTTGCTATCGTTATTCTCAATCAATTAGACTTGTATTACTTACTAACTCTAAATAATGTAAAATATATAAAGACTGTTTAAACTACTACTGCTTATTAGCGCAAAACACATTTTTTTTTATACGATAACATTCTTATTTAATATTAATTGTGATTCTTATCAAAATTTACCTACTCTGAGCATTTCTATAAGATGTCGAGATTCGCCACTTATTTCGCTATGTTTTTCTCATCAAACTGCTTCCTGCGATTTCTATTGAAAGCATCTGAGTACTAATACTTGAAAGGCAAGACTGACTGCAAGACTGAGTAACGTGAGTTGCTTAATATAAAAATACAAAAGAGTGTTTTTAATGAACGCGAGATTTTTCACTGTCAGCATTTCGCAATCGTTACAGTTCGAGTGGTGTAAGTGTGTCGTGCGGTCGCCTGTGTAGGCGAGGCGACACACGCGAAACTGAAGCCCTACTCGGTAGTAGCGATAAACGTATTTTCAGTAAACCCATCCCCTTCATGCACATTATTATAAGAGGTTGAGTGAAAGCGACGGTGTGATTCAAAAATAGGGACGTTACGTTATAGTGTAGCACATGAGAACCGCGCGAACGGTTGAACCGGTGCCAGGCGCCAACCTACCAAAATAATTTTCATCTCCGTGCACTCATCAGCGGCCTCTGCGTATCGAGATTGCACTCGGATCGTCTATGTAGGTTACCTACCGACCACTCTATAAAATTGGTTACGTTTGTAAATCCGATTTGTTTGCTACTATATGTGAGTGACGCATTTTTGGTGCTCCTCGATTGGTTACTGACTGAGGATATTTCGTTTAAAGTTTTTGATGGTTTTAATGTACAGTTCCAATTCTGGTTCACTAAATGATGTAAAGGAATTAACGTGTAAATAAGAAGAAGAAAAAGTAGACTAAAGGCTATAAGGGTCTTTAAATTCAGATGTCTCAAATAAGTCTAATGACGTAATGCTGCTCACGAATTGTGTTTTTGCCAAATAACAAGAATCTTGGTAAATACTACCGAATAAGCTAAAGTTCATTCAGGCCTATACTAAGGGCGAGTGCGCGTACGTCACGAGCACATGTTTACTAATGCTCTAGAAATAAAATATTTATTAAGGCCATGAATAATAACTTAAGACGATACAGCAAGCATTAGCGGCGGCAAACATATTTATCTGAATAAAACAAAGCCGTGCCGGGGACCACAGAAGATATTTACGCGACGCGTCGGCGAGGTCGCGGGCGTAACGGGCGTTACGGCAAAACAAAACTCCGCTTAATGTTCCGACTTTCTCCTGAGTCGCGATTAAGTTCCAACTACTGCTATAACCGCCCTCTTGAGAAATCTACCTTTTATTTACTGTCCGCAACTGGGGCGACATTTAATTTCATTCGGGATTCTATCAGCCGTAGTCGCTCTCTGTACTTTCATACGAATATACAAGTTTGTTTGTTCGACCAACCATTACGGTTGTCCCTCAGTTAGACAAATTTTGACACGTGTTATTCACGAATGTTCTTCACTCCTTTGCCTTACCATCTAGCGATTACGTGGGTTGTGCGTACTTGTTAATGTATACGTAGATGTGCTAGAACTTTTAGGATGGAATTCTTTTGTTTTGTTTTTTTAGGATCGATGCGATATGCTGTGCAGATGAGGATCGGAGACTCATTTCATCCCTAATAAGCGTAATACACTTAGCATTTGCTACAGGATAAGCGTTAGGAAAACAAAGCTGGAAAGCTTAGCTAATTTGAAGGTTCTAGTTAGATAGTCTTTTGTTATATACAAATTGAATAAAGTCTTGATAAATAATTATTCTCGATTCTTTACTTCAATTATGAAGAGATCTATTTCAGTTTAGTAGTACCTATATATAATAAATAGGGAGGTATATTATAAGAAATCATTCCACTCACTCATCAATCAAGCTAGAGTCCGTTTTTCTTTGCTTGGCTTGTCTAATAATGTAAACAGTCATGGCATTCCATTTAACCGAAAAAAAAAATTTTAAAACTTAAAACCTACATAATTGTTGTTGTTGTTGGTAATCTTTACACACTGATATATTTTGAAATTAATAGTAAATAAATTTTATTCGCTGATATTATTTTAAAAGTTGTAAAAATATTGTTTACATTATTGGAATAGCGAGAAAAACAGTTTAATCAGTCGAATAGAACTATTTTTAAAAAACAAAATCCAGGAAAAGACATTGTTTTTCAAGCCACCAAAATAACAATGAAAAAGTTGTTTATCAGGAATATTCACTACTGAGAATCAAAAGAAGTAATACGTTTTATCAAAAGCTTAAAAGATATTGGTCGAGTAACCCGATTCTCGTTTTAGCACGTAAAGAGTACCGTTTTATGGTAAATTATACGCATAATAATATTAGACATTTCAACATGATTTCGACATTAATTAAAAACAAAGTAAGTGTAACCTCATAGAAATAAAACAGAAAAGTTATGAATCGCTGTGTATTAGAATGTTTTACCACTCACTGTGTTATTTTGTATTCTTATCAAAAATAGGTTGCGGGTATGAGTCCCGCCTATGCGCAATTTTCGGTTTCTTATTTTATCATAATAAGATGAAATAAGAAATAATATATCTATACTTAATATTATAAGATTGTTATACAAGGGGAGAAAGTGACCCATTTCAATCAAGAAGATTTTGGCGCTCGATCGGAGTGAGAGCGCTAATTATTTGAGAGTAAAATGGGTGCTTTCACCAGAGTTAAACATACTATTTTTCATTTCGACTGTGAGGAAAAGTAAATACATTTAGATATGTACATGTGATGAGAGGATGAGATACGTTGTTTGGCGAGAAATGAAACCTCAAGATTTTTACATAAAACATACCATTAGAAGGACCGATACGGCACGGAAAACAACAGAGTACATAAAACGCGGATGATATCAAATATTTCAAATCATTCTTTAAAATATCAATCGATTTTATGCTTACAGACAATAATAAAACATAGTAAAAGACGCAACCTTAACCTTGTCACCAAAACAACCACTGGTTATGTCAAATTGCCTGTTCGATTTTGCCTCATGATATAGCGCTATTATGAGTGACAGCTAAAGGTGGGAGTGAGTAAGAAAATTAATGAACAACAAAATCGCGGGAAGTTGCCTCCGCCTGCTTTATAATCTGTGCAATAATCGGCCAAACTAAAAAAAAAAAATCGTCAAAGACAATGTGTCACAATTTAAAATGAAAAAAAAAGTGTCACTATGTATGGCGGTCAATATTATATTTGTAGATTTGAAATTGTTAAAAAGTAGACCAATTGTATTTTTTTAAATCAGTGACTATAATAATACACGCTTTTAATAGTTAGCTAATCTTAGAAACATGGATAGCATGTTTATTTTATTAATATGATGTGAATCAATTTATTTTTTACTCCGTGTCTGATCGTAGCAATAAAAACTAAATTACTTTCCGCCCTAGGGATGGAAAAGCTATTTTCCACCCGTCTATCTTCACATGAAAGTTCAATTTTCCGAACGGAAGAAATGAAAATAATATATCTATACTTAATATTATAAAGAGGAAAGATTTGTTTGTTTGTTTGTTTATTTGCATCGAATAGGCTTCGATACTAGTAGACCGATTTTAAAAAATCTTTCACCATAAGAATCCTGCTTTATCTGCGATGGACAGTAATGGTAATAATGCGTTATATTAGTAATATTGCGATGGTTGAAATATTACTGTGATGCGATTATTATAGTAAAATAACGTAATGAAATGCTTTTCAGGACATGTTATAACGGGAGTAATATTAAGTATTACGTTATATTATTTTATTGTAAGAGATGCCAAGATGTTTCAAACTGCAACATGTTGTATTCAGTGGCTCTTAAATAGTCGAACTATTACAAACAATACAAACATAAATTCCTAATATATCTAACCCATTAGTGATTTGAGTAAGTTAAACTACATATCCTATAACTGAAAATTAATTATAAAGACTGAAAAAAACATAAAGGTTGAAATAACTCCCGTTTAATATTTAGCACTTTTTAGGGTTCCGTAGCCGAATGGCAAAAAACGGAACCCTTATAGTTTCGTCAAGTCTGTCTGTGTCTGTCCGTCCGTATGTCACAGCCATTTTATTCTGTAACTATAAGCATCACACTGTTGAAATTTGGTAGGAGTATGTATCTTGTTAACCGCTTTACGATGCTCATACAAAAAATAAAAAATAATGACATTTAAGGGGGGGCTCCCATACATGAAACTAAAAAAAAAAAAAAGTCAAACCTATTATACGTGTGGGGTATTTATGGATAGGTCTTTTAAAATGACATAGAGGTACCTAAAACCATTTTCTTTCAAAGTCTAACGTTTCATAGCTAGACGCTTCCAAAGTGGTAAAATGGGCGTCCCCCCCATCTAACTTCTAAACTAAGCAAGTGTAAATTTTGAAATAAATATGTTATGTAGATCTTAACAAATACTTTCAACGAAAATTGGTTCGGACGGGATCGAAAGAGAAGTTTTTGAGGTATAGCACATTTTCAACAACCGCAAACATAACTTTGTACTTCATACAAACACTATGAAAAACAAAGTTATATTTGCTGTCAACAAAATGTTGTGGTATTTTACTAAGTGGAAGTAAGCGGATTCCCTAATTCAATTAAAGTTGGCACGGAACCCTCAGTGCGCGAGTCCGACTCGCACTTGGCCGGTTTTTTTATCATTAAATTTTATTAGTTCCTGCTGATATCGCCATTCCTGTTCAATCGCAAAACAAATAATTCAACTTTTTTAATCTACCGTGCTAATTATTTTATTGAGTAAAATAATATAACTCAATAAAGCAAAATGCCTAAACTACCAAAATCACAGTACACACACATGATTTAAAAATATCAAAGAAAAGTAAAAAAATATAATATAAGAAAAAAAGTGTCTATGTGTGTGTCGTTTGTTTTTCAAAAGCAGACTTATCAGAGACAGAGAGTATTATGAGTATAGTGAGCTAAAATGTATATAATGTATCATTTATAGTCGTTAACTGGTATTTATATAACATAAGGAAGAAATTTACTTAATTTTTTAATCAAAATATAAACATCATTTGATCTCAATAGCTATCTTAAAAAAAGGATAAGTTTTAATAAAAGCTCCGTGCCAATATAATGCTCGCAGGAAATTCAAAATTTACGCGGACGAAGTCACGGGGGACCGCTAGTTATATTATATGGGCATTTAACCGAAGACGACTGATTGACCGACTGGAGCTTAAAATTGAATACCATACATAAAAAAATGTACGTATTTATACAACCTTCGACTTGATAGAGAGCATATCAAAAAGACCACCAGGTTATACATATCGCCTAAAAAAATCTGAAAGTACAAAAACGGGCAGAATTCGGCCTAAAATGAAGTGTCCGTTTCCCAGAAATTTCTCGTTTTTGTTTTGTAACTCTTACAGTAATAACTTGCTCAATATTATTTCTACATTCCTATAACAAGCAATAAATAATGAAGTCATAACAGGGTTTATATTTTTTATTATTTTAATTTTTATTCAGGCACACAGAACAAGTACAGTACATACGACCTTAAAAAGATCGCAGGATCAAACTGGATGCAGACCGCTAGTGATCGGTCGTTATGGAAAGCCGTGGGGGAGGCCTCTGTTCAGCAGTGGACGTCCTTTGGCTGATAATGATGATGACAGAACAAGTAACAGTCATATGATTTACAGAAATATATAGTATCTTAAGTATAGAACTAGACTATAACCCTCAATATGTGGGCATAATATGTTCCAAATATAATGAAGTGAATGAGGTTTAAACTCAGTGTGTTAGTAATTTTTGCTTAGGACAAACGATACCATGGAATATAAGTTAGTTCTACTAAGTATTTATACAGTGACAAACACAAATACAAGTTAAATTGGTTCAATAAAAGTTATTTAAGTTGATTAGGCAAAATTTTAAATACATGTTTTTTGAATTCGGCTATACTGAATGAAAAAAATATTGATTCTGAATCCTTTCGCTTTAATACAGTGACACAGTTAAATTTGGCCGAGGCGTGTGCCTCAATACGGTGAAATTTACTTTTTTTATCTATAGAATTATCTACCATTTTAAGCTATAGAATTATCTACCTATAATAGCAACGCGCGCTGTTGATTTCCGCTATCTTACCGTTGCGCCCGAGCAGCCGCTCCCTTAAGACGGAGGACCTGTTGCATTCAGGAGCAATTTACAGAGCTACGAAATCATTCGGTTTTCGGTCATTATGGTGTTTGTCAATACGGTCATTTCTCAAATCGGTGTGCCACCTCAATTATGTTTCTAAAGTATTTTATGAGATTTGCGCTCAAATTATTGAGTGTTTAACTGCTTTCTGCTGTTACGTTTAGTAGAAATTACTGTTACTCATACTATTTTTCAGTAATTTTATGTGTTATGTTATTTTCTCAATGCCGTGGGAAAATGGACACCGAATTGAGATAACTCACACCGAATTGAGATTTTACTATAATATTATGAATTTAGCTAATTAATTTATTTCGTTAAACGATTGTTGGAGGGATTGTGTGTGGTACAGTTTATTTTTTTATGAGACTTAGGCCAATATTAGTAAAACTATCTATCTCACAATTTGAAAAACTGATTGAAAAAGTGGCGACATGCAAAATCTTCAGATCTTCTTAAACTTAAAAGCTTCGGTCTTGTCGGTGGAGCAATTGCCATTCGTTTCTTTTGCTTGCCTTTTTGTGACCTCCTGGTATGACATGACATTTACATTTTCCCTTACTTGGGTGAAATAACTTTTCCTATGGTAGGTATGTTAATATCTCTCGACATTAGGTAGGTTCCTCTTCCCATTTCCTTCCACTTTCAAAAACTTCCATCTTACTAATAGTAGTTGGTATCGTTTTGATGGCAATAAATAGAGCATCAAAAATATACTCAAACAAAGAATTATCGTTTGTTCTATCGAAAAATAATCATCATCATCATCATTATCAGCGAAAGAAAGTACAATCCTGAACAAAGACCACCTCCACGGCTTTCCACAGCAACGATCACAAACGGTCTGCATCAAGTTTATTCCTGCGATCTTTTCAAGGTCGTCTATCCATCTTGTCTGTGGATCTCCTACGCAGTACCTTTGATAGAAGGGTCTAAAATCTAGTTTTTTTCTGTCTCAGCAGCCATCAGTTCACCGCGCTATGTGCCACTGAAGCTTACTGATTCTCAGGACAATGTCTCTTACTTTAGTTTTTGTACTTGTGTCCTCCCGAAAACCGAAAACAGAGTGCCGAATCCTTTAAACGTTATTAATGCCCTCGTGAAATGGGAGTCTCTAAACTCTCAAGCAAAAACTCGATGCGATAGAACAGAGGGTTTGCAGTGATTCGATAGAACTCCGTGATTGCTGTCATGGCGCGTGTAGAATTGAATTTCATCTTTATCAGAGCTATAATAGTACGTGGTTTTATCCAGGATTAACAAAATAGAACGCAGAGCTGTGTCTACATATTTTAAATCAATGTTTAATGTGTGTTTTTATATACCACTGGGTGCTTTATAATTACACTAGTTGTAAGTAACCTTTTTTTTAACGTCAGGAAATGCAGATTACGCACCGTACCCCTCCGTCGGGGAACGGAGGGGCGTGTGTGGGGCTCCCCCGGATTCGCCCCCGGGTATACGCACTAAAACCTGACGACGCCCGCCGTGTTTGTTGGCTGTGAAAGCAGTCTCAACAGTCCCACGACCCTTGCCAGCAGCAACGTCCACCCTCTAGCAGGAGGGCGGATCTCGCGGAGTGGGGTGATCCCACTCCAGTCGGCACACTGGCGCCTCAGGAGGATCCCTGGTGATTGGACAGAGGTGTCCCCACACCGTCTGTCCGAGACCCTCCCGACGAGGCGATCCACGCCCGACGGCAAATGCACACCGAGCTCGCCCAGAGGACCAAAGTCCTGGAACATTCCCTGCCTCTCCTGATTAACCAGAGGGGTGCCGAGAGTCCAACGACTTATAGTGAGCCGCCGCTCGATGCGAGACAGACGCGACTCACTACTGCCACTGCCGCCCGACATGGGAACAGACGCAGCGGCACTCTCCACGGAGCATCTTGGCTTCACCCGCCGCTGATTGCGACAGGCTACTGAGCCCCCTCGCCATGACAAGGCGTGCTCCATTCGAGGGGGAGTAGTAAGTAACCTAACATAACCCTACCACGAGCTCCACTGTGACAGTAGGGCTCATGGCAGAATTTATAAAAGGCCGACATATTAATTAACCAAGGAGTATACAGAGTTACGAGTGTCTAAAATTTAAAAAAAAAACGCACTTGTCATATATCATAGGTGTCCTATATTGGCCCCAAAAAAAACTAGGTAGGTACATCGTCCTGCTAAACACCCTGATTTTAAACGCATAGCCACTATTGAACCAAACTGTGTACAATACTGATAAACATTTGTTCACACCTGTATGTATAAACCCTGAAACTTAATTATAAGCTTGTAATAATAGTAAAACATTAGGTAGCTTTATTGCTTATGTCTTGATAATGACTAAAGAGGTAGTTTCATACTCACTACACCACGATTATTATAATAGGAACTAGACTTTACGGAACATAAATGTCGGAGCTGTGCAGAGTACCTATATGTGCGTTCAAGTACTCAGCTCGCAGTTTCTTGTTGAATACTTGTACGAGTACCTTACACAAGTATGCACGTATCTCTAGAGGGTGGAACCAAGCAGGAACCTATTCAGATCCAAATTGGATCAAGTTTGGAATAACCATAGCATTTACGAAAGATTTACTAGCTCAACTTTGCAGAGCAAGTTCTGGTGGGCTACTTTCCTAGTCGCCCTACATGTTCACGATAAGTTTGTATTACGCTGTGTTTAAAACCGTATTGAAACCGTGTAACCGACTTAATTATTTTGAAACTCCATTTAGTATGCCTATAACTCCAAAACAAACGACTTTAATGTAAAATCAACCCAAACAAGATAGATTTGGATGATTTTAACATTTGTTTTTAATATTGATGTAATAAATGATAGATACACATCTTTATCATACAGATAGATAGAGACGCAGGTTAATCAATAACAAATTAATCCTGAGGCCAGACAGGCGAGTTTCATTACTTTCCTCATGAAAATTAAACCTGCGTCGGTAAACATTACTAAAATACATTGTTTAAAATGTAACGGCTGATACACCGCTTTTCGCAGGGTAATAAAATTATTTTCAGTAACCCGCGAAATGTGATGAAAATGGAAATTAATTAATTTTGCCGATAAGCTTAAACAAAAGCGGAATATATTATTTTACGGCCAGTATCCTACTACGATACTCATATTTGTTGTTCAATGAAAGATAAGGTTTTAATGCGTATAGGGTATTACTCGTATGTCACAAATTAAGTCTGTTATTTTAGAGTTGTAGTTCAAACGAGTTGAACGGTTGTTTTGTTAATAATAAAACAAGAAGCATCCTACACAGAAACGAGGCGTTTGTTAGTGCTGAAACAAGGCGGACGTAGGTGTAAATAACAGTGATGTTATCTCGCTGTAATAGGTACATGTAGCTGTATCAACGCTGGCAGCGATTGTGCGCGAGTTTGTGTTCATGAGGTATAAAGCAGTTGTTTAAATGTCACCTTCGTTAGTAGAGGCAAAATAGCAAACAAAAAATTTTGAGTTGAGACGTTGCGCCAAACCGGGCTGCAGGAAGCGGACCGCGTTACGGCGAGTCCCTCGGGGCATACAGCCTTTGCCCAAGCCGTAACTTCACGCGATGAGTTAGTCCGGCTCTAATTTGTAAAGAGAATTTTTAATGTCACTATCACAACATGGGTAGTACCATAAAATATAGATTGTTTTGCAAAAAGATTTAAACTGTATGATAGTGAAGAAGTATGAGGATATCTTATTTTTTAACTAGTACTAGCAGTCCCCCGCGACAATACCGCGTGTTTTGAGTTTGCTCCCTCCTCTTCCGTCACAGCGTCTTGTTTCTTGTTTCAGCATCCTAAAGCCTTCCTCGATAAATAAGCTATGCAACACAAAAATATTTTTTCAAATCAGTGCAATAGTTCCTGAGATGAACAACTAGGAAAAAAAAAACATAATCTATGTATTCATCATTGATGCTATAATAGGACTTGGAAATAAGTGATCGTTTCAATTTTTAGACAAAAGTGTTATTGTTACTTTCTTGAGTTAAAATAATCGGATAATTTATTATATACTCTTATTTTATGGACATGTTGAAATGTGCTCAATGAACTTATTTGAAGCCGGCAAGTTGGTACTGTTAGTTTGTTATGATTACGGAGAGAATATTCATTACATGTTTATCTTCGTTTAATGTAGGAAATTACCTACTAATTTAATTACTTACTTACTTACTTACTTACTTACTTACTTACTTACTTACTAACATACTAACTAACTAACTAACTAAATAATTCACTAACTCACACACTCAGGTCAGGCAGGGGTAGTCGGAGGATGTGATTATTATTATTATTAATGTTCCTAATTCCGATGAACTCGTCAGCTTTATAATATTAAGTATCTGACATTGACAATCGTCAAGCATAAAGGTCTTTGGTCAGTACACTGTAGCCTACCCTGGCCGTGCTAGGAAAGTGTCAGGCATAAAATCACTATTTGTATTGAAAACTATGACACCTTGCCCACTAGATCATTCCGTCACCGATCAACACCTTAGCGTGCCATGCGAAGCGTGTCGGCACCGGCAAAATGCCACTCGCTCTCGCTCTCGTTCCATATAAAAGTGAGACAGAACGCTGTCAATCCGTTCAGAGGGCAAGGAAGAGCGTATCGTTTTGCATTTCGTGCTTGACGTTTCTATACTAAACCTAAAGACTCGTGGCAGGTAGTGCAATTATAGCACGGTCATGGTATGGTGCAGTGGGAGAATACCTTAAATACAACAACATTTTTACCTAACATGAATTTTTGTTATCAGACGATCAGAAAATAGCAGCACAAAATATAGATTTTGGGATATCAGTTTAAGTTTGATATTTTCTGATCCGCCTAATTTAAATTGCTTTATTTTTTAAGGGATTCCGCTAATTGGATTGAAGGATTGCTATCTATGGAGATAAAGCATTTTTGGTTAAATTGTTTCAATTAGTATCAATATTTTGTGAAGTTATCCAAACTTAATTAGCTAGTTAGTACCTACCCAATTTCGCTATGGAGTGTTACCACAGATTTTTTTTTACTTACCAAAGAAAATGAATGTGGTGACTATAGATATATGTACGCACATAAGTACAGTCACGATCATTGGATAAGACAAGAGCCTTAATGCAAAGACTCAAAGAACACGTGAGTCGTGTGTATACATTTAATGTGCGTGAGTACATAATACTTTTTCGTGTGACACCAATTTAATTAAGAAATCCATCATAATAAGGTAATCCTAGCGAGAACGTTAAGATCACATTGAGTCCGCTCTTGCGATTAATTACCTCTGAATTAATCACAAGAACGCACTTGGTACATTTCCTAGAATATCTTCAAAAAAATCCGCTGTTAATACGATTGTGTTGCATAGAAGGGTGTTTTTATCGAGAGGCTTTTAATTTGGTTTTTATAGTGTTTTGTCACTATACACACGTAATAATATTTTCACTTTAAAAAAGCAACAGTGTCAGGCAAAACATCAAATTTGTTGCCTTTACGCTATAAGGGCGCATGCCTATACCACTCGGCCACCGACACAGTGACTTTTTAAAAATGCAAATTATGTTAAAAAGGTTTTAGCTTTTTAAATAGGATGAAATTTCGATTGTAGTCTTTTGCAAGAAGCTGGTTGATTTTCGGCGTAAAATAAGGTATTTGACACGACAAAGCGAGTCCCGAAGCTTACTATAGCGCTTTCATTACAAACTAACGTGCCACTTGAACAACTTATTTGAAGCTCAAATAGAACAGCCATTAAAACACTTTCTGCATTTTGTACGGATCTAAAACAATGTAGTTATTTGTTGTTCAATAAGGTAAAATTGAAATAAGGCCAATGCTGTTTATAACTCAATGCTATCACATATAAGAGTAAAATAAAAGGTCACTCTACTATTTAATATATTTTATTATAATGAAACACACATTAAGGGGTTTGCCACACTGAGAGAAGTCTGCTATTCAGCTATTGCGATCCTATTTGATGTTCCGGGCAATGATGTGAAATCGAAATAAATATATTTTTTATAACTCATTGCTACCACCGATAGTATATACGTTTACTAGGAAATTTAGAGATAGCTTTACTACTATGTAGATACTTTTAATTAAAAAAAAACACACACATTTAGAGCTTTGTCACACTGGGTGCGGTCTGCGAATCTGTTCTTGTATGAACCGGACCACAGACCGCACCCAGTGTGAAAAAAAAATGCTAGCTGCATAAATATGCGCGCAAATTGCGAGGCGAGTGACTAGCCGAGTCACGAGCAAGCATGCATGTGTGAACATGTAAACTCACATCCACGTGGCCGTGAAAGGTCGCCGTGGACTGCCCACCAATAGATAACATTTTGACATCCGCGATGGACACAACCCAGTGATGCGTGGCATTCACAACATCGTCACTAAATTAAATTACAACTAGCAATGACACGCGGTTTTGACCGCTGGTGTCATTCTAGAACGCTACTACTGCGATCAATTTTCAGTACACTCGCTACTTACCTCGCGACTCGTGTACTTGCGCGAGCAAAGGGCACGAGTAGCGAGCACGAGCTTTTAGGCTGGCTTCACAGCACACTGTTTTAATATATTTATTCGGTTATTTTTTATTTTGTGCTTGGTAATTAAGGTATTGTTTCAATGTGTTTGTGATATAACCAATAAAATATTATTTTTCTTTCGTTTCGTTGCATGTTTTATATTTCTACCGACTTCAAAATAAAGAGGTTTTCAATTTGATCTGTATGCAGGCAATATTGTTATAATGGGATGAAGGAGTATGTTTATTTATAAGGGCTTCCAAACACGAGTTTAAAATTTCGTTAGTTTATATGTTTTGAAGTTTTTCCACGGCTTTATCGAAAACGAGACATCATAGCGAGATGAATCTTCATTCAACTTAGGATACAGTTTAAGTTCAAAATTCGTCCACTAGTGTTCGTGATATGGGTAATGTTATTTCTGAAAATCACGAAATAAGAAATAATTTTATAAAAATAGCCCCCCTTAAAATACAGATTTTAAAGCTTAACGTATAAAGCAGCTAACGATGTAGGGAGCGCAAGCCGCAGATAACTTAAAGTTCGGCACTATGTTCATGTGCAATGCAAAAGTGCCTATGATTATTCTGCGAATGTGTGAACAGCAACTTCACGGCAGCACTCGTGCACGAGTATTTCGTTGTACGTTCGTCGAATGACAAGCGTAAATACAATGTTTCTGACATGGCATGCTTAGGAGCAGTCACCTTAGTACGTATATCAATACTTTAGGTGAGAGTTTTACAGTACCGATAATCGCTTTCAATATAAAATCCTATTTGATTCTCAATTGCACTGAGTATGGGGGTAGCTCGGTTTTCATTACGTCATGGAGGCTCATTCATTTTGATCTGTGACTTAGTGCTCCCAATTCACAGCTTGCTCTAGGAGTGATCGTAATATCTGTAATACCACCCAGAGTCCCAGAGTCGAGTGATTCGACGGCGCGATGTAGTAGCTGTTTCTGTTATATTTGATGCTAATACTCGTAAACCTACATTACAAGTACCTGACTAACTTTGTAATAGCGTATCTCATACATAATCGCTGTTGAGTGCTGTTGACACCTGTGGTAGGATGCTTTTGAAATGATCTCGATGTCATTTGCTCATTCCTGTACAAATAAACATGTTGAATAAGAAGTTATTCTGAAGAGTACTTAACATTATATGTTAAGTTACATAATGCTGACTGTACTTGCTTAGACATCACTTTGTTTTTTTAATTGTGAGTTGTACCGAGTTCTGTACAAGATTATGTCACAACAGTTTTTTGACAATGACCGGTGATTTCAGGGTCCCTTAGCGAAATGACAAAAAAGGAAACCCTTATAGTTTCGTTAAGTCTGTCTGTACGTCACAGCCAATTTATTCTTTAACTATTAGTATCACACAAATGAAACTTGCTTGGTATCCTGCCAATTGCTTTACGATATCGAAACAAAAAATATAAAAAAAAACACATTAAGGGGAGCTCCCATACATGGAACTAAAACAACAAAAAATTTTTTTGGTCACCACACCTAGGAATGTGGGGTGTCTGGATAGGTCTCTTAAAATGATATCGAGATTTCAAGAACCATTTAATCCGATAGTCAAACGTTTGTAAGATAAGACGCTTTCATAGTGGTAAATTGGGCGTCGGTATATTATACTACTTACAGCAATTGACTTTAGGTTTTAAGGATAAGTTACTTATTTTTATTTTTAAAACAATAATATAAATTAACTCATATTCAGTTTCGTTTATTTTGTTTACTAAGGTTTTAGTTTCATGTATAGGAGCGCCCCTCTCCCCCCCCCCCCCCCCCTAAATATAATTATTTTTTATTTATTGTATGAGAATACTAAATCGTAATCGTTTGTAATCGGTTAACGGGATACATCTACTTACTAATTTTTAACTCTGTAATACTAGTAGTTTTAGAATAAAGTGGCTGTGGCATACGGACGGACAGACATACAGACAGACAGACTTGACGAAACTATAAGGGTTCCGTTTTTTGCCATTCGCCTACGAAGCCCTAAAAATAACTTTTAAAATATATATTCTTCATAGCCTTAATATAATAATTATAATATCCTTTGGACATTCCCACACATTGCCATCCAGTCCCAAAGTAAGCTACTCAAAGCTTGTGTTATTGGTGCCATACAACGGATATAATACTTAAATACTTTTTGTTTGTCAATACATACATGATATACATAGAAAACACCCAGACCAATACAAACAGACATGTTCATGCACACAAATGTTTGTATTGTTCGGGGATCGAAGCCGCAACCCGCTGCATAGTACGCGATTTCTCGACCACTACTCCAGTCATCATATTGGACACTAATCACATACATTGCTCTGATCCCAAAGTAAGAAGCCAAAGCACTTGTGTTATGGAAATCAGACACAACGGTGGAACCACAACACCCAGACACGAGACAATATAGAAAAGATGATTTTCTACATTGACCCGACCGGGAATCGAACCCGGAACCTCACGAGATGGCGACTCTTGAAGCCAGCGTGCTAGCCACTCGATCACGGAGGTCGTCTAAAGATGTTAAAACCGACTTCAAAACCAAAATGTACTAAAAAGTTTTACATAAACTCTTCAGTTTATTCTTTAGTATAAATCCTGAGTGTAGCGAGGGATTTAATCTGGCTCAAGACGAAGACAACCTCATCGCGTGGGGAATACTCTGTTTTTCGCTTCTCTTATAAATCTCATAAATTGCCTCGCAAGGCAATTTATAAGCCTAATATTTTCTACTAAAATTAATTTATTATTTATTTTGCAAGTTTTTAGTGATTACAAGAGGGTTGCACCTTTTGCACCTCTGTTCTTTAATAAGCTACAAATTACCTATCGTAGGTTTTGGGAATAAAGTTATGTCTTACGGCACGGGCGCCATCTTGAGTGCCAACGTACCAAGAGCGCCAACTAGAAGGTAGAACCTCTAGACAAGCGATTTTTTTTTCGATTTGGTTGACAAATACTGAGAAAAGAGGTAACATAAATAAATAATAAAATATAGTCAAATTGATAACCCCCTCTTTTTAAAGTTAATATTTAATTTTATTTTATTTAAATTTATAAATTTATATTTAAAAAAATTTATTTAAAGTTACAAATACGCTTCATAACTTTCATTTCGCAATGATCATGGTTGACGAAATGTCAAGATTAACTGCCTTACCACAAATAATTAAACTAGGTTTGGACAACTGTTTAAATATGATACGGCTAGTTTAAAAACAACGTCAATCAAGTCAAATGACATAAGGGTGACATACATTACACTTTAGCCGCATAACATTTAAACAGTAGTTCAAACCTTGTTTATTTATTTGTAGTAAGGCCGTGTATATCGACAAGAATACCTCATTCACCGATTTTAATGACTCAGACTGGTACCCTGAACATAATAAACATAAAAACCGCGCAACAACCTGATCAGTTTGAAAAATCGAATTTGCGTATCAACGACTGATGCGTATTTACATAAAAATAAGTCAATTCCCTGTATGCTACCTCCTCGCCACGCGTGCTGGCCACTCGAAGCTCCGCGCGCTGAAAAAAGAAAACTAGACTTCTTTGTCGTCTATTGTTTTCTTGTACAAAAAACCGATTGATAAATCTACAGACGTAGTAGCAATATTTAACGCAATAAGCATCAAACAGTTATTTTATGAAGTGCTTAAACCGTTTTATCAACTACAGATGCATTCTGGTGAGTTATTAATATCATATTTTTTTAGGTTTTTCGTAGCACTCACATCGAAATAATTTATTGTAGTATATTTTTACAGTTTATACTCACTTTGTAACTTCTTAAGTGCATTGTGTGCATAATTTCTAGTTCTAAACGAGCCAAAATAACTTATAATTTCACTTGGGCGAATTCGTTTTTACCGTGTAAAGATGAATAGTGATAAAGAACTTTGAAGATGGCGTAGATAATAGTCAATTTATACTAGAAAAGAATACCTTGATTGTAAAAAAAAATAACTGGTTAACTACAGAAAGCTTACAATTTGACACTGTTTGTAAGGTTGGATAGCTTGAGGTCTGTTCAGACGTTCATTGTACAGTTTTTAGATTTCGAAGCAACGTGACAAAGGATCGAATCAACCGTTTTGAGGATTATTAGCATCGAGTTATAACAAAATCCTGATTAAAGGCCGTGTTCTGAGGTTTTAGATAGTTTAGATGATTTTTATTTTGCGTTTAAAATTGTTGCGGTGAACTGTGAAAAGTTAGACCAAGAGCAAAAGATTTCAATCACACGACCTTATCAATTGCCCATTTATTTTATTAAATTCCGAAAATACTATGATTAGCTGCTTTTACTTTATTTGATTAAAAATAATGAACGTGGGGTATTTTCAGGGTAACCTATATTATTGCAAATTAAGTGTAGTAATATACAAAGAAAACCGCATGTATAATGCCCTTAACAATTATTGAGATATAACATTTATCATTGTAAATCTATGCGCCCGAGAAAATAATGCCCTCATTAATAATTTTATATCTCAGTAATTATTGAAAATATTGACATGCGGGTTTCTTTGTATAATACTGTACTTAATAGGCTATAATATAAATTACCCTTTAAATACCCAACGATTATTATTTTTAATAAAATGAAGTAAAACGTAGCCTAACGAACCTATTTTTTCGGTACAAAAAAATATATAAAAATAATAATAATATACAATTTATTTCAGAATAAAATTCCATAAAGTGGGTTAGTAATAATAGGGACTTATGACTAGTGTTAGTGTTAAAAACATTTTACAATTTATTGAGCATTTACAAACGAAGGTTTGGCGCAAACGTGTACCCTATTCCAGTGCCTTAAGATCGGGCAGCAATATCGATCTCCGATCGCAGCCAGAAGGCTGTTGGAGCTGCCTCGGATGCGGCGCCACACTGAAGCCACCAGCTTGCGTATGATAGTTTGGAAACCATCTATATATATGGGCATTTTAAAATGTCGCGAGTTGAAAATCATGTCTTTCTGTGATATCTTACTGTATTTATTCTAATTGGTGATGTGGTTTGACTCGTAGATTTTTTGATACTTTAAAAGAAAGTGGCGACATTATATTTATTGGTGCGCCCGGAAAAATCCTGCCAATGTTAAAATATATGTATCTCAATAACTATTAGAAATATTGAAGTGCGGTTTTCTTTACCAAATACGATATTTACTATGCAATTACATAAACTTAGAAAAAACATACCCAGCCGTATATATTTTTGATAAAGTAAAGTAAAATAATATATTTGTGCATGTTTGGAAGGTACTATCTTAACAATGTTTTTTTCTATATTAGGTAACATAATTATCTTTTATTTGATACCATTTTCATTAAAATCGGTGTCGTGGTTTGACTTGTAGGACTTTTAATTGTTTTTTAGAATAGTGGCGCCATCTCTGTTTCTAAGGGGTGAAACTGCCGCTGCTGCGGGTGAAATCGCTTATTATGGTCTTCATTATCATTGTGAGGCCTAGAGCGATTGATCAATCTCGGTTGTTTAGCAGCTAGTTCTTCCTTCATGGTTTGCAGTGGCTGACAATAGATATCTACCGTAATTGTTTGGCCAGATTTTAGAAAGCTGTAGTGAACGACACCGGCGCTTGTCCACCACTCACAAGCAACTTTTTCTGAGTCAATTTTCGCTTAGGGCAGGGTTTGGCTGGGTCTCCAGGGTTCATTGCAACGAGCGTTTCCGATAATCGTACAGTATCCACTTTTCATCACAAGTAATGATTCGATTTAAAATCCCTTCATTATTGTGTCGGTTGAGCAAAGTAACACAGCAGTCGACGCGTGTTTGCAAGTTCGATTCACTCAATTCATGAGGTACCCATCGTTCTAGTTTTTTTTATTTTCCCGATTTGCTTTAAGTGGATAAAAACAACTTTATCACTTACTCCGAAGCCTGCAGCTATGTCTGAAGTGCTTTGTGACGGATCCGCTTCTACAATAGCCTTTAATTCATCATTTTCCACTTTAGTCTCCGGCCGTCCATGGGTTTGGTTCTAAGGGTCGAAATTTCCAGAACGAAATCGTTGAAATCAAAAACGTACCGTGCTTTCTTTTGCAATACCAGTGCCGTACACATCATTAATCCTTCGAGCTGTTTCTGCAGCACTGGTGCCACGGTAGAACTCGTACTCGTGAATATACCGATATTTCAGGTTTTCCATTGTACAGTAATAACCGACGCCAAAGAAAAAAGATGAGGAAAAAAACAAATGAATGACTGTTTTCAAAACAAACGTACCAGCTAAATTAATTTATGAATTTGAATTTGGAGTTCCTAACCAAAGAGGAGATATTTCAGATCTTATTGGTCAGTACGACAAAACGCTATTTTCATATGTAAACATCTAATATAGGGACCTATATAATATATGGCTATACATGAATCTAAAACCTGAATTATTTTTGCCAATGCATGAAGGGGGGCTATGGCTAGGCTAAAAGATCTATTCTATTAAAATGACATCGAGGTTCCGAAAACCATTTTCTCTAAAAGTCTAACGTTTGAGAGAAAGACGCTTCCAAAGTGGAAAAATGGGCCCCCCATCTAACTTTTAAACAAAACGAGTAAAAATTATGAAAAAATACATGATGTAGATTTTGACAAAGACTTTCAACGAAAATTAGTTTAAACGAGATCGAATTAGTAGTTTTTAAGATAGAGTACATTTTTAATAACCGCAAATATAACTTTGTAACCAAAAATACAGAGTAATAGTATAAGAAGAGTAGAAAGGCAGGTAATGCCTATAGTTTAATGTCTACAGTACGACTTTTTAGAGAGAAAATACGAACTGCGTTATGGTAGATAGAATCTATGATTAACTCTTATGTTCGTGTTTACAGCAAACGAACCAGCAATCTTTGGATGGAAAAAGGAAATGAAAGCATGGAAAAACAAAGATAATGTGATGAAAATGTTAATGTGGATCCGATGAATACTAAATATATTAAGGTACTCAATTTATTACACGTTATACATGTACAACGGTACATTTCCCCCACAACCCCAGAAAAATTTTCGACTTAGAGAAATTTTTTAAAAGAAGACCTAAAGAAAACCTGGGAATCTATTTCGCCTAATATACAACCTTACATAAAAATATTTATTCTTCTTCTAGCATTCTATCATCTTCATACCGTAAGGGTGGAGTTCACATTCAATGACTGCCACTCTAGAAAAGAATTCCTCAATAACGACAGGCTTATTTAGGGAGTTGTCAACCGCTCCATAGATGGAAAAAAAAAGTTTGATCTAGGCCTACTTAAGGAGTAATCAACCGCTCCAATCTAAGGCTTATTTAACGAGTAATCAACCGCTCGGACCTAAGGCTTATTTAACGAGTAATCAACCGCTCAAAAGAACGTACTAGTTAGTACTAAGGGGTTTAGAGTCCCTTAAGTAAAGAGAAGAGGTTTAGAGCCTCCCGAGTTAACGTAAGGGATTTAGAGTCCCTTAAGTAAAGAGAAGAGGTTTAGAGCCTCCCGAGTTTACGTAAGGGATTTAGAGTCCCTTAAGTAAAGAGAAGAGGTTTAGAGCCTCCCGAGTTAACGTAAGGGATTTAGAGTCCCTTAAGTTTAAAAAATTAAAAAGTTAAAAAAAAAAGTTAAAAATAAAATTGAGTACCTTAATTCCTCTTCAAATAGTGATTAAAGTGAATTAGTGAAGATATAGGTTGAGAAAGAAAATCGGAGAGTAAAAATAAATAGGTAGAGAGTTTAAGAAAAATAAGAGTTCTCGGTTAATTAAATTAATTAGAGAACAGTTATTTAAATCAAAGTTAAGTTAAAAGAACAAAGTTAACTTAAGACCAATTAAGGTAGATTTAGTTAAGTTAATAATTCTCAAGTTAAGTTAACTAAAACAAAATTTTTACTATCTCCGAGTTTCAAGGGGTTAAGTTCTGAGATGATAGTTAAGGTGTTAAGATTTAAGATGATATGAGATGATAGTGAAGGGGTTAAGATATGAAAATAGTGAAGGAGTTAATAATATGTTATCCAAAAGAGATAGCCAAAGAGGGTGATAAGGTAAAGAGGGTGAAAAGGTAAAGAACACTAGATAAAGTGTTGTTTTTGAATTTAGAAAAAGATAGAAGATGAAAAGAATGAGATGTAAGAAAAGAAAGAAAGAGGGAAGACTGAAGACTAAAAGTTGGGCGCCAATTTGTCGTGAAGCGACAAATGTGAAGTAGAAGAAGGTAAAAGAAAGAGGTAGAAGAGGGAATAGAATTTATATTAAAACAAAAAAAATACAGTACCGAAAAATGAGATGAGGTGATGTCTGTATGAATGTAAGTAAAGTGCAGTGGGCGTGAGTAAGTATCTTCAAATCTTCAATAAGTATTGTCCTGGAGGCAGCAAAGGGCGGCGTCGGAGTGCAGGGCCGACACAGCGGAGGTAGCAGCGACGCCGATGTGCAGCGGTGACAGGCGCCGTGAAGAGCAGTGACGCCAATGTGCAGCGGTGACAGGCGCCGTGAAGAGCAGCGACGCCGATGTGCAGCGGTGACAGGCGCCGTGAAGGAGTAACTCACAGCAGTGATGAGGGTAACGGGCACTATATAGAAAATGTTATGATCAGTTGGAGTGCCAGAAGTACTTGGTCTCGGGTCCTCTTCCGAGAAGGAGACAGGTCCCTCCCCTAGAGCGAGGAGGTGTTACTGCAGTCAATGGACTCGGATACTCCTCCGGTGTCCGGTCCCTCCCCTAGCGTGAGGAGGTGTTACAGCAGTCACCGGTGGTTCTTCAAGACTTCTTGAGGGAAAATGAAGAGTGTTAAACTTGTAGTATGTCTAATGAATAATAGAACTGTTCGAGCTTAGAACTCGGAATCGAATGAATTGAATGAAAAAAGTAAAGGCTTATATAGGGGACCTAGGCCGTTCAAATTTAGATCGAGGTAGGTTCAAAAATAGAACATGAATACTGGTGGTTTACAGAGGATTAAACCCGAAAAAGTAATAAACTTTGATAGAAGTTGTCAGACTTTGAAAGATATTGTCATAACAACCATGTCAATAAAGATAAAAAATGTCAAAAATCAAGCAATTTATAAAAATAATCAAGAAAACGAATCATCACCCAATGCAAATTAAAGGAAAATTGCAAACAAAGGTAAAACACAGCTATTTTTACAGTATTATGTACAGAAAAGTAGAATAACAGAGCTTTGAAAGTTTGACATTTTTAGATTCACAATAAATATTGTTCAAAAAGGATTAGAAAACATCAATAATCCAAAAATACAGAGTAATACGAGGGTCAAACTGAAAGTTCTTAGAACTGGCCACTTATAAACAATATAATAAAAAAAATATTCTAAAATTTGAAAATAGAACTCTTTGCCAATATTACTGAGTATATATTTCATTCATTTGTCATTTGTTTTACGATTTGGCGGCAAATTGAAAATTGTCTGTGTCACGTCAACATGAATTTAACACGAGAAATTTTTCGTGCAATGATTTTTTATGACTTTCGATGTCATTTAAGTCAACAAGAAAGTTATGATAGACTACGATTGGCCTTTCACGATGAAGCCCCATCTCGTGCGACTGTTTACAACTGGTTTAATGAGTTTAAACGTGGTCGCACTAATCTCACTGATGATGTACGTGAGGGACGGCCTTCTACGGCGACGACTGAAAATAACATCTGTGTTGTGCGGCGTATGATAGAGACTGACAAAAGAGTGACCTATCAGCAGATTCGGACAAGCTTAGGCATCGGTATGAGTCAAGTGCACAAAATCCTCCACGAACATTTAGCGGTCAGGAAGCTTTGCGCCCGGTGGATACCTCATAATTTGACTAAGGCTCAAAAACTCCATCGTGTGGATTGGTGCCGTAAAATGATTGAAAGATTTAACGGAGGTGACTCAAATGCTGTGTTCGACATACTAACAGGTGACGAAAGCTGGATTTACTGTTATGATCCTGAAACCAAAAGATAATCTGCTCAGTGGGTGTTTCCTTTCGAGGAGTTGCCAACTAAAGTGAAGAGAGATCGAAGTGCGGGAAAAAAAATGGTGGCCTCGTTCTTTGGAAGGATAGGTCATTTCGCAACAATTGTGTTAGAGGATCAAAAAACAGTTTCTGCAGAATGGTACACTACCAATTGTTTGCCACTTGTCTTGGAAAAAGTTCGAGAGAAACGACCTCGCAGTAGGATCCTCCTTCACCACGACAACGCCTCGTCGCACACCGCCAAGCGAACGATCGACTATTTGGCGACATCAAACTTTGAATTACTGGGTCACCCGCCGTATAGCCCCGACCTCGCGCCTTGTGATTTTTATTTATTTTCAAAAATTAAAGAAAAACTTAAAGAAAAGCGGTTTATGAATGCTGAAGAAGCGGTGGCTGCGTATCGCGATGCCATTGAAGAGACCCCTAAGGACGAGTGGGCAAAGTGCTTTTCCCAGTGGTTCCATCGCATGCAGCGGTGTATTGACGTCAATGGACAATATTTTGAAAAGATATAATAAAACTAATAACTGGCTAATGTAATCAGTTTTTGATTTTCTAAGAACTTTCAGTTTGACCCTCGTAGTATAAGAAGAGTAGAAAGGCAGGTAATGCCTATAGTTTAATGTCTACAGTACGACTTTTTAGAGAGAAAATACGAACTGCGTTATGGTAGATAGAATCTATGATTAACTCTTATGTTCGTGTTTACAGCAAACGAACCAGCAATCTTTGGATGGAAAAAGGAAATGAAAGCATGGAAAAACAAAGATAATGTGATGAAAATGTTAATGTGGATCCGATGAATACTAAATATATTAAGGTACTCAATTTATTACACGTTATACATGTACAACGGTACAAGGTGTGGATGATCATTTGCCCTCAATCTTGCGAGTGATTTCTGAAAATTCTTGATAGACCTTTTGCTCTTTCTCAGTACATAAATAGTGAGGTTAATGTTACTGATATTAGTTCCCGTGGAACTTTTCTATCTCCATTAGTCGCTTTCACTTCTCAGTGGTTAGAAGTCCCTAGCTGGCCTAATTCTTCATTTGACCAGAACGTCCCTTCTTTAGAGACATTAAAATATTTTCGCGGTATCCTCAGGGTGGAGAGTTGTATATTTCAAGATGATATAACATATTACGCGAAACACCTGTTGTTGCTTCCTGAAACATGTAGATTTACAAAACTTCTAATTGATTACATACTACAGGGCTAAGCTATTTTCATAACATTAATTATTAAGATTATCGAATCTCAGCCTCTTATGGTACCAGGCCACTCAGAAAGTAAAGCGAAAAAAAGTTTTTATATATTGGAGGCTGGCCGATTAGAATGTTTTTTGGAATTATTATTATTATTTATAAGTAAAAATAGGTGTGTTCCATTTTCAAGATTTCCCTTCATATTTTTTGCGAGCTTATTTAAAGTATCGTGACTGACTGAAAAATTAATCTGCGCCCGGAACATACGGTTTCAAGTGTCGCCTGAAACAGGAAGAATCGTTCGTTAGAACTCAAATGGCATTTATGGATGAAATCCCCTCCATGGTCACGGGGGATGAAGAACGAGACGGTCGCCTATTACGACTATTACGGAAGAAAACGTGCTAGCAGTGAAAAACTTTATCCAAGATACTAGGCAAATTATATAAAAGGAGATTCAGTCCATATTGAAGATTGGATCGGGACGCGTTCACCGAGATTCTACACGGGCATCTTTGCGTGAGGAGGATACTATCAAGCTGGTTGCCGCACGACCTCACTGACGCTCAGAAGCAGGTTCGGGTGGATGGTGCCGTGATATGCTGAACAAGAACAAGGCGCTTTTGCGACATCGTTACAGGTGATGAGTCCTGGATTTATCAATGCAATCCAGAAACCAAGCGCATGTCGACAGTTTGGGTGTTTCAAAATGAACCAACGCCTACCAAATAAATACAATCTCGGAGCAGGGGGAAGATTTTGATCGCCAGCTTTTTAAACTAGACTGGCCCTTGGTGTCGATTCCCTTATGAGATCAAAGAAGCATCAACGCCGAATGGTATACTTCCAAGTTTTTACTAAATGTTTTTTATGTTGTGAGCATAAAATTAATATTCCTATCGGAAGGGAAGAACAAGTACAAGTTGACAAACGAAACCGATTTAAGATGACAGTAACTTAATTAAGTAAGTAACATTTGTAGCTCAAAGTAAACCTTTCGTTCAGGTGATTTATACCAATTTTCCTAAGTTAAATATTTTAGTTTACCGCATGATAAAGAGTCGGCACAAAATATCGAACATGCAACTGTAGTGTAAAACTAAATATTATTTATTTGTACGATATATTCGTAGATATGCATTGCCTGTGTTATTCTGCCTTGAATTTTTATGTAAATTAACGTTTAAAGAATAGAATAATCAAATTGCGTACTTTAACTTTGAAATGATTTCGATTGGGACTAATTAACCTGTTGAATGATTATTTGTTGGGGTTATTTTGCAGTAATAAACTACAATCAATCACCGATCAAGTCACCATGTTTCAGGAGAACTATTTCTAAAAAAATATACACAATTTCAATATAAATATAAAATCAAATGAAAGAAATTTTTAGCGAGCCTTCATGGGCTTCCAAACAGACTGACAGACGCCAAAAACGGTTCTGCTACATCGCACCTCCCATCTCTTTTTATCACACAGTTTGCTGCTAGTGATATCTCGCTCTTGTTGTTCCATTCCAAAGGGATAATAAAATTATGGTTGTGAGCCACAAGCGACCAAACACTGGGCTCCACGGACTACTGCGAATTCTACCAGCTTGGGATCCAGTGCTAGCGAGGACCCTTACCAGACCACTCACTACAAGATCACAAGACACAGTTAGCTCTTTTTGCGTGGATAGGAACGTTAATGAATATTATTTTGTGACGAAAGTTAACTATTTTCGAAAGTCTGTACATGACAAATAACATCTTAGTAGTCTACCCGTGACCACGAACGCTGTAAAGTGTTGGAAAGGTCTGGATAAAATGCAATACATATTTGCGAAAAGTATCTGTAAAATAGTTCTTTGAACATTCTCAACAATGTCTACGATGGCATTTCAAAGTATTTTGTAATCATTTTTATTATATTCTTAGTTGTGGATATCCATCCTGGCTCTGATCGTAATTCATAAAACGTAAAGTTTTATACCGCAAGTTTAAAAGGCCATTTATGTAACTTAGTTCTTCATTTGTACAATTCCTCAGCAAGTTATACAAAAATCGAATTATACGTATAATTAAGAGATATAGAGACAACTCGAACGATCTATATTCTGTTTTTTACGTAAATTTATAAAAGCCAGTTGATTTAGTGTTTTTTAATTTATTCAATTATTTTATACTTTTAAGTCTTTGAAAACGGAATATTTTTAACATTTATTGCAAGAAAGCGAATGAGCCTGCATCCTCTATATCTCCGTTAGTGCGTTTGTATTGCATGATGATTTACCTATCAGTTTAGAGCAAGAGGCCACTTAATATAACTGATTTAACTCTACTTCGGGCCACATACGCCTGTTCAGCCACAAAAGTACGGGACCCTTAGTACACCACTATCGTACAGCCTTGCATCTTGTGTTCGGTAGATGACCAAATTAAAATAAGTGGGAACATGCGCCTTTCCACCGTATGGTAGCTGTACTTGGCCGCTGTATTAGGTGCTTACCGTCGTTTCCAAAATCAACTTTGATGGACGGTATGACGGCATCATAACATTGAAACCCGATTTGAACGTCTTCAAAGTCCATTATATGAACTTTCTCACAAGTGCAAACACGACTATGATTCAATATTCCATCATGAACTGCCAGTCTCTGTCTTCCGGTTTCATAATCAGACCTTCAAACTTAATCGTAGTCAAAGTTCATTGCAAGACTTTTAAAACAAGTCCAAATACGGCTATTATACGATAATTCATGATGGAGTACTAGTGCCTAACTTCCGGCTTCATCATCAGACCTTGAACCTGAATCATGGTCAAAGTTCGTTAAAATACTTTTCTAAAAATCTAATCAAAGCTATGAAACTATATTCATCATCATGAAGTTTGAGTTCATATTTTCCAGCTTCATAATCAGATCAGTTCGACAGTACTATATTATTGTATTGTCATCAGAACTACATACAGCTGCCAATTTTCATGACACTGCGATTACCATAAGTTATCAAAGATTCCATTAGTTACATACACGACGAACCTAATAAAAGCGTGTTAATAAAATAATAGTACATTATGATACAAGTGTGCTAAGTTGACCATCATATACAAGGTGATATTGTGTGCGCACGAGCGAAAGTGAGTGCGCCATAAGAAAGCCGCGTATATAATGGTCACAGGCACACGTGTTTCATACGACGTTTTTCAACACACTTGCGAGTAAAAAACAAGACTCTTCATTTACTAAGTTTTTAATTATTAAAGCAGTTAGTAAAAACACAATTCACGCGATTTTGATGGCAAAGACTTTCACACACGTTTTTCGCCTCGTTACGTATGTCCAGCGGAGTTAATAATAGGTTTTCTTCATTTTCTTCACTTGAAGTAGATATTTTCATTAATATTAAACTTCATAATTAATCCAAACTTCGTCACAGCCGTCAATTATTATTCGCGAAAAAGGCGCGTAGTTTTTTTTTCTTGCTGCGATACCGATGCGCGCGCAAGACTTAGGCGCGAACTAGATCGGCCAAAAGCCAAGATTAAAAATGAAATAATTCGTGTTTAAAACACAAATCACAGAAAATGTTAAATGAATTAGAGCTATTTCTTAGTAACAAATCTGGATTTACCATTTATTGAAATAAATATGTAGATACTGATATTTATCGCATAAATACTGTTTATTGCTAAAAAAAAAGGATTGTATAACCCGACTAAATTATATCGCTTTTTCTTCTTACTTACGACTTGGTACTAAGGTACGAATGTAAATTGATCGGGTTAATAAACTAAAAGCACTAGTGCAATAATATACTGGAAAAAAGCGCGGGAAACTTCGCGGGACTCGGTCGTCATTTTTTGTCTCTTGTGAAATATTTTTTTTAGATTAGTTTAAAAGGATCAGATTAGAATTTAAAAGTAGTTAATTTTGTGTATTTGTGTATTTCTTTTATATTACAAGTAGTTTGGCGGCTTATTGGTAAGTGTTTCCATAAAATTTTGTCATCATGAATGAGCCAGACGATCCTGGCGGGGGATCTGCTCCTCAGGTATCATATAATGTAACTATTTCTTATGATGGAGAAAATATGGATGCGGAGGGATCACATCCCGATACTGATAGTTCTGTAAATTTAAATAACAGTGCACCAAAACGAAAAAATTCATCGACACATAAGTGTAAACATAGTAAGAAAAAGAATAAGAAACATAGCAAATCATCTATTCTTGGCATTGTTGATGAGTCTGACTGCCAATGTAACCTAAGTGACAGTGATAATTCTTGTGCAGATAACTTTAAGAGTTCAGGTAACCCTATGTCAGTCCCACACACCAGTTCTCCCCCTGCATCAGCTTCAGGTACTCAACCTCAAGCAGTACACTCAAGCGATTCAACTCGTCCAACTGTTGGTAGATATTCTTACCAGGCTTCAGATTCTGCACCATTTATTGTTCATGTTCAGAAAGAATTACTATCAGGTAAAAACAGCAATATTCACCCAGTTTCTTTAGGCCATTTCCTCAAGAAAAACAATTTCAAAAATATCATTGATGGCAGCTTAAAAAGAATCGGAAGATATAGGATTGTCATATCGTTTTCTAAGTATGAGGATGCAAACTCATTTATTGAAAATGAAATATTACGAACTAAAAGCTACAAAGCATTCATTCCGGTTTTTAATGTAACTCGTATGGGGGTAGTTAGAGGTGTTCCCGTAGATTGGTCGGATGAAGAAATTATCTCCAACATTTCAGTCCCAGTGGGATGCGGCAATATAATCAAAGTCCGGAGACTAAAGAAAAAAACTGTGACTATTGGAAAAACAGATTTTATACCTATAGAGACTGTGGTCCTAACATTTGATGGTCAGGTTTTACTAAAGCGAGTTTATATGTGTTACAATTCTTTGCCAGTTGACTTATACATTTACCCAACCATTCAATGTTTTAATTGTTGTCGATATGGTCACATTAAATCCCAATGTAGATCTACACCTAAATGTTACAAATGTGGGCAAAACCATTCTGGTGATAGTTGCTCCGTGGATGAGGAGTCTGTATCTTGCTGTCTATGTTCCGGTAATCACTTTGCAACAAATAGAAAATGCCCAGAGTACACTCGCCAAAGAGCAATCAAAGAAACCATGGCCGAGACCTGCGTATCATAAGCTGAGGCAGTCAAATTGCATCCTCCTCTATCAAAGTCTTATGCAGATATTTTGACTTCATCCCCTTCGTCACTGTCTAATGAACCAAAGTTTTCTTTAGCTCCTAATGTCAATAGTAAAAATGCTAGTAACATAATATCTTACAAAAAGACCATTTTCAAAAAACCTAGTTCTCCTCCTCCACGAAGCAAAGGTTATGACCGAGCGGCTCATGAAGCCATTATTAAAGATTATAATACTCCCATCACCAAAAGTGGATGTTATTAATAGCAATTCAGTTAACTCGCATGACAATATGACAATAAAAGAATTATTACCAACCCATGATTTAACATGGTTATTAACCATGTTAAATCAATCCAATTTGATATCTTCACCGTCCCACGTTGCCCAACCCCATAAGGAATTTGTTAGGTCTAATTACATTGACTCTGAAAAAGGTGATTCAATGGAATTGCCGCAGTATTAGCTCAAAAAAAAAGTGACTAATCCTTTCATAGTTGCCCTCCAGGAGACCTGGCTTAAGCCAGAGTCTCTTTTTAAAATTAAGAACTTCACTTGTGTTAGAGAAGATCGCTCTGACAGCTATGCTGGTGTTGCACTTCTGGTTCATAGCTCTTTACCTTTTATCCATATCCCTATCCCTTATCACAATACTGATCTCTTCATAATTGCAATCAAAGTTAGCAATATCTGTTTTGTTTCAGTATATATACCTCATCATTCTTCTTCTATTTTCAATGAGTTAGATCATATAATATCTTTGTTACCTAAACCCATTCTTATAATGGGTGACTTTAATGCCCAACATAATTTATGGGGTAGTTGTATTCCCAATTGCTATGGCAGCAGAATTATAGATATTCTAGACAAACATAATTTATGTTTATTTAATACAGGTGTGCCTACCCGCCGCACTCCTCCAAATGAAGGAAATAGTGCCCCAGACCTTTCTCTATGTTCTCCTAATTTAGCCTCCTCTCTTACTTGGTATACACTTTCCTCTTCATATGGAAGTGACCACTTACCTATTCTTATTACTTTCCCAAATTCATTTGGCAAGAAATCTGTTGTTCATATGCCTCGTATCAAACATAATTTAAATAATGCTGATTGGAGTTCATACAAAGTTAGAGTTAATGAAAAAAATGGTTCCCTTCCTCCGATACATAGCAATAATTCAACTGTTTGTGCTCTTGCTTCAATTTTAGTAGAGGCTGCTGATGAAATATTTCCTCATGAAAATACTAGTTCTAGGAGAATCCCTTCCCCTCCGTGGTGTGATCAAGAATGCTCTGCTGCAATCAAAAAAAGAAAAGAAGCAGAGAAAAAATATATATTAAATTCAACTATGGAAAATCTCAATATTTTATCTGAATTAGTGACCAGCACCCGCAAATTGTTTAAAAAGAAAAAGTGGGAGGGATGGAAGAAATTCTGTTCCTCATTATCTCCAGACACCCCTCCATCTATTGTTTGGAATAACATTCGCAGGTTCAGATCTGTGTTTAAAGAGTCCAATCAATGTTTACTTCAGGATGAAATTGCTGATAAATTTTTAGATTCACTTGCTCCTCCTTTTGTCCCTGAATTTAACTCTAGTATCTCATTTACTTCTCCTGAAATAAGTTCTGGCATCGGTTCTCCGTTTAGTATGTATGAACTTAAAGGAATATTGTCTCATGTCAAAGATTCAGCTACTGGCTTAGATAACATCCCATATTCATTTCTTTCTCATTTAAGTGACTCGTCTCTTGCATATTATTTATCTATTATCAATTCTGTTGTGTTTTCTGGTGTCATTCCTCCAGGCTGGAAATCTCAAGAAGTAATCCCAATACTAAAGCCCAATAAAACTCCAATAGAACCCTCATCCTTTAGACCTATTGCTCTTTCCTCTGTGCTAGCAAAGGTTGCTGAGCACTTAGTTAAGAATCGCTTAGAATGGCACTTGGAAAGTTATGGCTTATAAGCTTCAAGTCAATTTGGTTTTCGCAAAGGTAAAAGTACCATGGACAGCTTAGGCATTTTTACTGCTGACATCAGGTTAGCATTCACCCAAAATGAGGTTATTTTAGCTGCCTTCCTAGATATATCTGCTGCCTATGACTCGGTGTTAATACCTATCCTGAGAAATAAAATGCTTTTATTACAAGATCCTTCTGTGTTTATTAATTTCGTAATCAACATGTTATCAGAAAGATCAATACATATCAAACAAGGAAGTATAAATAAATCTCGTGTTATCTCAAAAGGTATTCCTCAAGGATCGGTATTATCTCCGATTCTTTACAATATTTATTCATATGATTTGGAAAAGTCTATTTATGTAGCTGGGTTAAATGTTTTACAGTATGCAGATGATTTGCTCCTTTATGTTATTGGTAAATCTGTGAAATGTACCCACACTTTAACATCTTCTCTGGATAATTTGA
This sequence comes from Pyrausta purpuralis, assembly GCA_963924145.1. NCBI lineage: Eukaryota > Metazoa > Arthropoda > Insecta > Lepidoptera > Crambidae > Pyrausta > Pyrausta purpuralis. The sequence continues at coordinate 13,180,216 of OZ001650.1, forward strand.
AAACATGGCTAGATCTTCATGGCTTCAATCTTTCTGTTCCAAAAAGTAGTGAAGTGTACTTTTATTTTCTCGCATGCGTTCACCTCCTCCTGTTTCTGTTAAATATAATAGATCTGATATTCCTGTTCATAAAGGAGCTAAATTTTTAGGAGTAATCTTAGATTCTAAATTTACTGGCATTCCTCATTGCTATTACATAGAAATGTAATAGCAATGCCAATGCAAGTGCGAAAAACTTCTAAATGTTCTCAGATGTTTATCAGGAGTGTGGTGGGGTGCTCATCCTTTCAACCTTAGACTTGTATATAATGCATTGATTAGAAGTAATTTAGATTATGGTTCATACTTTTTAGAACCTTGTTATATCACTGGTTTGAAGAAATTAGACAGCATTCAGTTTAAAGCATTTAGAATTGTATTAGGGGCCATGAAATCCAGCCCTATTAATGCCATGCAAGTTGAATGTGGAGAACCTCCTTTGGCATTTAGGCGTCAGCAACTATGCGATAAATTTATTTTCCGTTCCTTCCAGTTTTGTAATCACCCTCTTTTATCTAAATTGCAAATGTTATCAGATTACATTGATGAGTCCCCATATTGGACTCATAATAAGACTCCATGCATGGTTATCAGCTACCGTAAATTTATATCACTTCAAGCCCCCACTCACAAATCACTGTATCTTCCTATATTTTGCTCTGATTTTGAGTCTCTTATTATTGCACCAACAATACATCCTGACTTAGGTATTTTCAAAAATGACACTAATGCCAAAACTAAACTCAATTTTACTCTTGATCGGGACTAGCAAGATTGGCATCATATTTACAGTGATGCCTCTAAACATTACAATACTGAAATTGTAGGCATTGGAGTGTATCACCACCAATTAGGAATTATTCAAAAAATTAAACTTCCTGCAGAAGCATCTGTCCATACAGGAGAACTATATCCATCCTATATAGGCCATCATGGTATTTTTGGTAATGAAAGGGCCAATAAGCTGGCGAATGATGCTGTAGATGACGGAGATATGTTTCCTTATAAAAACTTTTGTTGTGACTTACTTGCTCTCTCCAAGATTCACCTTCATAACCTGTGGAGTGAGGATTGGGACGTTAGTGGACGCTCCAAAGGTAAACACTTTAAACTCATCCAACCTATGATTCCTATAAAATCATGGTTTCACTACATGAGGCTTGGTAAGTTAGCTACTACATGCATTATCCGTATGAGGCTGGGACACGTTTGCACTCAAGCTCACCTCGCTAGATTACGAATAATTGACTCAAACTTATGCGAATGTGGTACTGGCATAGGCGATCTGAACCACATCTTCTTTTCGTGTCCTCTTATAGATCATTCCTCTTTGTTTTCCTCTCTTGTCTCCCAACGTATTCCTCTCCCAACCTCTATCGTAACTTTATTATGCATGAATAACTTAGATATCTATAATATTTTGTCTTTATTTATTGTAAGTAATAATATTACATTGTAAAAAAGATAGTTATAGAATAGCCAAGAAAAGTAATTGCATTTTTAATCACACAAACAAATTGACAATTAGTCAACTTGTTTGTAAACAAACTAACCTGATCCCATTCCATTTATTCCGTTCCGTTCATTTCTTTTATATTTTTCCTAGTTTCCCTACCTTTTACACCCGTCCGTGGCAAATGCACCAGCCGTGCAGAGATACCAAAAAATAAAAAATAAAAAAAATATACTTAAAAAGCACGCGTGTATCTATGATTATGTGCCAAAAATCGGTGGAATAAAAACGTCGTTTTGAGCAAGTGTGTTGAAATAGTACATTATGATACAAGTGTGCTAAGTTGACTATTATATACAAGGCGATATTGTGTGCGCACGAGCGAAAGCGAGTGCGCCATAAGAATGCCGCGTATATAATAGGTCACGGCACACGTGTTTCATACGACGTTTTTCAACACACTTGCCATTAATCAAAACTTCATCACACCACAGCCGACAATTATTTACGAAAAATGCACTTACTAATCTGTTGAAAAATGGCGCGTTGCTCTTTTTCTTGCCGCGAAACAGATGCGCGCGCAAGGCTAAGGCGCGAACTAGATCGGCCAACAGCCAAGATTAAAAATGTAACAATTCGTGTTTAAAACACAAATTACAGAAAATTTTATATGAATTTGAGTTATTTTTAGTAATAAAGCTGTATTTACCATTTATTGAAATAAATATGTACATACTGTAATTTTTCGAATATATATACATTTTGTTCCTAAAATAAAAGTTATAACCCGACTAAATTATATCGCTTCATCTTCGTACTTACTACTTGGTACTAGGGTACAAATGTAAATTGTTTGGGTTTATAAACTAAAGGCACAAGTGCAATAATATACTGAAAAAGCACGCGTGTTTAATATCTAGGATTATGAGCCTAAAATCGGTGGAATAAAAACGTCGTTTTGAGCAAGTGTGTTGAAAAAATAGTTAATTTTACTTATGCGTACGAGGTGTAGCATCGCGACATGACGCGCGTGTAAAAGGTCTTTGATATTTTACTCAAATTATTTTTCTTCAAACATTTAAAGACAGACACATTATTTTTAAACTAAGTTAGTAAACATTCTGGAAAAAAATATATGATGGACATCTTAACAAAACTTTCAACGAAAAGTTTTTAAGTGTTTTTCATAGTGTTACGGTTGTTGAAAATGTGCTATATCTTAAAAACTCGATTTCGTTAAAAACAATTTTCATTTGAAGTTTTTATAAAAATTTACATTATGTAGTCGTATATTATTCAAAATTTACACTCGCTTAGTTTAAAATTAAGAGGGAGGGGGACGCCCATTTTATCACTTTGGAAGGGTCTATCTCCCAAATGTTAGACTTTCAGAAAAAATGGTTTTGAAACCTCGACATCATTTGTAGAAACCTGTCCATAGACACTCTTCATGCAAAGGTTTGGCAAAAATATATATGTGTGTATACCTATATATATTTAGTTCCATGGATGGGAGCACCGTGTAACTCTAATAATTTCAGAATAAAGTGGCTGTGACCTAACGATGGATAGACAGACTGACAGACAGACAGAAAGATAGACAGACCGACAGACAGACTGACAGACAGACTAGACGAAACATTTTTTTTTAAATATTAGAAAAAAAATACGCCAAGAAAAAATACAAAACACATTACATCAAAAACCGGCCAAGTGCGAGTCAGCGTCGCACATTGAGGGTTCCGTGCCAACTTAAACTGAATAATGAGTCCACTTAGCCAAAATACTATCAATATTTTGTTGACAGCAATAATAACTGTTTTTCATAGTGTTGCTATGAAGGACAAAGTTATGTTAGTGGTTGTTAAAAATGTGCTATACCCATAGGCCCACACGCATAGGCTAGAGCAATATGCTTTAAGTTATATTATGTTTGGGTGCCCCACTTCCAATATCATTATTTTCATATTTTTCGTATGGGGATCGAAAAGCTGTTAATAGAAAAAATCTACTCGTACCTACCAAGTTTTAACTGTGTAATGCTAATAAAGTAGCTGTGACATTCTGACGGACAGACAGACTAGACAAAACGATAAGGGTTCCGTTTTTTTCCATTCGGCTATGGAACGGTTGGTTTCTTGGTATGGTTTTGAGGGTAAATCTTAGGTGCAAAACTTGTTGACTTAAAAACTATAGATAAAATGTTTTCATGAACTACGTAATTTTGATACTTGTTTTGGTGATGTTATTAAATCAACTTTATGACCCTTACGGGTTGGAAAGGTTGAAAAGAAATATTTATTATGTATTTCATAAGGATACTTAGGGCCTAAGTTTATGAACTTTGCACGGAACCCTCAGTCGCTCACTGAGGGTTCCGTCCGTTCCGTCCAAATTGTACTTGACTGTTTTATTTATACAATAAACTATATCATTGAGTTCAAACTGAATGTAGCGGCTTTATTATTACCAAGTTTAACGCACGTACCTCTCGTTGTTGTGTTATGTATTTCTTTTGCAGCAGCATAAAAATAAAACGGTTCATTTAATGTTAATGGTGTTGCTCGAGTGAATAACAGCGGCTGTCGACATCGTTACGGTTACCGAATTCTAATTATGTGACGTAATGAAGTAAACTGTAACACAAAGCATCACGACACGTCTGTCTGAGTGTGACAATCGATTAAACATTACAATTACAAGATATTGTTAATATAATTAATAATAATGTGTAACACGACGACACGACACAGTATTTTTTAGAAATGTATGTTTTAAGTTGGTAACATCAATTGTGTGCCTGCCTTAAGATTGACGACCTCCGTGCTGTAGTAGCTAAGCACGCTGGTTTCAAGGCGTCGCCGCTCCGAGGTCCCGGGTTTGATTCCCGGCCGGGTCAATATATGTAGAAATAAAATAAAAAAAACTATATTGTCTCGGGTCTGGGTGTTGTGGTAACAACGTTGAGTCTGATTTCCATAACACTAGTTCATGAGCTACTTACTTTGGGATCAGAGCAATATCCAAATATATAACAAAAACATATTCCAAAATGATGCTCTTTGAACAATTGCTTACCGATTTCTGTAAGGGATTTTAGGACTTAGTACATTGATAAATAGTTTCACAGAATAAATAATTATATTATTAAACCATTTTTGAGTAATTTAGTCCATAGAAGTAGTCCATGGTCAGTATTAGACTTTTATAAAAAAAAATATGTTTTCACGTGAGCTTTTACGTGAAACAGATTCTTAATTAGGTCAGCAAATACTTACTTTAGGTTTATACGTAGGATAAAACATTCTGAAAGCGAGTCGATTACATAACACTTATTCCAATCCTGGAACACTTAGAAGTGTAAACGGTGCAAGAAAAATAACCTCTAGAAATAGAACGAGACAATGTAAATATAAACAATAATCTAGTTACTTACTCTCTGCCCGTAACGGTATTGACGAATTTGATGCGGTTTTAAGAAAATTACCTAACTGTAACGGATTTATGTTGATAACTCTGATGAAATACCTTTGATGACAGTAATAGTGATTAGTGTTGTAAAATGACTCAATCTGACCTGTCAAAATGTCTCATAAACAAGAAATGACCGGTCAAATACTGTCGAATTCAGAAAACTTGACTCAAACAAATAAGTACCAAAATGGCTCGCTGAATATCAGCAAGGTTCCCAGCTGTTTTGAATTATGACTTTTTATTGTATTTACTAACAAACATTATCGTTATTATTAATTAACTTTGTTATTTTACTAACAACAGTGTAAGTCACGTAATGTACACAAAATATTCGATCTTTAATAAAAAAAAAATTGGTGGATTCCGACAACTGAGAGTATATCTAAGAGCTTGTATTACACTAACATATACTTTATTGTGCGAAAATAAGGTCGGAATAAGATGAAAAGAGCGGGGTTTTACAGAACTGCGTGATAGTCACGTGACCGGATCGAATTCGACCAATCGCGTACGCATAACCGAATAAAGTTATAAAGTATTACTGATATCTTAATGACTAAATAAGACTATTTATAATATTAAAAGTTTTTGACAAGTTTGACAGTCGGTCACAATAGTAATTTGCAACTCATAACATGATATTACAGACGATATTGATAAGTAGGAATATCTGTAGCAAATGACACTTAAAAGTATGTTACCTACCTACCACTGAATTAGAAAGTATATACAAGTAATGATTCCGTAACTTTTTGGTATAGGGTAATTATCGACTATATTGCCTAAAAGTTCTCCGAAAATTGTTACAACAAACTCACTTACCAAGTTTCGTCCGTGCGAAGATAACATGCGAACATATAGGTAGGTACCTACACACACAGCCCACTTTCCAAGAACAAACTTTATGAAAGAATTAACTTTGATTTTGTAAATGGTATGGCAACAATTTATTAATATAAGAAAACAATCTAGAGCAAAACGATCATTAAGTTATGTTCATACTTTCTAACCAAGAGTCACCTTGAGAATTTACACTTTTGGCTCCTTTCATTCCCAGGCCAAACGGTGAGTGTGATGACGTCCGTAAATAATAGAGTCCCCTGGTCGCACTCGACGACCCGTAGCCTAGCACGGCGTAATCTTTGTCCACACACAAGTTCTTCTTGAACTGCTCCCAACCTTGACATCGGACACCGACAAATGATTTTGGGTTTCTTATGCTCTCTATGTACACTTCGGCAGCTCGTAAATGACTACAAGACGGCATGAAGCAACCCGGCTGCACTGGTCCTCCACCGTTGATATAAAAGTCTGAATGACCAAGCGGCTCGATGACTCCTTGGATTAACCTATTCGAATGTACAACGTCCACATAATTGGCATCCGTTCTGTCTAGCCTTTGATCACTGAAAGCGTATGAAAAGCACGGCCCTGCCGGATCCAGGCCCGTGATGCGACCCAGGTTGTGTCCTTTGTACTGTCGGAAGTATTTACCAGCCCACCCGGCGATGTGTGCGCCGAGACTTATGCCGAGTAAATGAAAATCTTCAGCTTTCGCTCCAAAATTATCTAAGTTGGCCAGTAGATTTGCTAAACGTTTTCCAGCCAATCGGGCGTTATGCACAGAAACTATGTACCATTTGTTTATCATTTCCTCCGCGTCGACAAGTAGAACGTTGAATATTTTCTTCTCATTGTATGCTTGCGCTAAATCCATGGGTACCGCTGACTGCGAATTATCCTTGTAGCCGTGAATTACAATCTTCGTTTGCTTAGATATATCGAATATGGCTGGCTGCGTGAGAGCTATGTAAGCTGAATCAATGGGGAAAATTTTCATTTCGTTGCCATCGAGATAGACAATTTTCATTGTTTTTATAATATCGTTTTGGTCACTCAATGCGTTGTATCGAAGATCCATTATGGCTCTGCCTGCGAACAATGTAACATAAAATAAGAGATTGCAAACGGGCTGAAGGTTGAAATAAAAGTGTGATTTACTTACATGCGCCGGAAAGTTTGGCGTAAACAGTTTCGGCGAAGCTAAGATCGGACCGAGCGTGGGTTTCCGGAGGCGTCATGCTAGCCGTCAGAGCGCTGGCTAGCAGATACACGGTGGCCACGACACTTATCGGCACGTTCAAGTGGTGCATGGCCTGCGCCCTCGACCGCTAAAACGGTCACTGTGTCACTGTCCGCCGAGAGAAAGGTCTCCCCGCGCAAGCCAGCACGCTTGGTGGGGATATCTGGTGCAAACACTATTGCACTGCTCTCGATGATCAATCGATCGGTCATGTCAGTTATGTCGCAGTTTTTTTATATCTATATGCTTGGTACAGGTTGATCATTCTTGTGCAGTATATCATAATGTTTGGAAATGTATTACTGTGAGAGTTTCAAGCTGAAGGTAGTTGTAGTGGATAGGAATTGCTGACTTTAAAAAGAACTTCAAACTTATGCAATTACAAATTCTGTATTTATATCAATAATTCATGTAATTTAATTAGAAATTTATTTTGTGTTTCGATCCGCAACGAGGTAACTTACCACATCAAAATAATCTTGTTCATCGTGCATGCCGTTAACTAAAACAAATAAACACTATGTCGTCATTTGACACTAGTATAGCTACTAGAACTTTATGCGTTAGTACGCCACTCTTTTATTTAAAATTATTAAAAAAGCTTTTTATTGTACCAATTTTTATAACGCGAATCTTGATAATATTGTCAAAATTTTGTCATCAGTCAAACAACGGTATCTGATAAAAGAACTTCATTAAAAGGAGGTTATAGTATACCTTTTGCACTGACTTGTACCCTAATAGTATATAGGTAATTATGTAGACAATACACCTCCATACTTGTCTAGCATTTATTCTTAAGCTTTCGCATAAAATATAGAATAGGTAATTAAAATGGTCGTGATAGTGACCGTAATAGATTTCAAAAAACTTTCGGAGTCAGTGTATGATGTGCGTAGACTGTTGGTGTACGTAAGCTTGACATCCTACGCCGACTCTAAAATAATTTGTTACTAATTTGTTACTGTTGTGTATGTTATAAATTATAAAGCGACAGATTAAAAAAAATTTTTTTTTTCAATTAGCCATATTGTATTTTGTTCGACGAATATTTCTTATCTGACTATTGAAAAATTAGCCCTTAGCCAGTTTTTGGGAGTCGGGTTAAGTCGTCAGGTAGTTAACTTACGAGTATTATAACCTCTAACTCAAAAACTACTAATAATACTGTACCTTATGTTAAACAATATCTGATTGAACTAAAAATAATCATCTTGCAAACATACAAGTATACAAACATACGTACCTACACTTACGAAATTTAGCACACGTGTTTGGAAGCCTTATTAGGCCTTATTGAATATACTCAAATATTATACAATTCTAATGATATCGCATACATACACATTGAATAGATAACTTCCTTATTTTTTAAATCGGTAAAAAATGCCTGATGAGTTGGCCCTGTCATCACTCGTAATAGGGCCTGTAAATCGCCTTTTAGAAAGACGAAGGTTCTCGTCTTTTCCTCTTTAGGAGATGGCTAACTATCGAAAAGAAGGTTAAAATAACTTACGGCTCAAGTTAGTAACAATTCTTAAGTATATTTCCTCCAGCAATAGCTTCGTGCGTCTAGTTTCATATTTTTGTTCGTAACGAGTAACATTTACAAAAATACAAAATATTTTATTGGTAAAAATACATGTTACGTTAACACCAAAAAATAGGCCTTATCCAGGTAACTTTATATAATCCTGTGCTAGGATAAAGCTGCTCTTCAGCCGTTTACATACATAACATGTTAGTTACATTTCCACATTTCCTCGTATCAAAGTACCTACTTAAAGAAAAGTAGAGTTGAGATCTTTAAATTTAATTTAAGTTAGATATATTGCACTTGAATAATTACCACCAGAGAAGGGAAAATTCCAAGTTACAATTTTAATTTTTTATCAGTAGATATGCGTTATTATTCTGCTTTTACAAATCTAAGTTTAGTACCTTTTCAGTTTCAGTATAATTCATCTGTATTAACCAATTATGTCAAGTTTTCTTATAGTCGTTGTAGGGCATGTTATAAATATGCAGTATTCTATTTATTTTATTATATAAACTTATTGATTTAGAGTTAAATTGGTTGCGTGAGAGATTTGTATTGGTATTAAGATTTGGAATAACATTATATTGATTACGTGTAGCATTAATAATGGGATCGGGAAACGTGTTCTTATGGGTTTTTAATGAAGATAAAAATATGTAAAGTTGCCTAATAGTCAGCATGTTACAATCTTCGTAGACTTTTACAGTACTGTAGGTAATTTTTAGGGTTCCGTAGCCGAATGGCAAAAAACGGAACCCTTATAGTTTCATCAAGTCTGTCTGTCTGTCTGTCCGTCCGTATGTCACAGCCATTTTATTCTGTAACTATATGCATCATACTGTTGAAATTAGGTAGGAGTATGTATCCTGTTAACCGTTTTACGATTCTCATACAAAAAATAAAAAAATATAACATTTAAGGGGGGGCTCTCATACATGAAACTAAAACCAAAAAAAAAAAATTGTCAAACCTATACGTGTCGGGTGTCTATAGATAGGTCTTTTAAAATGACACCGAGGTTCCTAAAACCATTTTCTTTTAAAGTCTAACGTTTCATAGCTAGACGCTTCCAAAGTGGTAAAATGGGCGTCCCCCCTATCTAACTTCTAAACTAAGAGAGTGTAAATTTTGAAAAAAAAATATACAATGTAGATCATATCAAATACTTTCAACGAAAATTAGTTTGGACGGAATCGAACAAGAGTTTTTGAGATATAGCACATTTTCAACAACCGCAAACATAACTTTGTACTTCATACAAACACTATGAAAAACAAAGTTATTGTTGCTGTCAACAAAATATTGTGGATTTTACTAAGTGGAAGTAAGTGAATTCCCAAATTCAGTTAAAGTTAGCACGGAACCCTCAGTGCGCGAGTCCGACTCGCACTTGGCCGGTTTTGTTTTTAGAAGAAAAACTATTAAGATACACACCTTTGGGCGCGTTCAAGTTGAATCAGTTTTGTTTGATGAGTTCTACCCCAAACGGGCAGGTAATAAGAAATAATTGACTGCGCCAATATTTTATACATTTGTATTAGAAGTGGTCTATCAGAAACGTGTATGTGAAACATTTAACGACTACTACTAAAATACCTAAAATATTTACATTCTAGGCGTAGTTTTTCGATCAGGAAGGCAGACAGACCTTTCTAATTTGCACGTTGCACGTTCATTGAAGCAATCAATCTTTAAAAAAAAATGTCTTCAATGTAGTCTTGGCGTACTTAAATAATTCAACTATATAAGTCTAGTACTAATTGATCGTTTAAGGTCAACAATTCTCTATTAAACTAGTTAAATCTTTAAATGGATTATTGTTATATTTAACTTATTATTTACCAACTTTAATAATAGCGACGTAAAAATACTACTTGTCTATTATTGACAGATTCTTTAAGGAGGTATGAATTTGAATACTTTAATGTGAAAACACAGATATTTTACTATATACCAAGAAACCGTTACATGTGATAGAGCTCTGGGGGAAAAGTTCACCGCTCGAGTTTTCTTTTTTGAAGAAAAACAGTTTTTGATTTTTCAGGGTCATAATTTCTATGTATTTAGATTTTGTTCGTGCGATAGTTTTTTAACGTGTAGATATTTAACTTAAATTTTTAGGTAAAATGGTTAAACTCTCAATCGAATTACCACACGAAAAAAGTTCGATTGCCGCGAGAATCGGCCTCCTGATTTAAAAATACATTATAAAATAAAAGTTAATTAAGACGAAAGCTTTTTTAGCCGAAAATCTATAACACACTTGCAAAAATGGTTAATGTATGTTTTACCTTTGTCATTCAATTCTTTCGGCCCTGTTTAATCTTTTTTATACATAAATGACCTTCCAAATGCCACCAGCCATGACTGTATATTGTTTGCTGATGATACAACAATTGTCATCAAACCTAAAGATAAACAAACTGCTGAAATTGATATTCATAAAGCCCTAGCCTTAGGATGTAGGTAGATGGATGAAAAATAATGACCTAAATATTAATGATAGTAAGACAAACTTTATTCAATTTAATTCTTATAATTATATTTTTTTACAACTTGACATTCAATATTTAGATGAAAAAGTAACTGAAGTGAACAACCTTAAGTTTTTAGGGATATATTTAGATACTAATTTAAACTGGAAAGCTCATATTGACTTCGTATGCAAAAAACTGGAACGTTTTGTTTTGCTCTCAAAAGACTAAGGCAAACGGTTTCAACTGAGGCTGCTTTGGCGGCCTACTATGGCTACGTATCTTCAACACTCAACTACGGACTTATAATGTGGGAAACTCTGTAAATGTGGATAGACTGCTAAAATTACAGAAGCAATGCATTCGGGTAATGAGCTAAGCCAGCTGTAAACCCCTATTTAAAAATAAAATGTTCTTACTTGCCTTGAATGTACATAAAATAAATATGTCTTTTCACAAAATCGCACCTGGACTTGTTAAAAAACGTAGTGAAATTATACCTCGGCAAAGAAGACATTCAAGAAGAAACTAACTCAATGGCTAATGTTTTATTGTTTCTATAGCGTTAAGGAATTTCTAGACTTTAAGACAAATTAATTGGTACCATGTATTTCAAAAAATTGCACGTCTGCATGCAGGCTGAATACATTTACTTTGTTTATACTAAGACCTTATATGATGTATGTATTATAGCAAATAAACATTCTGATTCTGATTCTTATTCTGCTAATACCTCGCGAAGACGTTATGCAAGACGACCGAAATGAAATACACGAATAAGGGCGACTATCACATGACTAGTAAACACTAACCTTTGACACTTCGGGTGCCAACCTAAGCGCTCAATGGGGGTGGCGCGCGTAATTCAAAGTTAAACAATTTATCGATAGACGTTACTGTCCCAACGTATGCATAAAATCGATGTTAAACGACGGGAATATTTTCATTTGTTGGATTATTTGCGAAATTATGAATTGTTTGGTGCGATGCCATGTAAAGATTGTAGGGTAAGTGGCGTGACGGCAAGTGGCCGTGGGCGGGCGGGCTGCGCGAAGGCCCGCGCCGCCTCCGAGACCAGTAGCTGGCAGCCGTCGCGCGGGCCGCACGTCTCACCTGTGCCTCTCGCTTCCAGCACCTCCGTGCTCCGTGCCCCCACGCCTAGCCCGCTCGCCCGTCACCGTCGCCGCCGGCACAACAAACTCGCGCGCTGTGCCATTGTATCATACCTGCCGAGCTAAGACACCCCGACGCTCCAATAACCGTAAGTCACGCTTTCCTCTTACGCTTTGAGCGGGATCATCCGACAGTTTTTGATTTGCTATCGTTTAAGTGTATTGCAATGTTGCATGGTTTTTAGGTTTCTAGTTGCTTTTCATGTGATTCGAAAAGTATTTTTTTTATAAATAATTGACCCATAGTTTTTCTTATGGTGTTGGGAGTTTTTTCAAATCAGTAAAGTTTCTATTATTTGTTAAGTTTTCAATAAGTTTATTTTTAAATTTAAGTTTACAGAGTAACCCGAGCTCTTGGAAGCCGTTTTGTATTGAAGGGTATGAATTCCTAAAATTAGAGTTTATATATTATTCAGTTTTCTTTGACTTATTCTTATCTAATAAGTTCTATTTTTCTGTATTACTACTGTGCACAAACATACATTTTCGAATGATTATGTAACTACGACTCCAAATACACAACGGATTCAGTGAACTGTCGAAGCTTATTTATTGACGAGCTTTTCGTATATTATTTCCTTCAGTCATTCAGACGTATCATCAGTGCTCATTCACATTATCTATAATACACATAATGAATACCTTACTATTTCTTATTGTTCTCTGAGATGCTGAAGCTGAGGTATAATTTAATTTCCCTGTTTTATCTTCTAACAAAGTGTTTATACGAGCCCATATTATTATGAAGCGCCCCGGAGGATAATCTACTACAACCTGGCAGATGGGGTGTTCCGCTCGTGAAGTAATTCAATTCAATTCAATTCATTTTATTTATTTCAGGCAGAGCCCATATAATGTTAGTATACAATAAATTGACCTTATAGCTATGGTTAGTAAACAAGGAAAGAACATGAATAAAAAATAAAATAAAAAGAGAGATGAAATTAAAAATTGGTATGGGAGACCACCCATTTTTGAATAAGTGGTAACTCCCAACGATCTATAAAGACCCTCAGAATACTGTTGGAGGTGCCACGAAGACGCGCCATGGCAGAGGCGTACCACTTTCTCATGATAGCAGCAAAGCCATCAATTCTCGCCTCTGCAAACATGCTCGAGGCACTGCTTCTCCATGGCAACCCCAACAATACCCTAAAAGCATTATTATACTGCACGCGTAGATCGCTGAGTGCCCGCTGCGTGTATCTGACCCATAGGCTGCACGTATAAAATGACTGGCAATATGCCTTAAAAAGCGTGTGTTTCACTGGCCTAGTACAGTGAGCAAACCTACGAGCCAGCATGTTACAGCGCACAGCCAGCGACCTACGCTCCCTCTCTATATCAAGGTTGTCCATTATAATTTGTAATTATAAAGTATTTTTGGCAAAGTTTGGCATGATATTAAGCAACGCATTGCTTTGTCATATTTTGTTTTCAACCCCCGATGCAAAAAGAGAGGGGTATTAAAAGTTTAACGTGTAAGTCTGATAAACCGACTTTCGTTTAGTTTTTTATGTGTCGGGTGTTTTTCTATACGAGTATATGATTTTGGGTTATTTATTCAGTTGCAAACGCCCCTTCTCTTCAATATCTATTTTTAAAGGCAACTTTACAAAATTATTACTACAACTAATGTTCTTCAAAATGGATAATATGTCAGACATACCTATGTTTTTTCATAGAGGCCTTTCTTGTACTTTCGTTCGAATTGTGGAGCATTACCTTTGCCTATAGATTTGATAAACCAAAACTATAGGTTTCCTTCCGTCGTTTTCTTTTGTCGGTGAATCGAAGACTTAAAAGTTTATTGAACTTTTTTCAACCATTATTATCGTCACTTTTGTATTGATTACTACGAACTACTTCAAATCGAGTGTTTCTGTAAAATAACTAAAAACGCAAGAATTAACGCTACTTCACAAAATGAGAATAATAATATGGAGATATTAAATGAGTTCACTCCTAGGGCTTTTGCTTGATACCTCAAAACTCTCTTATTAGCATACTCTTATTCATGTGGTTCTTTTGGAAGGATAGAGTATAAAGGTTCCTGTCTATAATTGATATACTAGCAATACTCAATAATCTGTACCTCCTCCTACAACAATCATCATAGTATCTATTTAAACCATAGTTAAGCATATCCACATTAGATTTATTTTCTTGTGGTTACTCGAACTGTAGGTTCAAAAATAGACATAACCATTCTCAATTGTTTTTTTTAATCGATGTGCGTGCCATTCACGTGTACGTACGTATCTACTCACCCGTGAGGTACGGCGTTCGATCCCCGGAGGAGGCCTGCATACTCGGTAATTGCTTGTTGATGGGAGCATGAAATGGAGAAGACAATGGGAAAGCACACCATGAAAGCGTGTTGTGTTTCTTAACAGCGTTTCAATTATTCAGCAAGGTCAATTTAAATCTTATGTTGGTGGGAGAACTCAAAAGGTTTCTTATATTGGAATAGTGCTCCTGGGGACTCCCTGGAGCCCTTCTGAAAATGGGAGTGCCCTAAAGATCGATATTGGGACCATTGTTGTTTCTGATATACAGGGTGATTTGAAATGAAAATTACATATAATGGGGTTCATTAGCTATCCTTTTTAAATGATTTTGACCTATATTCGGCATTCGAATCAATTAAAAAAAAAAATTCTGCATATTATTTTTGTATTTTATTATGCACTATATTGCGGTTTTTCTTATATACAAATCACATACACAAGCCATCTAGCTTTTTTTAGAGTTTGATAGCCGCACCGCATAAATGGAACACTTCCATACTTGAAACTAAAATATTAAAAAAATACAAAACTATGCGTGTTGGGTATCATTGGATAGGTCTTAAAATGAAATTTCTTTCATTGAGGTTTCTAAAACTATTATCTCGGAAAATCGTTCTATCGATCTAACGTTTAGGAGATAGACTCTTCCAAAGTGGTGAAATGAGCGTCCTCACCCTCTAACTTTTATACTAAGCGAGTGTACATTTTGAATAAAATACATGATGTATTTTTTACAGCCTAAGAAGTTTCAGGTTTAATTTGAGAACGTTCCGCAATTTCGTAAGTAAATAAATCTCTTAATAAACTTATTTAATACCTGGATAACCTGGTTCGCCATATCAAATTTTAATTAAAATTTAACAATAAAGCATTTATATTGAAAGCTGTTAAGGTAAAAAGTACAGCTCTCAGTACATAGTATGTCCAGATGTAGATTGGCTTTATTTTCTATACCAATATACCTAATGAATTACTCAAAGGTAAGGTTTTCAAATATGTTTTTATTAAACTGACTTGTTTGAGGCCAAATCAAAAAATCCAAAATAATAATCTACTTTTATGATTAAGATCATGTTCATGTCCGACGCACCACTAACAGGGCAGAAAACAAGCTCGGGCTACCATACCCTATCTGGTTATGGTATCTTTCGTCTTTCGAAAGGAACTTCTAGAAATTTCCAGATTCTACCACTAATTCTGTAGAAATTTTATACCAAAGCAATGAAAATCCAAAAGAATACTTTATGAGTTTAGTTTAAAAACTTTACCTAATGAAAAAACACGTATACTGACACAAGTTTGCTACCACAAAATTAAGTTTTTTTCACGAATTACTTACTCCAATACATTTAATGTACGAGTAAGATCACGACGTTTAAAACCTTCGTCTTGTAAACCCATTTGTAAGGTGTGATACGTTGGGTACCGACCATAGCGTGAATTTAAATGTGCTTTATTTCAATATTTAGAACCAAGCGTGTACTATTTGGTACCTCGCAAATTATATTTGGTACCTCCTCGGAAATTAAGAAAATGTTACAATGAAATTGGTCGGTACAGAACGTACTCGTTTCGTACCGACCAGCAGTCAAAACTACAAATTCAAGTAAAATAAACAAAGAAAGCTTATGTAGGTATTTAGTACCTCTTCAGTACCCTCCGATTTGAGAACAAAAAATAAAAATAAAACATGCTTAATTAAATAAATATTCTCATTTTAGGTTTTTCATTACTACACAACAAATTCGTTTCACACTGAAGATCAGTGTCCTTTCGATGATTAATCATGTTTGAAGTCTTTTAAAATACCTGAATAGCACTTGCTGTCTTTATTACACAAAAATGGAACCAATAAAATTGTTTTATTGGATTATGGACAGTCATCAGGTGGATTATGTATGCACCTGATGACTGTTCAGGGCCGGACCCAGGATTTCATTTCGGTAGGGGCGCAGCATTAGACCAGAGACTATTCGGAATGGTATTTAATACGCATACGCTCTTCGTGTGTGGTAGGTTTGATTTTTATTTATTTGTTATTGCACGCAATAAATAATTATCCGCCAGTTCAACCAATCAACAATGGCAAGTACGGTTTTATTTGGAAATAAGAAATGAAACATAATGTTATTAATAACCTTAACACTTATTACAGTTTTTTTAATTTATTGCATAGACAAGCTTTAAAAAATAAAACGGCTGAGTAAAGGTAGATTATACTTGCCTCGGCAGGGAATCAAACCCAAACCCCTTCGCTTACTAGGGTGAAGCATATTTAACGACCTCCATAATAGCCGAGAGCGTGTGGGCTGGACTTTGATTCGCATTGCGCCATCACTGAGGTGCCGGGTTCGATTCCCGGTCGGGTCAATGTGGAAAACGAACTTTTCTTTGTAGACTCAGCTATCAGCAACAGCAGCATACATAATCCATCCAGCAGCAGCAGCAGCAACTCAGCCATTTTTATTTTCTAAGGCTTGTCTATGCAATGAATAAAAAAAAACTGTAATAAGTGTTAAGGTTATTAATAACATTATGTTTCATTTCTTATTTCCAAATAAAACCGTACTTGCCATTGTTGATTAAAAGTCATAAAAGTCATTTATTTATGCAAATAGGCCCATTGAGGGCATTTTTACACGCCCCAATATAAACCCTACCACTGCTTCGGGACAATTTTGGACTAATGCTGAGAAGAAGCTGCGCAACAAACTCAGTCACTATTGTCAATGCCTCTTTTCAAAAGGTTTACAATGTTTGTAGTATTCATGCAAGTCCATACATTATCTTTTAAATATTCATCTACTTTATAATACCCTTTCGTCATTAGGGTTTCTTTAAGTTTTAAATTTATTGATCGGTAAGTTTACAATGTGTTCTGGTGATTTTTTGAAAAATTTAATACATTTCCCTATGAAAGAATTACCAACCTTTCGAAGCAGAAGTAAGAAGTATTATAATTGTGTATAACTTTTTTCGTGAATGAATGTAAATTTTTGCGGACATACATTAAATTTACATAAATATACTGAGAGACTACAGTTAATATTCTAATTTCTTTAAACACCTCTCGTAGGGAATCTTGAGGTTTTAGATTATAAATAGCTCACACGGCTCTTTTTTGTAATACAAAAATTTATTCTATATCAGGAGCCGAGCCCCACAGTAAAATACCGTAGGACATCAAGCTATGGAAATAACTAAAATAAACTAACCTAGCAGTTTCTACATCAGTCAAACGTCTAATCTTTCTTAGAGCAAAAGCAGCTGAACTTAGTTTCCGTGACAAGGCCTCTATTTGAGGACCCCATTGTAGTTTGGAGTCTAAAGTGATTCCCAAGAATGTTGTGGAGTCGATAATATCAAGCGATTTGTCTTTAGTCTTAACCTGAGTTGATGCCTGTCGGACATTAGGCATCGTGAACTTTACACATTTAGTTTTACTTCCATTAAGAAGGAGATTGTTAATTGTAAACCAATGTAATACTTGTGAAAGAGTATTATTTACATCGTCAAAATTTTCTTCGCCTCTTGGGATTTTAAATATTTGTGAAGTATCATCTGCAAACAATACTATATCACAAAGATTCCCTACAAAATACGGGAGGTCATTTATATATATTAAAAATAAAAGTAGTCCCAATATAGATCCCTGGGGCACGCCCATTGTAAGAGGCGCTCCAGAAGACTCAATTCTGTTTACATATTATTTTTTCGTTCTACCTGAAAGATAAGAATTAATTAAGTTTAATGAGTTTAATGATGCCCCATAATGACGTATTTTTTGAGCAATGTTTCATGGTCCATACAATCAAACGCTTTGGATAGATCACAAAAAAATCCTAAAGCATCATGCCTATTATCATAGGCATCAAAAACATGTGTTAAAAGAGCAACTCTTGCATCCGTAGTGCTTCTACCTTTAGTAAAACCGAATTGTTTATTATGTAGTAACTTATTTGATGAAAAGTAAGCTAAAATTTGGTTAAATATAATCTTTTCATATACTTTACTCAAGACTGGCAAAATCGATATTGGCCTGAAGTTTGAGGGGTCGCTTTTGTCAGCCGATTTGAAAAGCGGTATTATTTAACTAATCTTCATTAAACTAGGAAATTGGCCGTCATCAATACACTTATTAAAAAATATTGCTAGTTGAGGAGCTATTGTGTCGATAATTTATTTTATAATATGCACGGATAGTCCCCACAGATCCTCAGTTTTTTTCATATTCAACTCAAGAAATGTTTTTATAATTACTTCAGGTCCTACATGCCTGATGTGAAATTGAGAATTTCATTCGTTGACATAAAGTTTTAGAATAGATTCGGCTATTAATGAAGAAGAGGCAAGTTCTTTGTTTGT
Organism: Pyrausta purpuralis; assembly: GCA_963924145.1. Lineage (NCBI taxonomy): Eukaryota > Metazoa > Arthropoda > Insecta > Lepidoptera > Crambidae > Pyrausta > Pyrausta purpuralis. The sequence goes on from OZ001650.1 coordinate 13,199,107, forward strand.
AGTGGGCGCAATATGTGAAAAAAACTATTCAAAAGCAGTTGCAACTTCTTGATTTGAATTTAGTGTTTTATCATTGATTTTTAATGTTAATTTAATATCTCTTGATTTATTTTTACAGGTTTCTTTATAAATGATGCTCCTTGTAGCTTTTGCTTTATTTTTGGAGCTAGATACTATTTTACGAAGATGGTGTGTTTTAGCTGTAGCACATACTTTTTTTAAATATTTTTGAATAATTTTTGACGTAATCAATAAAGTTTGGGTCTTGCGAGCTTTCTCGAAGACTATACAATTCATATAGTTTATTCCTACTTTAATGAATCCCTGCCGTGACCCAATTATTAAATTGACATTTGGCCTTGTTTGATTTATTCTTCCTTAAGGGAAAGATTTTATAAAAATCGTTTTTAATTAAATGAAACAGATCTTCATATTGCTTGTCTACGCTATTACTAGTATTTTGTTTAGTTGCATATACACTATCGCTTATTGTATCCCTAAATCTATCTAACCTATTTACTGTAACAGGCCTATACAAAGTCTCAACAGGTGTTATTGCGGTATGATTGTGTTCAAAAAAGACCTTTTGACCTCTATGGTCAGAACTGAGACCAATTAAGATACCTTTGTCAACGACACTAGCACTTTCATCACAAAAAATATTATCTAAGCAGGTGGCCGTACTAGGGGTCACCCTTGTCGGTTCCCTAAAGAGATTCTTTAAATTAAAAGATTGATTGGCAATTTTTCGTTCTTTTAAAATATCAGAGTTAAATTCTCCATAATTAGTTGATTGGTTGAACTGGTGGATAATTATTTTTGCGTGCAATAACAAATAAATAAAAATCATACCTACCACACACGAAGAGCGTATGCGTATTAAATACCATTCCGAATAGTCTCTGGTCTAATGCTGCGCCCCTACCGAAATGAAATCCTGGGTCCGGCCCTGAACAGTCATCAGGTGCAAACATAATCCACCTGATGACTGTCCATAAATAATCCAATAAAACAATTTTATTGGTTCCATTTTTGTGTAATGAAGACAGCAAGTGCTATACAGGTATTTTAAAAGACTTCAAACATGATTAATCATCGAAAGGACACTGATCTTCAGTGTGAAACGAATTTGTTGTGTAGTAATGAAAAACCTAAAATGAGAATATTTATTTAATTTAGCATGTTTTTTTTAATTTTTGTTCTCAAATCGGAGGGTACTGAAGAGGTACTAAATGACTACAGAAGCTTTCTTTGTTTATTTTACTTGAATTTGTAGTTTTGACTGCTGGTCGGTACGAAACGAGTACGTTCTGTACCGACCAATTTCATTATAACATTTTCTTAGTTTCCGAGGAGGTACCAAATATAATATGCGAGGTACCAAATAGTACACGCTTGGTTCTAAATATTAAAATAACGCACATTTAAATTCACGCTATGGTCGGTACCCAACGTATCACACATTATTAACATATCCGAAATATAATGCGAAAATCTGTCTATTTCTGGGGAAACCTCCCACGACCGTGTTACTATAAATGACAAGCAAATGCCATACTCTACAAAAACAAGTTAGACAGCGGTCCATGCAGCAACATTTACAAAGACATTCATTCGGCGTTTCTTTTCGCGTTATCTCAAATAAATACATAAAATTGCAACGTTACAACAGTTTGCATTTTATTTATGAAAATTTACTTGTTTCTGAAGTTTACGCGAATATTCAATTCAATTCAATTTTCAAATATTTTATTTCAGAATAAAATTCCATATAAATTGTTAGTACTTCTTACGATTACGTAAGTAGCATTAAAATAAATAAATAATAATAATATTTTCAATCATTAAAATAAACATTGTCAATAATTAAAAAATATGTATTACTCATCGAAATAAAACATTTTTTTACGGATTAACTTTTCGCGAGATTATTAATTAAAATTTATAATCGGGATAAATCCCGAAAACATCCAAATTTCAACAGAGAAGTTGGTTGGGAAATTCCACCACATGGGATCCAGTTCTAACTAGGACCCATGCTAGACCACTCACGGCAAGATCACAAGACACAGTTGGCTCTTTCTGCGTGGATAGGAACGTTGATTAATATTTTTGAGTGACGGTAGTGTAATTTTACAAAACTCTGTAAATGGCAAATAATATCTTAGTCTACCCGTGACCACATACGCTGTAAAGTCTTCGAAACGTCGGGATAAAATTAATAAACTCACGAAAAGTTAATCCGTAAAAAAATGTTTTATTTCGATATGTAAATTTGATTTATGTTCTTAAAAAATGCACTATTACTTATCTAAAAAAAAAGTGATTTGCACGATTTCAATACCAAAAAGAAGAATAACATTGCCATCCCAAACTATAGACTTCAAAAGGTTAATCACTATTTTATCGAAAGATGTATTACTTTCTTTAATAAATTACCTTTAAACATAATAAAATTACTCTAAAATAAATTCAAATCGATTGTTAAACAATGCTTAATGACTAAAGGATATTATAAACTAGATAAGTACTTAAATTAAAGATAACAATGTATGGTCTATCTTGTACGAACATAAAAATGGAAATATTTTAAAAAAACGCATAATTACGATAGTAACTGAGTTTGTGGCGCAGCTTCTTAGCACAAGCCCACAACGCATGCTGGTTTCAAGGCGTTGCCACTCAGAGGTTCCAGGATCGATTCCCGGTCGGTTCAATGTAGAAATTAAAATGTTCTATATTGTCTCGGGTTTGGGTGTTGTGGTACCACCGTTGTGAAGGATTTCCATTACACAAGTGTATTAGCTACTTATTTTGCAATCAGAGCAATATAGTCCCCCTAGCCGATTTTGACTACGGTGGCCAGTCACAACGACTAACTGACAGGGCGGGACATATTATAGTGCATTGTGTGTGTGCGCAAACACAGCTTAGGTGCACTCTCTATTGCTTTCGCTCTCATAGCCCGATGGGGCAGCAATCTGACACGACCGGAAAGAGATCAGGCGCAGGACCAATAGCTTAACGTGCCAAGTAGCAAACTCCGGGCTACCCTAAGAATTTCTAAACAGAAAATCTCAGGTATATTGTATTTAGACCCGACCTGGGGATCGAACCCGGGATCTCTGGCGCAGCCGTCACTTTAAAGTGCGACCCTCTTACCGCTGCGCCACCGAGGCAGTTAGATGCAATGTATGTGATTGGTGTCCAATATTTATTTATTTTAATTGTCCCTATGCTGTGGGGGTTCTATGTTGGGACGTGCATAAGTGCTAGTAATAAGATCAGAAAAGAAAATGTTTTGAGAATTTTGAAATGTTGATTACAACTCTTCATTGGGAAAAAGGTAAGGTAGATATAGTGACTTTTGTTTTTGTAGGCTTTAGGTTTATTATTTATGATTTAAAGCAAGTCTAGTTATATTTTTTTGGTCTAGTCTTGTATTAACTGAGTTCATAAAATAACTTAAAAACAAAACATATTAACGGCCATGTGCAATCGACACGGAGGTCTTGTTGGTCCTACGAAATGCTTATTGGGGCAAATTGAAACGTATTTCCTTCTGGTCATTTGCGGTTAGGTCTCGGGAGAGATAGATCTTCATTTGTGTCGTTAGTGGTAGTGGGCAGCTATTAATGGACATCTAGGAGCTTGCCCGATTATCGGAGATGCGATGCTCATTTACCAGGATGTACCAGGATTTTTTTAAGGGTTCCGTAGCCGAATGGCAAAAAACGGGACCCTTATCGTTTCTGTCTGTCTGTCCGTATGGCACAGCCACTTTATTCTGTAACTATAAGCATCATACTGTTGCAATTTGGTAGGATTATGTATCCTGTTAACCGCTTTACGATTCTTATAGAAAAAAATAAAAAATAATAACATTTAAGGAGCTCCCATACATAAAAATTGAACCAAAAAATTTTTTTTTTTTTAAACCTATGCGTTGGGTGTCTAGGGATGGGTATTTTTAAATGACTTAGACGGTCCTAAATCTTTTTTTTAAAGTCTAACGTTTCGTAGCTAGACGCTTCCAAAGTGTTAAAATGGGCGTCCCCCTAATCTAACTTCTAAACTAAGCGAGTGTAAATTTTGAAAAAAAAATATGTTTTAACAAATACTTGCAACGATTGAGGTATAGCACATTTTCAATAACCGCAAACGTAACTTTGTACTTCATATAAACACTATGAAAAACAAAGTTATATTTTCTGTCAAAAAATATTGTATTTTACTAAGTGGAGTTAGTGAATTCTCTAATTCAGATAGAGTTGACACGGAACCCTCAGTGCGCGAGTCCGACTCGCACTTGGCCGTTTTTTATTGCCATTCAGCTCGTAATGGCAATTCCGGCAATCCGAACCGTGGAACCGTAAGTATCAAATACTCACAACATAATATTATTTTGTTTGAAATAAGAAGTGTAAAATATTAATTCAACATAAAATCACATACCTACATTATATTTAATTTTTAAATGTCATTGTATTTTAAAACCTGTTATTAAGTATGTAATTAATAGGAATAGTAAAAGTTTAATAAAAACTGTATTAACTATTCCACATTTATGGAGTTTGTAGTACATTATTAACACAGCTTATCAGTTTTGCCACTTTTTTAATTTAAGCTTTGAATCTCCAACCTCCAGTAAAAAGATAAACATAATCGTATTAGTAGGATAACTCATATTTCCACTTGTCTGACTCAGGGCCGTTTTTCTCGGGACCCCGTCAAGATGCTTAACTGAAAATGTTGTAAACTTTAATTGTACGTGCACGAATCGAACTTGGCCGGCTGCTTTAGATTGAAAGTAAAGACTTAATCTTAATTTAAATTCACCCCACAGCGGTAAATTTATTTGAGCATAAAAAAATAAAAGCCTACTTTTGAAGTTATTATTTTGTTAAATTAAAGGCGTCATTTCTTCAAATAAAATAAGTTACTATAGATTGCGATCGCCACATTCTTATATTTATAGTATACAGTTATTGGCTGATAACTGCGATGCTGGGCTTTTAACCGCAAAGGTAATCTGTTTACAGCAAACCGAGACCCTTAATCTGATCTTCAATCTCAATGAATGCTATGCTCTGTGAATAAGTGATGGACTTCTCACGAATGCCTATAGGCCAGCTTCAATATCTTAGAAGCAAATCGTTTGACTCGAGTGCTCAAGTGGAAGTGTGAGTTAAAAACCTATAAGTGTTTTAAATGTTATGTTATGTTATGACGACCCGTCTGGTGTAGTGGTCGAGAAATCGCCTACTACGCAGCGGGTTGCGGGTTCGATCCCCGCACAATACAAACATTTGTGTGCATGAACATGTCTGTTTGTATTGGTCTGGGTGTTTTCTATGTATATCATGTATGTATTTACAAACAAAAAGTATTTAAGTATTATATCCGTTGTCTGGCACCCATAACACAAGCTTTGAGTAGCCTACTTTGGGACGAGATGGCGATGTGTGGGAATGACCAAAGGATTTATAAATGTTTATTAAGTTCTTGAGTCGAATATTTGAAATATGAATAATAACTAAACTATTTTGCCTGATTTATAACTTGAAAGGCGCGAGACTAGTTCATGCATGCCTAAATGCCTAAATAAGAATTGTAGAAGCAGCAAGATGAGTCGAAAGGGTTCACGCCATCAGTTATACAAATCAGTGCCTTGTCTTAATGATAGCTTTGCCCTTTGTCAGCTTACTACAATGAGGAATAATATATTCATAGCGACGTTTGATGTGAGGCAGCTATGTTCATACGCCTGCCCTGCCGCCATTCACTCTCAATTCTGAATGAAACGCTAACGAACCTATTAAAACTGCAAATGCAAATTTAAGCCATTTTTCTGTTTATCAACCCAGTTATTTACGAGGTATTTCCTATTAAGGTTATTTATTAGTATTATTATTCATTAAAAAAAAACTTAGGAACCTGATTCTTAAAATTGAAAGAAAGAACCGTCCTCATCCTTAAGTTGACTAGTAGAGATTACCTCCATTGATTTTTTCTTTGGTTTCTGCAATAATACAATTAGATTATACACTTTATTTCCTTCGCAAAGTAATTTTACCAGTTCGATGTCTTCGATCAACAAAATAGTTAATCGTAGGATAACATCCACTTATTGCAATCCTCTATGATTATTATTAATGCAAAGATGACGTATAAACGAAGAACTGTGAAGACTGAAGACTTAAGTTGAAGAAACAGGATTAGGTTTAGATTTACTATTTCCCGATACCAACGAGTAATACGAGACTTACTCGTAGCATCTAGAACGGGTTAACTGAAAACTTTAGACTACTCACGGCTAGTCAGTGGGAAGACTTATTTTAGATTAAAGCATATTTATCCAATGCTTTAGAATGTTTTTAACACTCACAGTGTCATATTCTATATTCATAAATATGAAATAAGAAACCAAAAATTTGCGCACGGGCGGGACTTGAACCAGCAACCTTTTGGCAAACCGGGCCAAAAGCTCTTACCAATTGAGCTACCGTGCTGTTAGTCCGACCCTGCGAAATTTGTGGTTTCTTATGAAAACGTCAATTGCGTGACGCTTAGCGCCATCTAGCCGTCTGTTTATGGAATAGATGGCCCAAGCAGTTATTCTTTACAGAATAAATTCAACTTACAAATTGATGTCGCTTCGCTATCTAATGCTTTAGAATGTTTTTAACACTCACAGTGTCATATTCTATATTCATAAATATGAAATAAGAAACCAAAAATTTGCGCACGGGCGGGACTTGAACCATAGTTTTCATAAGAAACCACAAATTTCGCAGGGTCGGACTAACAGCACGGTAGCTCAATTGGTAAGAGCTTTTGGCCCGGTTTGCCAAAAGGTTGCTGGTTCAAGTCCCGCCCGTGCGCAAATTTTTGGTTTCTTATTTCATATTTATGAACATATTTATCCACCCATAATGGGAAGAGGACCAACCAGGTAGAAACCAGGCGTCAACCATACGGAAGCAAATTACGTAAATTGCGCACGGGCGGGCATCGAACCTACAATTTTCTGGCTAACCGGGCCAAGCGCTTTTCCAATTGAACTATAGTGCTGTCGATCCGACCGTTCGAAATGTCTGGTACGTATTCCTCAGAGGTCTCTCTGGTGAATACGGCATTACTCGTGACGCGAAGCGTTATTAATTTCCAAGTTGAATTTATTATGTAATTAATAACTACTTGGCCCACTACTGTTGTAAAACAGTTGGGTAGATAGCGCGGACGTCACGCGTACGGACGTATCCACAAAAGACCAGAATTTTTTCACGGTCGTTCCAACAGCACGGCAGCCTGTTTTGGAAGAGACAGATTGGAAGAGCGTTTGGTCCGGTTAAGCAGAAAATTGCAGGTTCGAGTCTTACCCGAGCGCATTTTTTTGGTTTCTTTTTTCATCTTTATAAACCTGTAGATAGTTTTGCTTTCCTACGACCCCTAATAGAGGTGGAATGTTTAGGTATCCAGCAACAAATCTTGACAAAACTCTGCCATTTGTTTTTTCCTGGGCAGGAAATATTTGCTTTCATGATATCGCGCTATCATACTTACAACCCACCCTCATCCACGTTTTTGTGTTCTTCACATCTTATACACAAACGACGGAACTAAGTAAGAGTTAGTACTGAGTTTTGGGTAAATTGTAGACCAACACCAAAAAAAACTAGAGTTCAAATCACTATGGTGAACTTGTCTTTTGGTGGAAAACGCGAAGTGCGAGGGACGAGTCGCTCGTTAAAGCTTTTCTGCTAACGAGAATTCACTTTCAGGCGTAAACACACACCCCACGATGATACATGTGCGCCACTATTTAGTAGATGTAACGTAAACACACTGAAAGATGTCGCGATATATCCACGACAATGTTCTCATGGTTTGCGACGAACATAATATAAAAGTATTCATCACGTCCTTCCCTAATAACAAATTCATAAACATTTTTATAGAGAACATAAATGTTCTTATTACCTATTCATAATTACGCCGGAATAATAAAAATATATTTAATGAAATACAATTACCGTTTTATTAAACTAATTTCTTCCTGCGTTTTAATTAACGCCCAGATAAAATAATACTGATTAACGTTAGTAAAAAAGAAAGTCTCTACGTAACGTAATCTATACTAATATTATAAAGCTGAAGAGTTTGTTTGTTTGTTTGTTTGAACGCGCTAATCTCAGAAACTACTGGCCCGATTTGAAAAATTATTTTTATGTTGGATAGTCCATTTATCGAGGAAGGCTTTAAGCTATATAACATAAAGATACGACTCACAAGACCACAGCAGCAATGAAAAATGTTGCGAAAACGGGAGAAAGATATTCCTTTTGAGAGCTTGCGCTGCGTACGCTGCGGAAACCGCTAAAGTTACACAAAAATCATGTATGACAGGATTGTTCAGCATTAAGAGTTCTATAATAAAGTCTGCGACAGCATAAGTCTATCTTTTATGGTTGACTTACTACAACCTTTTTTATGTTAATAAATTTGTAAAAAAATAATGCATTATTTTTAGAGGTGTATTATACACACAGGTATTTATTCTTATCAAAATAAATACATTCATCATCACAAGCATTTCATTTAGAACAAAGTTGCCATTTATATCATTTGATTCCAATAAATATCTTAGGAGCTATCACAGTTTTAACATAACTCCGCACCAAAATAATGTTCGCAGCTTAAGTACAACGTGCGCTTGCGCTAATTATATTATAAAGCTGAAGAGTTTGTTGGTTTGAACGCGCTTATCTCAGGAACTGCTAAACCGATTTGAAAGAATATTTCTGTGTTAGATAGCTTATTTATTGAGAAAGGCTTTAGGAAATCACGCTTCGACGGGAGGGGAGGGAGCAAACTCAAAACGCGCGGACGAAGTCGCGGGGGACCGCTAGTATGAAGATAAATTACAAGCTTTTTAATAGTTCAAGATTAAACAAATAAGTAAAAATACAAAGGTGTGATTCATACTGAATTTTTTTAAATAATTAACTTGAAAACTTTTTTTTTATTACGACTAATGTTTTTAAACGGTCGCCTGTTCTGTTAGACTGACGAAATTATTCTGTTTGAAAAAAATCTCCCTTTCTTTCATTTATGTTGAAACATAAATTAAAGGTTCCTTTACCTACCTTAATAAAACAATAACCGGCGACTCATAAAGTCTTTTAAGACTCCTTTTGTAAAATGTAAATCGTAATAAATGTAATGGTTAGGAAATGAACTAGGTAGACTCAGATAAACCTTCAAAGAAACCAAAAAAGGTATTTTTGGTGGCAAACTAAATTCTGTTACCAGATTTCCCTTTTGCAAAGAAATTCCATTAATGTTGGAAAGGGCACTTGCTCTAAAAGCGTGATGCAAAGATACCTATCTATATTTTCTTTTACCCTCTAATTTAAATAGATCCCAATTTGTTCTCGCCCTTTTTTACGAAAAAAAAGAATAGTAGTCGAGACGAAAAAATATATGCGGTGAATTGTTATTGTAATGAAAATGATAGATACATACCCGTCGCTTGTGCCCCTGAGGGTCGATCAAAGCGTGAAGAGTGCTTGGTGGAATCGTACTAACTTTCGCGTTCTCATGTTATTTGCCGAATCGTATAAAAGGAAACGCGCGACGCTAAGTAATGTACGATTTCATCTCGGTCAGCAAGTTACGGAAAGAAGATATCAAATACGGTTCCACAAGGTTAGCTTTTTTTATTACTGTTATGACAATTTGGTAAATCCATATTCTATTAAGATGTAAGATCTTTATCGACACGAATCAAATGTGTTTGTTCCGTAATTTGTGTGTATTTTTTAATTGCGAGAATACATTTTTAGAGCTGTAAATACTCGTTTTACTGCATAATAAACTTATAAAGTGAACGAATATAAAGAGCGTGCCTCAAATGAAAGATAATCCTATAGCTAACATTCTTAATATTACGCTTCAAACACACATATAACAAAAACATATAAATATGAAAATATCGTTCAAGATGTACATACGAGTAGCAATGAAATCATTAATCACAATGTGCTTTTAATGTGTACACTACTAAAATACTATTATTTCTGGAATGACGAGATAAATACGAAGAAAGTATAATTTTAAGCCTAGCCTTATTTTTCGTGTTAGCTACGAGTCAGCTTTATAAGCTCTTAAGAGCTTTAAAGACGTCATTTAAGTATTTAATACATCAAGTAATTTCATGATTTAAAACTTTGTAGCATTTTGTTCTTAACAAATGCATTAAATCCCGTGTGTTGATTAATCAAGTAATTTCGTGGAGACTAATTAAGTCTTTTTAGTAATCTTGAATTATAATGTAATTAATTTTAACAACATATATGGTACTGTTTAGTCGAAAAAGTTGCAATAATTTGTAATGTGTAAATTATGTATTATGAATTCACTTCACAGTGTTACAATAAAATAGTTACGAATTGAACATGTAATTCTGCCTGACTTATACTACTAACTTAAATATAAATAAGTCAAACCACCTGTTCAAACTGCTTATAGGTCACATTGCGGCCAATTTTATTATCTACTAGCGGTCCCCCGCGACTTCGTCCGCGCGTTTTGAGTTTGCTCCCTCCCCTCCCGTCGCAGCGTGATGTTTTATATCCTAAAGCCTTTCTCAATAAATAAGCTATCTAACACAGATATATTTTTTCAAATCGGTTTAGCAGTTCCTGAGATAAGCGCCTTCAAACCAACAAACTCTTCAGCTTTATAATATAATTAGCGCAAGCGCACGAACATAATTTTGGTGCGGAGTTATATTAAAACTGTGATAGCTCCTAAGATATTTATTGGAATCAAATGATATATAGGGCAACTTTGTTCTAAATGAAATGCTCGTGATGATGAATGTATTTATTTTGATAAAAATAAATACTTGTGTGTACAATACACCTCTAAAAATGATGCATTTTTTTACAAATTTATTAACATAAAAAAGGTTGTAGTAGGTCAACCATAAAAGATAGACTTATGCTGTCGCGGACTTTATTATAGAACTTTCAATGTTGAACAATCTTGTCATACATGATTTTTGTGTAACTTTAGCGGTTTCCGCAGCGTACGCAGCGGAAGCTCTCAAAAGGAATATCTTTCTCCCGTTTTCGCAACATTTTTCATTGCTGCTGTGGTCTTGTGAGTCGTATCCTTATGTTATATAGCTGAAAGCCTTCCTCGATAAATGGACTATCCAACATAAAAATAATTTTTCAAATCGGGCCAGTAGTTTCTGAGATAAGCGCGTTCAAACAAACAAACAAACAAACTCTTCAGCTTTATAATATTAGTATAGATTCTAAATTTGCAATGTTGCTTATCCAAAATCATACCAATACTGCAAATGCTAAGTTTTTCAAGACCTGGAGGAAGTGATGTACAAGGCTCCCGGCTTCCGAGTCCTTTTGCTTAGAGCTCGGTTTCGTTTGGAGACCTCGCCTCGTTTGTATGGCGGCTGGCGCCCAACGACTCGGAAGTCTTTTCAGAGCACGAGCTTTATTAAAAGGCTCGAGCCCTTTCTGAAGGATCGAGCCCTTTTTGAAGGCTCGATCTCCTTTGAAGACTCGAACTCTTTTGAAGGTTCCAGATCTCATGAAGGTCTCATAGTTTTAATGGATGCTAATGCATGAAAATAAGTAGATGCCAAGCACAATAGATTAAGCGTTCACGGTGCACTTTATAAATGAATAAACCTTTTTGCTTCAATACAAGCTCCTCAGACAAAATAGTGTTTAAGCTTCAATGGACAACATAACATAACATAGCACGTAAAATAAGACTTCATATCATTTTATCGTTAAAACAGTTACATTATTTATTTCTTGGTAAAAGAAAATATTAAAGTCATCAACATAATCTTGAGCTTTTATTGAAGGCCTGCGTTCATTTAAAGATTTGATCTTGTTTTACGGCTCTTTTGAAGACTCGACTCTTTAAAAGGCTCGAGCTCTTTTGATAGGTGTAAGCTCTTTTGAAAGCTCGAAGTCTTTCGAAGGCTTGAGGCATGACTCAAAGAGTTCGCAGCTCGGCTAAGCTCGGAACTTCGAGCCTCCCGAGCTCACTGAGTCTTGCCGTTCCGCCTTGATAATAAATTCAAAAATATACTGGACAACTCGAGGCTTGTACACGTGTCTCGCGGCAATCGAACTTTTTTCGTTCGGTAATTCGATTGCGAGTTTACCCATATTACCTTAAAAAACAAGTAAAATATCTACACGTAAAAAAACTACCGCACACATAAAATCTAAATACATGGAAATCGTGATCCTAAGAAATCAAAAACTATTTTCATCGACAAAGAAAATTCGATCGGTGAACTTTTTTCGTATACAAATTGCACGAGAATTGGCCCTCTGTTTTATTTATTGAACTCGTAAATGATTGAGACATCTAAATCAATGGCCTTGTTGGCAAACATATTTTAGTTTAATTTTTCAGCCTTGTATATGTAATACTGACAAAGTTATTCAAATAAATGTTATATGTGATGAAATCTGAGTGTTATATTATAGACCCAGATGATGAGGAGGAGAAGGTGTTTCGTACATACTGACCAGATTGCGAAAGGTTTCACATTAGAATTATAGTTAGAGATTAAAAACCATTTACCATACAGTTTAGACCTGACCTCCTATGGCTACTTTCCACTTTAAAACTTGAAAAAAGAACATTAGAACAATTAGTATTCTGACGGTAAGACTGTAAAGGGCACTAAATTCGAGCACTTCAATACGGCTTTCCGGAAAAAATTTTCAACCGTTATCTCATTAAAATTTTTCAATAAACGAAACGACGTTTTTTGGACGATTAAACCACTGGACGCGCAATGACGGGCAATTTCGCTTGTGCCCCCTTAGCCACGAAACGGGCTTTTTGGCCTCACTTACAGGAGGCCGATTCTCGCGGCAATCGAACTTTTTTCGTGTGGTAATTCGATTGCGAGGTTAGTCGATTTACCTATAAAATCTAGTTAAATATCTACACGTTAAAAAACTATTGCACGAACAAAATCTAAATACATAAAAATCGTGACCCTGAGAAATCAAAAACTATTTTTTCTCCGACAAAGAAAATTCGATCAGTGAACTTTTTTCGTATACGAATTGCACGAGAATTGGCCCCCTGGTGACGTCTTGTCAGTACGGTGATAGAGCTCAGTGAGAAACATTGACGGAAAAAATGGATAAATGTGGCTTATTTTTGTGTAAAAATTATAGCGGCAAAATTATAGACAAAAAATATTTATTTTCATCCGTAAGTAACGGTTTATCCCAAAAATGCTGTTATTTTTCATGAAAATAGTAAAATGTGTTTTCCAAGAGAAAAGTAACATTGCCATTTAAAAAAGTGGTGGTCAGTTACTACAAAATCAACAAGATAACGTATACTTTATACGGTGGGATTGTCGTATGTTTATCATTCGTTCTCTTGTCAGTTTAATTTTAATTGTGCTTGACAATTGTCGATAAATCATATCGATAAACATTTATTAGAATATTAAACTTTATATTTGACAATACATCTTTACGATATTATTTCAAATTTCTTGTAGATCCATTAAGGAAAATAAAGTGAGCAAAAGCAGTCCAAAGAGAGGCAAAATGGATCCCCACAAAACATCACCGAATATGTGGTATCCATTTTACGCCTAGCGTGATTGAATGTCAACGCACAAAATCTACTGCTTAATTATCCCATAGGAGAATTTTATTGATGCAAGGCTATATTGTGTAAGTTCACACTAACTAAGTGATATGTACTTGCTAGACCGTTCATGTAAAACGACGTTCTATGTTGCAATTGTTCATTTGATGGTTTGTGCATTACATGCCCATAATGTAATTTATTGTTTTGGTGATAAAAATAAATATGATTTTATAAAAGATTCGTTCGTTCATTCATTCGTTCAACACACATCGCTAAAAAATATCGACACTTTAATGCACTAAATGTCAATGATTGACACGACAAGCTCCCCCCGCCCCGTAGAAATTAGTTGATGATGTTTTCATACATTCGCTCTTGCGTTTCATATCCAGTGGTTAATTCATCCTAGTTTTTAGGTCATATATTATTTATTTATTTAGCTTATCTTTTCAACCAAGCTTAAGGAATATTGTACTTTCATATTAAAGACCTATTTTAGGAATGCGCAAAACTGCTCATTATAAAGAAAAGATTGTACATAGTCAGGTCATTTGTTCTGTCACACAATCAAAACTTTTGAATTTAGAATGTTGGCCACAAAAAAGTTTATTGAATTCGAAGTTTGGATTTTTTCATGAAAATATAAATGTGTACTTTTTAGAATTTCCTTATTTTTAGATATGGAGTGGACACTTAAAGAAGAACGTGTCGCGGTTATTGCATTGCATCGTTGCGGTTACGCGCCAATTCAGATTTTCGACTTGCTGAAAATGTTGAATATAACCAAAAGATTCGTTTATCGTAACATAAAACGATAAAATGAAGACTCTAGTGTAGATGACAGACCAAGGAGTGGTCGCCCTCGCTCTGTTAGGACTCTAGCTTGTGAAAAAATATATAAAAGCTGTGAACGCGCGAATACAAAGAAATCCCATACGTAAGCAGAAACTTTTGGCCCTTCAGATGGGGTTAAGAAGGACCAAGGTGATAAAGGTGTTAAATGAAGACTTAGGGCATATCCAAGAAAAACAGGACATCGTTTGGACGCTCGTTTAATGGACCTGAGACTGAAGAGATGCCGCACTTTGTTGAAGCGGACGCGGGAAAAAAGAATCGGGGAATTCTGTTTTCGGATGAAAAAAAAACAGCTACAACTAATAAAATGATAAGGACACAGCAGTGAAGAAGCGAGCAACCGTACTCCGCGTGTCTAACGAGGTCATTTCCATCCTCGCTCATGGTTTGTTTGGGAGTCTCTTATTGCGGCTTAACTGAGGTACACTTTTGTGTGTTTAGGCGTAAAAACGAATGCAGTTGTGTATCAAAATACAGTCCTCAAGAACCTTGTGGAACACGTTTCTCATACCATGTTTAATAACAGGCACTGGGTATTCCAACAAGATTCTGCGCTAGCTCATAGAGCGAAAAGCACACACGACGGACTGGCGGCGCGTGAAATCGACTTTATCCGGCAAGAAAACTGGCCCTCCTCCAGTCCAGATTGGAGTCCGTTAGATTACAAGATATGGCAACACATGAAGAAAAAGGAGTCAGTCAAGGCATCCTTGATTAGGGCAGCCACCGATATTGCCATGGACCTGGTTCGTACTGCAATAGATGACTGGCCACACATATTGAAGGCCTGTATTCGAAATAGCGGGGAAGGCAATTTATACGCACACAATGAGCTGCATATAATCGCAAGTTATTACCAGTCATAAATAAATACGATTTAGTTACGATCTGAAAGAAACTGTGTGTGTGTATATGTGTGTGCGTGTACGTGTGTGCGTATATTCATAATGGAACGATTCTAAGCAAGTGAAATAGTAGATTGTTATAAAAGGGGAGAAAGTGACCCATTTCACTCAAAAGAGGGAGAGAGAGAGAGACAACTATTATTTCTTTTTTGTAAATCTTCTAATTATTTTCTTTGTCTACTTTAACGCTGCTTAATATTAGATATTTTGTAAGCCCGAGCTACGACGACTAGCTAGACGAAATAGACTGGTCCCTACGACACAGGGAATCCTAGAGTTTTAGTGTTCCTAGTATTTCCTTTTTCTGAATAAATTTATTTATTCATTTAAATGTTTAAAATTTATTTATTTATAAATTAAAAAAAAAAATTTGGCTAATACTTCCCTAATACTTCGACAGTGCTAATATTTCAAATCTTTGTTAAAAATATCAATCGATTTTTTCTTACAGACAATAATAATAGTCGAAGAACGCAAACCTTAACCTTGCCACCAAAACTACCACAGGTTATGTGAAATTTCATGTTCAATTTTGCCTCATGAGACAGCGCCATGAGTGACAGCTAAAGATGGGAGTGAGTAAGAAGTTTTTTTGAAACCATTTTTTTTATTATTAGATTTAAAAAACAAAGATTTTTAAATTAACCCCACAAAAGTGCTCAACGCCGCTAAACAAGTTTCACTTCAACCGTCTTACGGTTTTTCGATCAGCCCACGTGTCCTGACGCGGGTTTCACAGTTTTTACCCATCCCACAAAAGTGCCAAACGCCGCTAAAGAAGTTTTCACTTCAAAAAATATTATCAAAGACAAACAAAATCTGATAATTTCAAATGAAATAAAAATAAAATGTGTCACTTTGTTTGGCGGGCTACCGAATATTATATTTATAGATTTTAAATAGCTAAAAATTAGACCATTGTACATTTTTAAAATATGTGACACTAATAAACACGCTTTTAATGTTTAGCTTATCTGAAAAATATGGAAAGCTTTTATATTTTAATAATATGATGTGACTTAATTATCTTGAACTCCGTGTCTAATCTTAGCAATTAAAACTAAATCACTTTCCACCCTAGGGATAGAAAAGCTATTTTCCAACCGTCTATCTTCACATGAAAGTTCAATTTTTCGAACAGAAGATAGAAAATACCTTACATAGGGGGGTCAATTCCAAAACTCCACCATATGACAGTATTTTTTTGCCTTTTCACAAAAAAAAAACCTTACTCGTAAAATTTACGGCGGTTTGAGTCTCAAATCGTGTAGATGCTCGTTTTTTAACCGACTTCAAAAAAGGAGGAGGTTATGTTGTTATTTTTTAAGAAAAGTGTGTGGTGTAACTAATGCAATCAATAGATGCTATCACATACTTTCAGTTTTTAATTACCGATAGGATAAATTATGGTTATTTACAGTTATGTGCGCATTCGGGCAATTCATTCTAAAATGTACTAAAACGAGACCATTTGCATACGTTATAAAAAAAAAAAAACTATACATTACTTTAAAGGATTAGAGTTACTTAACAAATTGATGTAGCAATCATTACTTTCGGTTTATTTCTTCAAGAGTTATTTACGATTAAAAAACTCCTCTTTACTCATATTTACGTAAAATGGCCTGAGTAATGTTTAAAAAAAGTTTATTTTTCAATAGTAAAACAATACTCATTTTAGATCACTGTTTGGCACACTCAAAAATTCGTTACTGTTGTATAAAAAGGGTACAAACGATCGTACTTCATCTTCGTTTCCACCAAGTGAGCAGCTCCAGATTCAATTAAATGTATATTTATCATTTAGTTACAGGTTTAAAACAATTGTAAAAACAAGGTTTTCTTTTTGTAATGCGATTGAATAAAAGATATTTAGTTAAATGTGTGCTCACTCAGTCGTCACAAGCGGTCAGCCATATCTTCATACTGAAATAAGTTGGTAAATTCATTCAATGTTCTTTTTTTGTTACACCTCTCTTTAATTGGAGCCTGTAATTTCATATCGTCAAGTTTCGTATTCAAACATTTACTATTAATTTATTGTGCTCACTCCATCCACACGCTATTGTATCTCTATGAACCAACTATAGATTCGCATTCCATCGTTTACATTGTATGAATTGGCTAGAAATATGACTATTCAGTATAAAAACAAACCACTTCTACTGGGCGTTCATAAGTAAAACGGTTGCCTGGTGCTCACTACGTCCGCCATCGCTAAATACTTAAATCTTTTTTGCTAAGTTAACTTAAAAGAAAGAGTGAACATATGATTTTTTGTAAAAAAAAACTAAAATATTCAACAGTACACAGTTTGATATTTCTTTTTACTTTTAAGGTTAAACAAAATTTCATATTTTGTAAGAAGGACATGAATAGGGTCTACACGTGATAAAATAGCAGGACTTTGCTGACTTAACTTCACGTGTTCACGCTAGCTGCGGGTCATCCTCGCTTACTTGCCTGAAGGAAAAGGTTTTGTTCTTTATAGGTACTTTGTTTGGGCTGGGGTTTGGGTTAAGTTTAAATTTTGAGGTTTTGTGTACTAAATGTAAAATGACTATATCTGACTATCATTTGTCATAAACCATACATGACCGGTCATATACGGTCAAATTCAATCAATTTGACCGTATGAGATGAACCGTAAATATAATTTCCTGACTCAGTTTTCGAAAAAAAAACACATTTTGTGTTGTTGTGTGAATGACTTTTCATTCCTTGTTATGACTTTTTATTGTTTTTTGTAAATATGGTTTGAAATAAGATGTAAAGAACGGTGTTTCATGGACCTGCGCGAAAGTCACGTGACCTACTGAATTCGACCAATCGCGTACGCACAACTGAAAAAGTAATAAAATATTACTGAATCAATATGAATGAATATTACCATTTATGACAGTTGATGACCGTTTTTGACTGTTTAATAGTCATTTTCAACACTAGATCTAGCATCATCATCATCATTATCAGCCAAAGGAAGCCCACTGCTGAACATAGGCCTCCCCCACGGTTTTCCACAGCTCTATAGCCGAATGGTAAAATACAGTTATTAGGAAGGAACTAGAACACAAAAAAAAATCAGAATTAGAACGTGTGTAATACTGACTGCCATTTGAGTTTTAACTGACAAGTGATTATCGGCCAATGTGCGTGATTTTTATCGGTTATGGCTAAAAGAAGGAAGATACGCCGTTCAATTTCTAGGTATATGTGACAAAAAAAAGTAAGCCCTTACCCAGGCACAGGGATTATTTCACACATTATTTTTTAGGGTTATTAGTATTTTTTCTGGACTCTGTTGATGAGGAATGAAACAAGGCATTATCCAAAACCTAAATCTATATGCAACTCTTAATTTCTTCCATCAGTTTTTCGTGGCCTGGAGGCCGAGTCTCGTGGCAATCGAACTTTTTTCGTGTGGTACTTTGATTGCGAGTTTAACTTTTGACGTGATAACGTCTTTAAAATCGTTTTAGTCGGGTGACATGTTCAGAAACTTGTGTCACACCAAAACCTCACGAGCGCGATCGCAGGTATAACGAGAGAGAGACGGACCGATCTCCCGTCTCATCTCGAGCGCTGCCAGTCATTCCGTGAAACTTGTCACGCGGAATCCTCACGAGCGGAGGCTGGCATAGCGTTCGAGTGAGTGGACCGATCTTCCGTCTCTCTCACTCTAGCGGCATACAAACGAATGGAGATTTTCATTAATTTAATTAAAAAAATATCTCTCTATATTTACTAAGTTATTCTAATTAATTCCAAAATACAAAATGCGGCACGGGCATGTTTTCAAACACCTACAACTGGCATTTGACCTTTATCTGGGATCAAAGTAGGCGTCAAATTACTTACCGATATACGAGTATATACGTGCTTTTTTGATATTGAATAAAAAGAGCCGACCAAGTGGAAAAAATCGCAGACAAACATACATTATGAGTACTTGACAATATTTTTTCATGTATAAAAGACAATATAATGTGGAGTGGATAAACCTTCTTGCTTTCTTCATGTTAAATCTTTTTCACTAGGGGCTACGAAAGATGTGACTGTTTTATTATTTTAAGAATACATCATATGATGGCTACATTTACATGAAACGTGAAAAAAGCAGGATTTTTATAAGAACAAACTTATAAATTCATCTTATTATATGCTACTGCTGTGATTTTTTACACGTCTACCTAATACCGTTTGGGGGTGGGGATATTGGACTCTAACAAAAAAAATCCCTTGCTTCGTTCAAAAGTGATATAACGCCCATTTTACCACTTTGGAAGCGTCTATTTTACAAACTTTTAACTATAATATAAAGTGATTTTAGAAACCTCGATTTCATCAGATACCTTTCTATAGACAGAGACACCCAGATACATAGCTTAGAGCAAAATCTTTTTTTTTGTTTTTGTTCCATTTATGGGTATCAAACGTCATTATTTTTAATTTTCTGTATAGGAATCGTAAAGCGGTTGGCAGAATACACGTTTACACGTACCTACTAAGTTACAACTGTGAAATGCTGATAGTTTCAGAATGAATCTGGGTGTCTAGCTCGACGGCGTGTGCGCTTCGTTGTAACCTGTTGTGACTTTGTTAGTGTAAACGACATTGGTCGAAAAAAATAGGTCACCGGTTATGCCTGAAAGCTGGGAAAATATGATATCAACGCTTGCGTTGCGAGTGCAAAAATTTTGATCTACATTTTCCTTTCATGCCAAGATTCCTCATAAGTCTCGCATGGGGTTTCGGGTCAGGCTGGCAGGCAGCACTAACAGTCGAGTTTATTTAAGTATTAAGTGCCTTTTGTTTTGATCTTTTTGTTTTGATCTTTGCTTTTTGTATATTTTCAATCTTTTGTTTAACATATTTTGTGAATATCCATGTTTGACAGCCGTATAAAAGACATGTAGACTCGTCGAGTGCCGAGCACTCAGGCCCGAGTTTTCAATAAAAAAAAGCAAATAACAAACTGCGGTTTCCTGGGTTATTCTTCGTATTTTTAAGGTAGTCAAAATGGTAATACAGTTGTCTACAAGGGCTTTTTTTTTCTTATTTATGAAAAAAGAATTTTTAATTTTATTTTTTTTAATTTCATTTACGTTTTTTTACATATGTAGATAGCCTGTAGATTTTTTTCAGAACCCCAGTCCTACAATGCTCGTAAATAAGTATTAAAGTAGAACTGTGCCAAGTTGTAGTTTAGAAATAATCCCAAAAAATACTCAATGTAATTATTTTCAGGCTTGCTTTCTTAAGGGTAAAAATAAGAATATTAAGTACAAGCGGTCCTCCGCGACTTCATCCGCGTGAATTTAGGATTTCCTGTGGGCATTACTTGGGTGCGCAGTTTTTTCTAAACTCTGATATCCTTTAAGTAAAGGATCAAAACGTGTGTGAATAAAATGTACATATTTATTATAGTCGTCCCCCGCGACTGCGCTTTTTGATTTAACTCCTTCTCACATGTGTTAGGAAGCCTGACTAGATCAACTTACAAAAGGTTTATTAAATTCTTACGATATTACATATATACAGGTCGAATTGATTACCTCCTTTTTTGAAGTCGGAAAAAATGACAGAGAGATGCAAGAACACGTCTCAGGTGTCTCATCAGAAACATGGAAGCCACTTAATGTTAATAGAACGTACACAGAAAAGCATTTTATGAAAATGGTTCTTTTATGAAACACTTTCGCCGGTAACGTTGGAAGACAGCTCCTATCTCACTGATGCCTACTAGTTTCTGCGTTTATTTCATATAGCCAAATGTTGGTACCCTTTATTTTAATTAGTAATTTTCACAGAAAGTCAATAACTATGAATATGTGCGACACTACTACCATATACAGGTTGTTGTTTTGGTCAGTCAAATCCAACTCAGGGATGACGGTATGAGTTATGCTTCTTTCAAAAAAATGCAAGTTTTATAAAAGAAAACCTCTTCACAACATTACACAATATTTATTTCGATCGACAGTACAAAAATAGTTGATTTATGTTATTTTATCACATTTTCTAACATGCCAACAACATTAGACAATAATTCTTAAAGATAACGAGACATGTCCTAACCACTCACTCAATTTTATGTCAGATTTTGGCTAAATCACCAATCAATCCAAATGTGTAATATTGATTTAAAAACAAAACTAATGATAAACTTGACACTATACCAGAGATTATACCGATACTGAAAATGTATTCAAATCTTCGGAATTTAAAAAGGTCCTAAGGGATTTTCTTTTCGAAATGTTTACCGTTTTTTGTTTTTGAAGAGCCTGAGATATAATATAGCGTGACACAGTCATATATATTTTGCTCTAAAAATGCTTTTTTTCATTAATTGTCGACTTCAATGGCAGACAATAATGTTTTACAGCAAATTGTCAAAATTCGATAAAAATATGTGTTGCATGTAAGGGTCCAATGATAATTTTGCCATATTCGAAATTTGACCGCCGTCATGACTTTCATGGCAGCCATGTTAGCAACGATGATTGTGTTGAATTTTGACAAACAAACACGATAGAATGCCGCGTCAATTTATCACGACGTGCATGTAAATCGTCTGGCGTCGACAGTTTTGATTTACTCGCTAGTATCACAATGATAAATTGATTTTATTGTTTTTTTTTAATAAAAAAAATATATTGATAACTGTTTTTGACGTCAGTATCATTTATACACCCACCCCGAGTAGTGTAAAAGATATGGCTATGTTTGCAACTGCTTCATTTACATTTTTATTGTTTTTTCATATTAGAATATACTGTATGCAAATTTTTTTTTTTCAAATTGGAGTCGTGCGTCGTCCACTATTTAGTAGGTGCTCATATATTATTTTCTTAACAACAACAGCTCCGTGACCGTCACATCGCATTGTATATACGTCACCCGATCGGGGACGGTGCAGTTAAGATTCTTAATTTAAGGATTAATATTAAATTAAACTGGTTTAAATAAGAAAAAAAAAAAATTGACTGGTTTAAATTAAATTTCTAACTATGGGCCTCATAAAGAAGCTCAAAATTACACATCGAGCGATGGAGCGGGCTATGCTCGGTGTTTCTCTACGAGATCGAATCAGGAGGCCGATTCTCGCGGTAATAGAACTTTTTTCGTGTGGTAATTCGATTACGAGTTTAACCGTCTTAACCAAAAACTCAAGTAAAATATCTACACGTAAACAAACTACTGCACGAACAAAATCTAAATACATAGAAATCTTAACCCTGAGAATTCAAAAACTATTTTTTCTTCTACAAAGAAAATTTTATGGGTGAACTTTTTTCGTATACGAATTGCACGAGAATCGCCCCCCAGAAACGAAGAGATACGTAGAAGAACCAAGGTAACGGAAATAGCCTTGAGAATCTGGGCAGGGTACATAGCGCGAAGAACTGATTGAACCTGCCGTTCAATCAGAAAGGAAAGTTCTAGATTGGAGACCCTTCGACCAAAGACGCAGCGTAGGATGTCCACCAACAAGATGGACAGACGACCTTAAAAAGATCGCAGGATCAAACTGGATGCAAACCGCTAGTGATCGGTCGCTATGGAAAACCGTGGGGAGGCCTTTGTTCAGCAGTGGACGTCCTTTGGCTGATAATGATGATGATGATAATGAAATAAAATTGCATTTGTGAATATTGTCCTACAGTTTTCCATATGAGCAAATTTTCAGGGAAGCAAATATTTTACATTGACACATTGCGTGGCAGTGTGATAAGACCTATGTTTTTCACATTGTAGTTTCCATTTTTGTGTACATTATGTGAAAGAAAATAAGAGCTACAATTTATTAGCAAAAACGTAATCGTACCTACCGGTCGCTATAATTAGAATTATTGTTCGGTAATCCCTAGAGATTGATGTAATAACGTGTCTACGCGTCTAGCATACATGAGCTGTACTGTGTGAACATTCACTTTAATTAAGGAACATTTTCAACACACTTGCTCAAAACGACGTTTTTATTCCACCGATTTTTGGCTCATAATCATAGATATTAAACACGCGTGCTTTTTCAGTATATTATTGCACTAGTGTTTTTAGTTTATTCACCCGACCAATTTACATTTGTAACCTAGTACCAAGTCGTAAGTACGAAAAAGAAGCGATATAATTTAGTCGGGTTATACAATACTTTTATTTTAGCAACAAACAGTATTTATGCGAAAAATAACAGTTTCTGTATATTTACTTCAATAAATGGTAAATCCAGATTTACTACAAAAAAATAGCTCAAATTCATTTAACATTTTCTGTGATTCGTGTTTTAAACACGTGTGCCTGTGACCATAATATACGCGGCTTTCTTATGGCGCACTCGCTTTCGCTCGTGCGCACACAATATCGCCCTGTACATAATGGTCAACTTAGCACACTTGTATCATAATGTACTAATACTTATTTGTTGCGAACATTATACTCGGTGGAATTCTACAGGACAGATTTTTTTATTTTTAATAAGAGATGGAAGAAGAGTAATGTAAAATTTTAAATAACGACAGTTGTAAAAGCCGATAAAAACTAAATGTACATACTATTAACATTATCTTGTTTACAATAATAAGAAGAAAAGTTCCCTCGAGTAGCGTATTTCGTAAATGTAAGATATCGGGAGCCGTCCGGATCGAGCGGAACTGACACAAATTATATTGACAGCTGTACTACGTCGTTATCCAAAATTAGGTAGGTTGTGTCAGAGACAGCTTCATCTTTTATTACGGAGCTTCATAAATAACTTTTACTAAATAATTTATGATATATGAAGAACAAGTTAATAATAACTATTTGTAGATACGAAAGTATTTAAAAAAATTAAAACATAGTCATCTAAGAAATATTTATTCATTATTATATGTGTTCGGTTACTTTGTCTACTGTTACTCTCTATCTGTTACTTTTACCAAAATTACCGATATTGGTTGTTTGTGATGAACACTAACAAAGATAATAATGAGTACTGTGAACATGGTTTTTGTACTTCAAATTATCTCACAATACATGCACTTTGAACTTTACTATAACATAGCTCAGTCTTCTAGTTCGTTCTTACTACACCGAACTCAGTAGAGTACTCACAGGGGTGTACCTTTGGTGGACTTAATTCAGTCGTGATTATGTGTTCGAACCCCTTTTCAACTAGTCCCTTGTGATATAACACTAATATACTTAAACACATAAAAGATTTACGTTCCCAAATCAAAAATTTGACGATTCGACCTTTCAAAGTGAGTTATATAAAACTAACTTTACTGACTGAGTTTAAAGAATTCAAAGTCAAATATCGAAATACAGATGAGCTATTCGGTGCCATGGCGTGACTTAGGTCGCATATTAAAACCTTTATTTGCATACTTAACAATAGCCTAAAAGAACTTAAAACTTTTGTTTCTGCGAAGTCTCTGATCAGGAATATTATTTATCCAATGCTTTTATGGTTGCTATAAAATAATTAACACTTTCCGAGAACTGAGTCAGTGGCATGTGTGTGACTTCTGTGAATAATAAATAGGGAACTTTATGATTCATTTAAACACTCGTTTTGAACTTGTATGATGATTTACATTTTCCGGATAACAACGTAAGGTTTATTTTAAAATCCTCCGTAAACGCCAATTACATTTGACAATTTGCAACCAACAGCGACTGAAGCTGTACCATTCAAACCCACAACTGTGAAAAAGTCGTGCTAAAAAGCTCTACAGATCTATAACACAAAAAGACTTGCATCAACTAAAATAGACGTGTTAGTAGGTACTAATAAACCCACCACTAATTAAGAGTCCCTAAAGTTCCATCTATGTCTACGTCATTAATGACACAAATTCTGGCAACAGTTATAGTATCCGGAAACTTTACGGTTTATGAAAAAGTCGAGTAACCCATTTTCAACATCCATAAATAAGCAACATACTCAATATGAATTATTAATGGTACTCATACATTGTAAGAGTTAATCTACGTGACACATATGACGATACTTAGCATGGGACACAATAGTGGAGATATAACGAATGCAAATGACGAACTAGCGATACCAGCTCCGTCGTATAGCGAGCAACCTTCTTGGCTCCGAAACATTCGCTTTATGCAAAACTGTAAGAAAGTAATGAAACGATACTCACTTTTGCTGAAACCCTTTCTATTCTTATTTTAAATTATTATTATGTAATTGAGCAATTTAAATAAGAAAACACTTGGTAAATATATTTGAAAAGCAGTTATTATCTAAGCCAAGTAAAGTTGGACTACTTGTTAATAGGTCCTTACAAATGAAATTAGCGTTTTGTCGTACTGACCACTTCGATCTGAAATATCTCCTCTTTGGTTAGGAATTCCAAATTCAAATTTATAAATTCATTTAGCTGGTACGTTTGAGTTTTGAAAACAGTCATTCATTAGTTTTTTCCTCATTTTTTTTTTATTTGGCGTCGCGTATTACCGCACAATGGAAAACCTGAAATATCGGTATATTTACGAGTACGAGTTCTACCGTGGTACCAATGCTGCAGAAACAGCTCGAAGGATTAATGATATTGTGTACGGCAATGGTATCGCAAAAGAAAGCACGGTACGTTTTTGGTTTCAACGTTTTCGTTCTGGAAATTCGAACCTCGAAAGTCGAATCGACCTTCAGAACCAACCCCGTGGACGGCCGGAGACTAAAGTGGAAAATGAAGAATTAAAGGCTATTGTGGAAGCGGATCCGTCACAATGCACTTCAGAGATAGCTGCAGGCTTCGGAGTAAGTAATAAAACTGTTTTAATCCACTTGAAGCAAATCTGGAAAATAAAAAAACTTGAACGATGGGTACCTCATGAATTGAGTGAATAAAACTTGCAAACACGCGTCGACTGCTGTGTTACTTTGCTCAACCGACACAATCATGAAGGGATTTTAAGTCGAATCATTACTTGTGATGAAAAGTGGATACTGTACGATAATTGGAAGCGCTCGTTGAAATGGCTGAACCCTGGAGACCCAGTGAAACCCTGCCCTAAACGAAATTTGTTTCAGAAAAAGTTGCTTGTGAGTGTTTGGTGGACTAGCGCTGGTGTCGTTCACTACAGCTTTCTAAATTCAGGCCAATCGATTACGGCATATATCTATTGTCAGCAACTGCAAACCATGAAGGAAGAACTAGCTGCTAAACAACCGAGATTGGTCAATCGCTCTAGGCCACTGCTGCTTCACGACAACGCAAGACCACACACTGCACAAAAAACAACCACTAAGTTAGATAAGCTACAATTGGAATGTCTGCGACATCCACCGTATTCTCCGGACCTTGCTCCAACAGATTACCATTTTTTTCGGAATTTGGACAACTTCTTACAAGGAAAAAATTTAAACTCCGATGCGGCAGTCCAAACCGCCTTCAAAGAGTTTATTGATTCTCGTCCCCATGTTTTTTTTAGTAAAGGGATCAATGATCACATAGCGCGAAGAACTAATAGCCGTTGGGGCAGGAAAGTTCTGAATTGGAGACCCTTTGACAAAAGACGCAGCGTAGGACGTCCACCAACAAGATGGACA
This sequence comes from Pyrausta purpuralis, assembly GCA_963924145.1. NCBI lineage: Eukaryota > Metazoa > Arthropoda > Insecta > Lepidoptera > Crambidae > Pyrausta > Pyrausta purpuralis. The sequence continues at coordinate 13,226,095 of OZ001650.1, forward strand.
GACAACCTTAAAAAGATCGCAGGATCAAACTGGATGCAGACCGCTAGTGATCGGTCGCTGTGGAAAGCTGTGGGGGAGGTCTATGTTCAGCAGTGGACGTCCTTTGGCTGAGAATGATGATGATGATGAATGATGATCAATGAACTACCTATGAGATGGCAAAAGTGCATAGATAACAACCCCCCCCTTAAATGTCCTTATTTTTTATTTTTTGTATGAGAATCGGTAAGCGGTTAACAGGATACATCTTCCTACCAAATTTCAACAGTGTAATGCTTATAGTTACAGAATAAAATGGCTGTGACATACGTACGGACAGACAGACAGACAGACTTGACGAAACTATAAGGGTTCCGTATTTTGCCATTTGGCTACGGAACCCTAAAAAGGAGAATATCGATTCGATCTGTCTGTATGTATGTTATATCGTTGGAATTTGATAACATTCAGGTATGATAATCTATTTAGGCTTCCAAGTATTCTACCAATAGGTTATACTATAATTATAGAGATAATATTATAGAGATATTTATAGTATAATGCTGAATATAAATGTGTCCGTATATGATTTTCAAAAAATAAAATATATAAATTTAAATGTAATGATCGTGGTTTTTGATTCAAAAGTGCATTCCATAATAGCTAACACCTCAACTTTAAGTAAATATGCATACGATAATCCGATTACTAATAATTATTGTTAATAATGTTAGCAATAAAGTTTAAAGCACAAAACTATCGCCTTCAAATATCTAGTGTATAAAAACTGAATTTACTTTTACTTATACTGACAACGCTTTCAGCAAAATTTCGTTGATAAATTAAACAATTTTGTTTTAATTATTATATGTCTAAAAATAAGCTTAATTAGATAAATATCGCGTGGTATGCCATATTGAGGGGTTTGTTGTGTTTTTGAGATCTGTTATTTTTATCCGTCGTTTTTAGCAAAATTCTGGGGCTGTTACTCGTACTACGTGTCCTTGAGCACTTAGGACTCAATGTCAAATAGTTGCCAAATGCGCAACTATTGAAATTCGCGATTTACAAGCCCAGACTGAGTTTCTAGGTGATAAACATAATATTCTCAGGTGATCAGATTCTCAGGTTGTCCACAAGCTGTTTTTATATGGAGTTGTTATTGTACTTAATAGAGTCAATGAATTGTTGAACGTTAACAATCTAGTGGTTTATTGTTATTGTAGTGTTTTCTAAACCCAAGTTGTTAAAGAAACATTTAATTTTAAGGAAGATTGTTTGAGTTAAAATATATATAAAAAATGTTTTGAAATCTAGTATGCCTGTGTTAAACGGCTAAACTATACATCGGATATACAGATGTCGAATGGAATGTCATTGTGAAGGCGGTTTGTTCAAATACACCGAAACATTTCTGGTAACAATGCTGTGAAAGTTTTGTGGAAAGTAATCAATGGTTGTTTGAGTATTTATAACATTTGTTTAAAATGACTAATTGGCTCTTTTCATTATGCCGGAGGAGGGTGCAACCGAGAAGATGGGACAGTCGACTAATGTTTTTAAACCTCTCCAGGCGGAACCGTTATTATCGGCCCGTTAACTTTGTTCTTTCTAAGATACCGTTGTTCCGCAAAAAATGATCATAAGCATTTTTATTTTTCAAAAAACAGCGATCCTCTATTTATTTAGAATCATTAAGTGAAGTTGCAACTTAATGATTTGTATGAGTTGTAAATGAATGAAAATAAGATGTAGATGTGTGTTAAATATGTGCTCAAATAATGTATGTTATTGTAATAAATAATGTAATTTAGTAAACATCCTCCTCCGTACACATACGAGCCAATTTGTGGAAGAAATATTTTTTTTTTTGCGTTCGTCAATATTTTTCCGTGTAACATAATGATATTATGTCATTTTTACTCCTCCTAAATTTAGTCCACCAAGCGCAATCAGTATGTCGCGGCACCTGCGGAAATCTTTGAATTGTATGACGACAACGTTTCGCATGTGCTAAGTCTCGCTCTAACAATAGCTAGATGTGATAGATCCATCCTTGTGAGTATCGTTCAGCATAAAAAAATAAGATGGTCATTACATCGACGCAGACGGACGCAAGCGGTTTGAAATAGATAATAATTATAATTGCGGCGATGTGTACCGAACGTGTGGCAGATGCTTTAATTTCGCAATAGTTTCGCATCGCTGAGCTGAGTCGTAAATTAAGTTGTTGATAAGCGATGTATAAAAGTCAAAAGTTATTACTTAGTACGTGTTAATATCCAAATACATATTTGTCTGTTTTTTCTATTCGGTTGAAGCGGCCTTTTTTCGAAAATGGTATAGGTCAAGTTTATTAAATGCATTGAATGTACGTTCACTTCGAATAACATAATAAACTGAAACGCTACTTTTCACAATCTTTGAATAAACTTACAGCCTCGCCCACGATTTAAAATAATCTAGTGGAGGAAAAATTCAAAGTGCGGTATTCATATCAGCGCGCTGGCCCTGTGTTCGTGACAAAGCGTCTGATGAATATATTAGCAACGAGCGCGCCAGCCAGCGCGGCGTCGTCAACCACTTGGGTGGACTTGAGCCGGCAGACCTCGGCGACAGTCTGAACCAGTTTGATATACCACCAGATTTCGCTTAAAAGAGGCCTCGAAAAGAAAATTTATATTTGGAATATTTTATATTTATTAACGACACATGTAGAGTAAATCAAAGTTACCTAGCCTGTAAGTGTCCCAAGGCTGGGCTAAGGTCTCACGTCAAGTAAGAGGTGTAAAGGCATATTCCACTACGTGGGCTCAGTGCGGAATTTCGGAAGGTTTTTACAAGGTATGATTTATATTTAGGTACGTACATCAGTTAACTCATTTGCTGCCACACTTGAGATACAATACACATTTAATTGTTATAACGCACCGGTGCGTTCTGTGGCATGGAACCAGTCTAAAAGATGTTTGATACATCAGAAAAACGGACTGTTGAGTTATTGATCATTTAAAATGTATTATTATTTATTAATATTTTTTTAAAATTTAATGCACAAAACATTATGTTGCACATATGGTGGACTTAATGACAAAAGCACTTAGCCATAGGTCTGAACAGAGAAAATAAAGGCGGTGCAAATAAAGTTACAGAGGAGAATAAAAGAGAAAAGTATAGCGCTAAAGATGACTTTAATACAATGATCAAAATACATACTGCAATACTTATATAAAAATATAATAGAATAAATATGTGCCATTTTATATAAACACTTTATATAAACTGACACATGTTTTTAAATAAATATATAATATGGTACACATAGTTATCATTTAACTTATCAAGACAAAACGTTAAGTTTTACTGCTTCAGACTGCGGCCACTGCTCACTTGGCCGAATTCTGGGCCGCTAACCTAATTGGCGGCGATTCTTCGGGAAATGTTAATTTTATCACCAACGCCGAGTCCCCTATTCCATTTAACGACTTGCTGAGGTAACGTAACTCCACATCGATCGTAATGTCAATTTAGCGATGAACTTTTGTAAAAGCTTTTACTTTGCAAATTAAGTAATGGCCTCTTGTGTATTAGCGGAAATGTTAATAATAATCAATCTAATTTTAGTTTTTTTTTCAAAGCTTAATACCAATAAATACTTCACTTGATAAAAACAATACTTTAGACAGTTTAGATTTTAATTTATCAATTTTATTACAAACTCGACCTTGTCCTGTTTTTCCAGCTATGTCAGCCAAATTAATAAGCAGTACCTAGGTGCTTATTAATTTGGCTGGAAACTATAAGCACATTATGGTTGAATAAAATGCATAATGAATTTAGATATTAATTCAACGGGTTTAGAAAGTTTAATGACGTCGAACGCGGAAATAAAATACTCAAATCTGTTCAGGTGAAGAGTTGGGGAAACGTGAGGGTACTGAAGGTTTCGCCTGTGGCATTCCCAGTTAGTTACAAACACAATCCACATCAATATGATGTCTCGCCTCAAATTTAACAGTTTCCGGGTTTCCCTAGCTATGTTGCCGACCGCAAAGCTCGTCTAAGCTAAAATGACACACCCCACTACCTAATTGTGAGTGTGCACATTTTTAGAGTTCCGTGGCTGAATGGCAAAGAACGGAACCCTTATAGTTTCGTCAAGTCTGTCTGTCTGTCCGTCCGTATGTCACAGCCATTTTATTCGCCGACTCGCACTTGGCCGGTTTTTAATAACGATACTTCATTTGTGTGGATGCGTTGACTGCTTCGTGAATTAAGATCTCTATGCCTACGTCACGGTGGACTAGTCGCGTGATAAATCCGACAACGCTCTTCTTAAGGAGCAACGCTGGCACCAATGACATTGTATTTAGAACTTGATCACCGGTGAGACACTTAAAGATTGTCAAGCAAACAACACCGCACTTGATTTATTATTAGTATGTTTTCGATGGCGTCAGAGTTCAAAAGTGTCTCAATGCCTCAGTGCGCCTTTTGAAAACTGTAGAAATAACTATCTAATTGAAAATGTTTTAGTTCGCGGGTGCGTCATTTCAGCTTAGACAAGCACTACAGTGGTTCGCTCTACGTAACTAACATTTTTAATTTAGCGTATAGGTATTTTATTTATTATTTATCTTACTATCGAACTTCAAAAGTAGTTTATTTCTTTATTTGCATGTGATATGAGTTTTTAAAATGTATTTCTTTAATTAACAATATTAACAATTATTTTGGGCAAGAAAACCTTCAGCTTAAGACATCGATTAAATGCATGATGCATTCATCAACTACTGTCCCTTGGCGTTTTATGATTATTTATTGCTAAAATAAACATACAATCCAATTCGCAGAAATAGATTGAGCGTTTGTGATTTTATGGTATATTCAAAGCTGTACAATTAATAATTTAAAAGAGTTAATTGCTAAAATGAGTAAAAGTCAATTAGTTTACAATATCTTTGTAATGCGCTACAAAAATGTGAAAGGCAGAATACGGCTAGAATGGGCAGACCACTTCAATCCTCACATGCAATTTGTAGTGTTCCCCTAACATGGGACGGTTTGGCCCCAGGCTAGAGATATCCATTTGTGCAAAAAGAATTGTGGAAATTCAAAACTAAAAACGTGTAACTGAAAAGATTACCACTATAAGTTGCTTTGCAAAACCTTTTTGACACAAGAATTAAAATAAAATAAAAACTTCGAAACTATGTTAACAATTGACAATTATATTAGTTGAATTACAGAAAACATATACATACATATTAGTTAAGATAGTCTTGTCGTGCATGTTTTAGTTTTAATTTGGTTTCGTTCTCCAAAGTTATTGTAGTGCAAAAATATAGAATTCAACTTTTTCCGCACAGACTCCGCAGGCAACTTATGTAATTCATTGTTTTCTTTTAAATTAAAGGTTCGGTTCTCATAGTACGAAACAATACCGAAATCCTTTAAAATGTTTCAAAAACTGACTGAAAGAAAGCCATTGTGCTACTCCGATTCACCCTAGGCAGTCATTTTTGATGAGAAAAGTATTTCCACTCGAGGCGGGATAAAAAAAAAGTTCTGAAATGAGTTAGGGTCTTCATTTTGCCTTACACAACTCTATTGCCCTCATTGAATATACAATGCGAAATAGTGCTAATGTCCAATTTATTCGAAAAATAATCTTTTTTGCAGAAAAGATTTGTAAATAGGTAGCTTACCTAGCAAAATTTTTGAGTGTCATGCAAAACTACCCTTTCTGAAGTCTAATCCCTTGGTAAGTACTCGTGGGACGCATCGATTCTTCTCAACCTTTTGAATGTAAGTCTTTTATAAAGTGAAATGAAATCCCCAAAGTGCAAGTGGAGCTACAGCTGCTCGTAGCAGTGAAACGCCCACGTAAAATTTGGGTTTCAACAATTTGGAGATTCGTACACACACGTAATTAATTGAATTAACTCATTTATTTATAGTGTCTTATTTTAATGAGTATAATTGGTTTGAACAAAGTAAAATACAGTGTTTATAGGCATTATTGCGAAAGCTTAACTCATCATTCAGCATAATCAATGGCTTAGAATTAAATGTTATCTTTACGGATAGTAACCTTATACGAGAAAATAAACTAGGTATAAACTACTATATGCTAATTGATTGAGCTGCCCACAAAAACAGCTTCATGGAATTGCCGAATTTTGTTTAGTATTAAATCAGGTATATTGTCCGCTGGCCGAAAATTGTAAGCAGTAAGCGGGTTGCGTGTTACATATAATTGAATTGAAACCCACGTCAAGTGGAATTATTCTGGTAACACCGAGCCGACTTTTCAGGTACATACAACCATAACAGTGTATTAACACCAATCATACATAGTTTTCCTAATTATGTGGAATAAATAATACTTTCTTTGTGCCAAACGAAATTTGATTTCTTTTTAATGACTCAATCTACGATGAGGCCGTGGCAAAAGTAAAAAATAATTACTTCAAAGTACCTGTGTACCTTTAATACTCAAAAAATTCACGTATCAATTATTTCAGGGAACAAACATTCGTCAATATCTTGGAAAGTAGAAAAAGGGACGTCTTCACAAACTGGCGTGAGAAAAAAGGCTTAGGGTCAGATTCGTGTAAACTCAGGGCGTTGAGGATAATAATTTAATTCCGTCATTCATGGTTGTGCGAATTTGCAAGTGCGTACCGGAGGGCGCGCCGCCCCCGCCCGCCCGCGATGACGTCAACGGCCCACCGGCACCCCCCTGGCCCTTATAAATATAGCCGCGCCGATAGCACGCCACAGGTTTTGGACGCTGTATTCACTTTAAAGTATTTTTGTATAAGGTTTTATATATAAAGCACTGCCTGATTACCTACTGCACTGCCCATTCTTGTTAATTTCGGTATTCTTAAAATTCTAATATTGACTGTTTTGAAGACTAGTTAGCTCTGCTATAGTAAAACTAAGATTTAAGTAATTAATGCAATGTTAATTTGTTACTCAATTATTGCAACCACTAAATAAGCATAAAGCTGTTTGTAAAAAAAAAATGACGGATTGAGGGATACCGATATGAAACTGATTTACAATGCATTAATTAATTTATTCTTAAGTTATTTCTATAGCATGGTAGATATCGAATCGTTACAAACATGAAGCGTGGCACTATTTAGATTATGCTTAAATAAAACCTGACTATCAGTAACAAAGGGCGAGTGGATCGTGCCCTTTCTTTTTAAATCGGTAAAACATCGTTAGTAGTTCGCTGAAGGGCCGCCTCCCGGGCTGGCCTGGCCTAATGGATAAGTTTACGACACGTCCAACTCACTCTGCACAGACCGGCCGTAAATTATTATATCTATGTGCAGCTGTTAACCGAGAACATCTCGGTAAATGGATCTTCAGCGTTCTTACGGCACGAGCATGATACGGCGTTAGTTCACCAATATTATTCGCTAGCGGCATGCGAAACTCTTGCGGCACTGCAGGAATCTGTAAATACATGGCAACGTTTCATATGTGCTATGTCTCACTCTTACATATAGCTTGATGTGATAATTGCGTCCATGTCCATGTCCGTATCGTCCCACAAACAAATGTGAATTGGTCATTACTCCGACGTAGTGGCCGCAAGCGATTCGCAATAGATAATTGATTGAATTGTTGTTTTTAGGCATTCTCATATTGTGAAATGTTACATTTGAATATGGCATGGGACATTGACAGATCTATCCATGTCTCGCTCTAACAAAGGTAGACGTAATAGTTGCATTCTTGTCGGTGTCATTCAGCTGCATTACTAACGCGTGCGAATGCGTTGGAGTATAACGTGTTAATTTGCAAAAGATTCCTACCGCTGCACTAGCGCATGCAAATGCGACTGAGGACTAACAGCGTTAATGTTAACAAAAGGAAAGCTGGATTAGGTTTATTTTTAGGGATCCTTTATAGGAATCGGAACTCTTATTTATAGGATCCATTTGTAGTCCGGCTGTCCGTATATCTTACAACTTTTTACGAGGAAAGCGTTGAGTTATCCAACTGAAATTAACACATAAAAATAAATCACTACATGTTTGAGGCACTCTCCGTCGATAAAGCCCTCCATCGATAAACACGAATTCCGGCTAGATTTTGTTGCCTGCACAAATAAATGGCTGAAAATCGTAAACACAAATCCACAAAATATAGATTCGCGAGTAAGCGTACCTGCTTACATGACATTATTTAATTTTAATATAGTGCCTCATATTAATTGTCTTCAAATCGGTGATCAACAAATAGGCATATCAAAGTATTACACGTATTATTGAACCCGCATAAAGTTTTCATATTTTATTCAGCGACGACCTTTCGTTGAATAGTGTGAAACTCCCGCTGAAATTGGCTAGTCATTTATCGCCATTTCTGAGAATTATTAATAAGCGAAGCGCTGATGAATAGATATCTTACTTAAATGGAATTATACGGCACAATTGTTCATTCCGAATTGTTTCTGAGCGTCATGATGATTGAGTTTCTAACACGAAAGTTGGTGTTTAATGAAAACCTATGTATTTGAATTTATTTTATACGTCTTCAACAGTTTATAAATAAATACGCTAAGCTACGCTCAATTTAGTAAGATATTAATTCGAAAATGTAACTGGCCACCACGCGCCAGGATGAATAAAAAATTGCATTATTATAATTTCAATAATGTTTGGCCTGATTTGATAAAAACAAAGAAGAGCAGCTAATTAAAAAAAAACGAGTTGATTTGCATATTTATTTTATTGAATCTAACTAACTTATTAGTAAACATCTTTTAATATTGCCTCACAGAAAGCGTGAAAAGCAGAGTATTCACCTCGATCATAAAGGCGTCTTTTTCTTCGGCGAACTTAAAACTCTCGCTGCACTCAGGATTTTCTATTAAGTCTCTTTCTAGAGTCAAATTATAATCCTTTCGTTTCGCTCGTGATTTCAATTGGTGCCTATGTCGTAAGACACTACTTTAGTCCCTTAGAATAATCTACTATATGTTCCACTAATGTGGACAAATCAGACCCACTAATGAAGGTCAGCCTAATAAAAACAACTCAGACTAATAAAAATAATTAAAAATGAGTACTGCCTCGGTGGCGCAGCGGTTAGAGGTACTTTAAAGCGACGGCTGCGCCAGTGGTCCCGAGTTGGATCCCCGGGTCGGGCCAAAAGAATATACCTGGGTTTTTCTGATTAGATATTCTTAGCCCGGAGTTTGGAAGTTGGCGGTGTTTCACCCCCGTGCCTCGGAGAAACACGAAAAGCCGTTGGCCCTGCGACTAATCTATTGCTGTCCCATCGGGCTCTGAGAGTGAAAGGAATAGAGAGTGCACCTTGTGTTTGCGCACAAACTTGTGTACTATAGTAACATGCTAGCTCGGAGGTTTACACATTGTACACGCGACGTAAAGATAATGTTGTTCAGGGCTTACTGTACATCTTTTTACACGTGCAGCCTCTGGGCTAGATATACTCAAAAGGCTTATAGCGCTCTCCGTGTCCAGTATAATAACGCTTTCAGGGTGCTGTTGCGGCTGCCCCGCTTCTGTAGTGCATCGGGGATGTTCGCTGAAGCAGGCGTAGATTGCTTCTACGCAACAATGAGCAAGCGGTGCGCGTCCCTGGTGCGCAGGGTGCGGGGGAGTGGTAACAGCATCCTCAACATGATTGCCAGCAGACTAGACTGCCTATACGTCGGTCGATCACGTACCATTTAGGGGGGAGTGGTGCAGAATTGGCCGCTTTAAATTAATGTTATTTTATTTGATAAGTAATTTAATGTATGTATTTTATTGTATTTAACTAACATATTTTTTAAGTTATACTAACAAAGATGTGTCATTGTTACTTGCAATAAATAAATTTCATTCATTCATTCATTATAGTATGTCCCGCGCAGTCGGTTAGTCATTGTGACTAGCTACCGTAGTCAAAATCAGCTAGGGGGACTAAACTATAATAATGAGTTAATTTTTGACAGAGACAACATTTTCTTTGGTGTATTTATTAGCTGTGTACTTACGATTATTCATTAAAAATATCTTAAATAAAAGGAAAGGCTGTCGTACATTTCAGTTAAATCACTGGGTAAACAGTGTGGTGGCGCCGACTTTGACAAGTTAGACGAGTCTGTTTGTTTGCAACTTATTATGAATTCTATAATGCTATCTTGGTGGGTTCAGTCAATCCTAGCAACAAATAAGATTAAGAGAAACTTTCTGTGAAAGTCGCCATGGACGGGAGACGTTAGTGCTTACACTACAGCTAATTTGTTTTTATTGTAAAACTTTATACATTTTCAGAACTTTAACGGTTATACTAACTGTTTGTTACGACATATTTGATCCCATGACGCCTGATCTTTAATTGACTTTTTGTGTCCGAACTGAGGGAGTTCTTCTAGGGTTTATGTGACCCCAAAGCGGTTAATTAGTTTTGTTTTTGGTCGCATCGATAGAACGAGGCACTATCGTCAGTCACCACTCAGTCCCCACAGTTATGCCACGTTTTGCTTTCAACGTTAGACCCTTTACACTCTGCGACTTTTAGCAGCGATGCAGTCGCGATGCTAACGCGCGTAAGCATCAATACAGTCACTATGGAGTATCTGGAAATAGTCAAATCATGTACTGAATTTTGGCGACTGCATTGATGCTAAATTAAATCTGTTCATTGTGTTAGTCGCGATGCTGAAGCGCGTTTTCCAAACGCGCGACTGCATCGATGCTAAAAGTCGCAGTGTGTATGGGATCTACGACCGAACGAGTTCTCGAAATCAATAATAGTTTTGTCGATATTTTCTGACGTCTTCTCATCCCAAAGCGACGTGACTGCGTTCTCGGTATTTGAATTTGGTGTATGGTTCTTAATAATAAAGGTCAACAAACTAACAGTCAATTCAAAATAATGTGACATTCAAATCATTCCTAATCTAAATTGCAAAAGTTTATTTACTTTAATATTATTTGCGTAGGTAAAGTGTAGATATTTACTCTTTTAACTCTAAGTCATTATGTTATTACGTTGCAAGCAATTTACTTCAAAGCTTTTTTGCAGAACATAATATTGTATCATAAAAAGCTCTTTGAATTAAATATTTTTTCTTGGTAACACTTAATTATAAGAGCCCAAATAAAATATTCGTTATCATAATAAAGACCGCTTCTAAATGCCAGTGGATACCTCTATGTTAAAGTGATGGCAATCCTCTTTCTATGTGTCAGTTAAAGAACATTTGTAAAATCTCAGGTAACGGACTAAATCGTTTTTATACCGATATTTCACAATCGTGATGGGTATCTTCAATATTAAATTATCAATTTAACTTGTTTCAGGAGTGAAACCGGTCACGCCATTTTCTCACACCGAAGATAATTGAGCTGAGGCGCAAAAAGGAAGAGTTGTCAACAGCGGAGGTCGAATAATGTGGTCGGGCGAGCGCCCTGCGAGCCGCATCGGGCCGTGTACTTAGTAGAGGGCCATGCGCTTGGGGTGGGCGGCGCGGGCGGCGGTCAGCATGCGCGTGTGCTGCGTGACCACGGTGCTGGCCGCGCTAGTGCTGCGCTCGTCAGCCGAGCCAGCGCGGCGCTACCCGGAGTGGCGCGGCGGCCGCGAGATGGCGCGCGCGCGGCCTCTGCAGGACTTGTTCGAGGCGGAGGCGCCGCAGCCGCAGGACGAGCGCCCGTATGCGCAGGCGCCGCCGATGACGCCCGGGGCCCTGCACAAAGAGCGCCGACGCGCGCGCAACAACAAGCGCGCACAACATTTGCCATCGGAGATCGCGAGCCAGATGATGCTACGGGCTTCGCGCTCGAGCCGACCCTACGATGTGCCCCAGATAGGTAAGTCCTAGGTTAAGCATTTTTCGTTGTCAGCTCTTTCATGAAAACGACTACTATCTAATCTTAGTGTTTGAATGGGGTGCGTATACATTACAAACGTGCTACAAAGAAAACACAGAGTGCACTTGTACATTGTGCAATACCTTATTCAGTAAATGTTGACGTCCTACTTACTACGTATACTGTGTGGTACTCTAAAATAAAATAACTAGTTACTTATCTACGAGTATGTCTCGGTTTCTTAAGCGAAATTATCTACAGATATGTTCTTTTAAACAACTTGATATTCACGTATGGTATGAATCGGTTTAACCTAAACATATTTTTTATTGTTGCATAGAATTATGTATAAGTAACCTGTAGGTATCACATAAGACTTTTTGTCATGTGTCGCGTGTGACCGTGTCACCTAATTCGATCAGGAAACTCATTTTTTTTTTACGTAGCTACTATATAGCATACTGTCCATCGGTTGGCTGGCAACGCATGGCATTTATCATGATAGCATCTTTTACCTTCACCATCACGTCAGAAAAAAATAAATATGAATTCTGCTTGCCACAATATGCACACACGACCATTAATTGAAGCATTTATCAAATGTAAAGTGATAATTAATTATTGTCTATTAATAAATAATGAATTTACTCCATATAATGAATGAATTAAAGAAAAATAGCGACAGTGAAATGATTTCCTAGTAACTCGTAATATATTTCGTATAATGTAATTAATATGCATGGACTTTCCAACTAAGCCGAACAGCTCATCAAAGTGATGGGTAATATTATGCATTATTATTACACATTATTACTAACATTGGAGCATTGATCAAAACGATTGTGTAGGTGCAGGATACAAAGACTAATGTAGTACCTAAGTATGCCGTGTAGGACCGTGTGTCAACGTCACTTTTGATAATCGAATGCTTGTCGACTAGAGCGTGTAGCCAGCAGGCACGTAGCTTCTGGATACGAGCAGCATCCACACCAAAGCTCATGCACCGATCGTTTTCTACTTATGAAAACATTAGGTACATGTATTACTTTGATATTTTTATCGAGATCCTGTGCGCTGTTTGTATCTTTAAAGTTTTACCTGTATCCTCAGTTAGAATTTCATGGCTTAATCCACTACAGCCTGGTAGGAATCCTTCTTTGTGAATTGACACAGATCATTTTTAATCAGTTTACCTGTCAATCGCTTGGATAGGGATTCAGAAAAACTTTGAGGAATTAAGTTTTATATACAAACTACTCTACGACCAGTTCAGAAACTTTACATTATCTTATACTGGTGGCCTGTCTTAACTTCGCACGTCATAAAACAGTAAAATTTTTAAACCGTCCTCATGATCCACTTGATCTATTGGTAAAAACCGAATGAAAATCCGTGTAGTAGATTTTGAGCATAACACAAACAGACAGACGTGGTGTAGTTTATTTAAAAAATAAGTGTTAATAACGTTGCTTACACGCACGAATGTTCGGTAATCAAAAATACTTCATCAGCTTTTAACAGATTCAATTCAAATTCATTAATTGCGGACAACAAAAATTGAGCGAGACACTCAACCGATTTTCAACCATTCCAGGTGGTGAATTTAATGCGGAAATTGTCATTTTTAGGGTTCCGTAGCCGAATGGCAAAAAACGGAACCCTTATAGTTTCGTCAAGTCTGTCTGTCTGTCTGTCTGTCTGTCCGTCCGTATGTCACAGCCAATTTATTCTGTAACTTTAAGCATCACACTGTTGAAATTTGGTAGAAAGATCCTGTTAACCGCTTTACGATCCTTATAAAAAAAATGATATTTAATGGGGGGCTTCCATACATATACAGAAACTAAATCCAAAAAATTTTTTTTTGTCAAACCTGTGCTTGTGGGGTGTCTTTGGATAGGTCTTTTAAAATGACATCGAGGTTCCTAAAACCGTTTTCTTTTAAAGTCTAACGTTTCTTAGCTAGACGCTTCCAAAGTGGAAAAATGGGCGTCCTCCCCCCCCCCCCCCCCCATTTAACTTCTACACTAAGCAAGCGTAAATTTTGAAAAAAAAAAATGTAAATCATAACAAATACTTTCAACGAAAATTAGTTCGGACGGAATAAAACGAGAAGTTTTTGAGATATAGCACATTTTCAACAACCGCAAACATAACTTTGTTCTTTATACAAACACTATGAAAAACAAAGTTATATTTGCTGTCAACGAAATATTGTGGTATTTTACTAAGTGGAAGTAAGTGGATTTCCTAATTCAGTTAACGTTGGCACGGAACCCTTAGTGCGCGAGTCCGACTCGCACTTGACCGGTTTTTTATCTATTATTAAATCTCAGATTTGTCATTATTATACGTACTAACAAGTTAGACTATACTACAATTCGTCTTAATCGGACCCAGTGATTGCATTTTAATACGACTAACAAAACAGAAAACAATATAGTGTGGTATGTGAATTCATACTTCATGTGCGCTTTGTTTATTGTGGTTTAGGGAGTATTGGACTCTAGGTTTTGAAAAAAATAAATTATCTTTGACATGTAAAAGTTTGTATTTAATTTAAACTACAATATAACCAAGGTATCACTTTTTTGAAAAGATGTCGTTAAAAGCGTATTAATATTAAGCTGGGTTGTGTCGTTGCTATTTCACGACGGTCAAAAGATTTTGCCAAGGGCAGATTATGATGAGAAACATAATGAGTGGCCTTTTAACAGTTTAAATAACCTTTTATTCTGAAGATGGGTACTGATGAAAATTTGAATAAGTGGGCGGAAAAAAAAACTTTCATAATATTAACGAAAAGAACCAGAACGGAAGCTATATCTTTACGTCATTAATAATGTTTTGTTAATGCAAGACACTCTGCAGTTACAAAAAACTAAACTTAAATTTCATTTAAGCAGAAAATTAACTAGCGTTATTTTAGTGTGTCAATGCGTCAGCACTGCATAGATTGTTTCAATTTCGCGTAGATTGACGTCAAGTCCATCTAACTGTTGAGTTGCGACGAGGGTCTTTCAAAGATCATAGTAGCAAGGCAACTGCGCGTATCGATGCAGAGCCACGCCGGGGCACGTAAGTCGAAAACGTGCCGCACTTACCAATATACGCCCTGTAGTCATTCTTATTCCTTCACAAACTTTCAGCTAAATATAGCCGACGCCACTGTCACTTCATTTTGTTTTGTCATAAAGCCATATATGTATAACAATGTCTTTTTTTGCTATTTATATGAAGGGATCTTTTCGTATTTGTATATGATGCCCAAAATTTAATTAAATAAGACAGATTTTAATACTCGTTATACCGTTAGAAGATTATCCGCTCAAGACTTCGGGTTAAGGATTTGTGACGGAAAATTTAAAAATTCACCCTTCATTTTATTTGTGTTAAAGGTTTTATGTTTAAACAGGCTGTGAAAAAGTGGAGGGTAAAATAAAATGTTTCTGTAATTGTTTCGTCTTTGGAAACGACCATTTGAGAATAAAATTGCTTAGTTAAAGTTAATATTTAGAAATTTGTGGAATTAAAAAGTTGTGACATGACAAAGTTCAATGATAAATATACCGACAAACATTGATATGTTGTAAACATTTGTATTTGGATATGTTTTAAGGGAATGCTATTTTTTACCGACTTTAAAACAAGGAGATAATCAGTCCAACCTGTATGTATGTGATATCGTCACAATTGGATAAGATTTTTGTATATTGATTTATTAAAGCTTCCTAATACGTGCATGCAACGTGCGTGCAACATAAAAATTAAAGTATTCTGTCATTTGATACCAAGGTATTTTTAAAGGAACTAATTTAAGCCTTGCCATTTAGACAGCTTATCAGAGACATACACTTTCAACTAATTTAAATATGTAATATCTAAATATTTCATTACTTAAGTACAAAATGATTTGAGTAGTCAAAAGACTACAAAACTAAATTTAGCAACTGTAGCAAATACATTAAAAAGTCACACGTAAAGTACAATAGAGATAGATTATGGTAAGTAAATTATCCATCCAATTTGTTGTGTATGCTAAAGTATTTTGTAATAAAAGGTCAGGCTCGTAATGCCCTTTTAATGTCTGGCAATATAACTTGAACTTAAGCAACAAAACGACGGCACTGACACGCGAAACAAAATAAACATGGCGTTTAACTCGTAACGGAAGAAAGAACCCCGACAAATACGTAATCGTCGGAATCGATTCCAGAGAGGTCAAGTCGAGCCGATAATTAAACGTTATTACAATTAAAGGATATATAAATTTATACCCACTACATGTTACTCTGATTAAAGGATACACGCTACAACTTGCCGAGGCCAGACCGTGCCGGAGCCGTTAAAAATATATTTAAAAAAATAAATAAAATCTGACTTAAAAACCAAAATGCACTAAAAAGTCTTAAATAAACGCTTGTCTATTGAAAGGAAAGTAACCCATTTTAGGCAAACAATTTCTTTTTGGAGTCGGTGCTATGATAGTTGATGCTTGATGGTCAAAGTGAAGTGGTTTTTACTTTTTATTTAAAGTTAATTTTATTTCTTCATTTAAAGACATTACAGGAGAGGGCAGAGGGAGGGGGAAAGTAGCACCTTATGACTCCGTTATACAACCTACAAACTACCTATAATAAGTTCTTTCATTGTAATTAATGAACTCCTAAGCAGTTCCACCATCAGCTCAGACCCACAAGATGTTGATTATCAGACGTAACAACACGTCAACATTAAGATTTTAGTAAAGAAACAATAGTGTTTCTTTACTAAAATCATGTTTCGGGCGGAGCATGTTCAGGCATAAATCACTTTATACAAAATGTATACAATAATGAGTGAAGCGTGAATCAGCCTTAAGGGTACTTAGGTTGTAAAGAAACAATAAGCTATTAGCAAATTGCAGATCACAATTTATTTATCATGAACTCCACGTCTTTCGTAAACCAGGAGAATGTTACTCGGTTCCACTTGTTTGCTATGTATAAATTTAATTTCAGATTTTTGTGAAATATTTCAACGCAAAACACATATTATTTTCATTGAAAGTAAGAGGCCAGAAACTATAGCGGATAGCGAAAGCGCGTTTTGTATAATTTGGCAAGGAGTTATTTTAGAACTGTGATAGCTTCTAAGATAGTTTATAAAATCAAATAATACTAAGGGCAATTACAAAGTTAAATGCTCGCCATGTTATCATATACATGTTTTTAAATGGATAAATATACGTGTGTATAAAAACACCTTTCAAAATAGTTTTTTTTTAATAAACCATATCAGATATACATGTGCTGCCGCGTATTTCATTGTAGAACTTTTAAAGTGGAATACATCTTTTAATGTAAGTATCTTAGACGCCTTACACACTGCGACTTTTAGCATCGATGCAGTCGCGCGTTATGCTAGCAGAGGTAGGCCAAGTATGCAGGAGACATTATAATAGTGTCCAGATGTGTGCGGCAATACACACACGCACTTTCTGTTAATTTCTCCTATTAATTCTACCATTTAATTTTCCCATTAATGAGACGACAGTCCGACATGTCTAATGAGAGTCATTTTGTTCAATTTAATAATCGTAAAGTGAAAAGCTTTTGCACAAAACACTATGAAAAAACTGTCATTGTTGTTCAATAAAATATTTTTCATTATGTTAACTGTTTAGCCCCGAATACCTGTGAAATTTTGTGATTTTTACTTGTTTTTGGACTTTTGCCAAATTGTTACATTAAGTGCGCCTTCACATTAGAAAGTCAGCAGCGCGACGGCAGCGCGGCGGCAACGGATGCCTTTACCGGCGCGTAAGTCGCGCGGGTCCGTCCCACTATACCCATTGCCCATTGCAGTAGTAATACTATCCCCAAAGTAGCATTGAAATGGGTAATGGGTGTAGGTGTAGTGGGACCGACCCAGTCGCGCGACCGTTGCGCTGCTATTGTAAGGCATCCTCTGCACTACTGTCGCGCTGCTGACGCTCTAATGTGAAAGCGCACTTAACTACAGTATACATCTTTGAAAGTTTTGTACGTCAATATTATTCGAATTAGTAGTAGAGTGTAATTGAAAATAATAATTGATATTGAAATAAACTTAGTACCTAGTTATCTTAAAGTTTGATCGATCGTATTGGTTCTGAATTTTTTAACAACTTCGTCATAAGCTTGAGAACGAAACATTCTGTTTTTCAAATAAAATTCTCCTATTTTTACATAAATAAACATAAACCTGACGGAGATTGTATAGATCTCGTCAATATTGATTGAGGTTATTTTCGAAGGGCGGTAGAGATATGGGCGTTCATAAGGGCTTATAAAAGCCTAAATTGAAGAATCTTCGACTCTGAATACGTATACGCTATGTAAATATTCAAACAAATTTGAATACCAAATTCGGTTGAACCCACAACATGTCAATATGAGTAGTACATTGTATAATAGGGTAGTTGACACCGGCAATCGTTAAAGAACATGATATCAATAGTTAAAACGTTACTCCTTATCAGATTTTAAACTGCGGCCGTAGTGAAGCAAATTTGTTGACATTTCGTGTAAACAATTTTAAATTTCTGATTTCTGCTGCTTCAAATATGTTTTTCAACTTACGTAACTTTGTTTTTAATTATTTGAATTCTTAAAAGCCTAATACAAAAATTATTTTCAATCAAAATACACGAAAACATCAATTTTGTCTCAGCGTTTTTCACGCGCCACCTGGTGGATTTACAGGGAATCATGCCGAGACTTCTCTATACCTGATTTTGAATTTTTAAAACTGTATAAAACGTCAAATTGTAAACTTGACAAAATTGTTTACAATTTTGACGAAAAAGAACTTTTCCTAATTCAAATGTTAACTTTTGTAGCATACGCTTTTACGAATAGAAAAGTACGACCGTCGTTTTGTGAACAGTAGAAATTACAGTCGTATACACACGCAATAACGGCAAAATGGATTTCAATCCGTGCTCTGAATGACTCAACCCTGATTTCTAACCCGCCACGTCGTGCCATATTGATCACTGTCAAATTCCGATTGGTTAGTTCGTGCCTAGTTAACCAACTCAGATCACAAGCGTTTAACAATTATACAGCCTGATTAATTTCATCACTGTTTGAAACGGTCTCTGAAATCCCATGTACTTAAACATAGAATATGTATGTACAGATTTCATGTTGCGTCTACAAATAATACATAATTCTTTTGTGCTAAGGAATTTTAAATATGTACGAACTCTAAATCGTTATATCAATCCCATAAATTGTCAACGTGATGAAATCTAATCTGATCCAATTTCAGTACGCCGGCTACGTCCCGTATTATATCCCGTATATATCCCATATTATAGTATCCCATGCCCGTCTGTCCGTCTGTTTGACTATCCGTTTGTCCGTTTGCAGTCCAGCGTAGAGACCTAGAGCGCTAGAAAACTGTAATTTTGCGTAGATATGTATTCTAATCTCAAAGAAGTAAAATATATTTTTTTTATGTTTTAGGATACTCAAAAACGACTCCAAAAAGAAATTGTTCGACTAAAATGGATCCTTTCTCTTAAGGGTCAAGTGTTTATTAAAGACTTTTTAGTGCATTTTTGTTTTGAAGTCGGTCTTGTCTCAAAATTTTGACTATTTTGTTATTTAAGGCAATCTTTTTTTAGTTATACAGGTAATTTTTCGGGTAATAAAAGTGCTTACATACATAGTCGACAGGGTGTAAAAAAGTACGAGCCAAATTCAAAGGGGTGGTTGTCGAGTTTGTAATACAGGAAAATATAAAAAAAATATAAAGAATAATAATGAAAATATATGAAATGTTTTTTCTTTATTTTAGAGTCGACTTTTAACCACGCCTTTGAATTTGGCTCGTATTTTATTTTTACACTTGTATAACACAAAAAAACCGTCTTAATCTGATAAAATTTCCACGGATCCTTATAATTAAATAAAGAATTTAAAAAAAAATACCAGCCAAATAAAAGGGGTAATACAGGATAAATAAAAATAAAAACTTTAAAAATATATATATGTACATATATATTTCTTTTTTTGTTTTATTTTTTTCCTGTATTCTTTTTTGATTGACTACCATCCCCTTGAATTTGGCCTGTACTGTTTGTACTTTTTGTACCTGTATATGGCACGCGGTACCCTTCATGCGCGAGTCCGATTCGCACTTGGCTGTTTTTAGGGCTCCGTAGTCGAATGGCAAAAAACGGAACCCTTATAGTTTCGTCAAGTCAGTCTGTCTGTTTGTCTGTCTGTCACTTTATTCTGTAACTAAGGGCATCACACAGTTTAAATTTGATAGAAAGATGTATTCTGGAAACCGCTTTTCGAATCTTATACAAAAAACAATGATATTTAAGGGGGGGCTCCCATACATGAAACTAAAACCATAAAATGATTTTTTAGTCAAACCTATGCGTGTGGGGTGTCTAAAATCACATAGAGGTTTCTAGAACCATTTTATTGTTAAGTCTAACGTTTCATAGCTAGACGCTTCCAAGGTGTTAAAATGGGCGTCCCCCCTATCTAACTTCTAAACTAAGCGATTGTAAATTTTGAAAAAAAAAATGTAATGTAGATTTTAACAAATACTTGCAACGAAAATTGGTTGGACGGGATCGAACGAGAAGTGTTTGAGATAGAGCACATTTTCAACAACCGCAAACATAACTTTGTACTTCATACAAACACTATGAAAAACAAAGTTATATTTGCTGTCAACGAAATATTGTGGTATTTTACTGAGTGGAAGTAAGAGGATTCCCTAATTTAGTTAAATTTGGCACGGAGCCCTCAGTGCGCTTGTCCGACTCGCACTTGGCCGGTTTTATTACCTTGAGATTTAAATTAGGGTTTAGGATTAGGACGCCTGAGTTTTATAATTCGCCTCCAAGATAGCTTTTTATTAGCTAAAATACGTCCCCCCCATCTAACAATTCAGTTAACGTTGGCACGAAACCCTCAGTGCGCGAGTCCGACTCGCACTTGACCATTTTTAGTGCATTTTGGTTTTGATGTCGGTTTTTACTTTTTTATCCTCCGCAGTATACATTGTCAGTGTAAAAATCTGGAACAATATTTGTTGCCGAGTAGAATTTGATCCGATCCAATTAGTGATATACATAGAAAATAAACTAGCTGGTGAGTTCTTGTAGAAATAAAGCTTTAAACGAAATCACACATCATTAAAAATATTATTATTTACTCATTATTCGCGTAGACATCGGTTAGTAAATATTTAGATTTAATTTACTTATTATTTTATCACAGAATAAAATATTTTTTTATCAATACGTATTTTTTCTGTACAAATAGTATAGCTGTATATTACTGAAGTAAGAAGAACTTCTTACTTCAGTAATAAACGGCTATAGGTGACCCAATAAACAATAGTGATCAGAAATTGTTTACCGTTTCTATTGTGTTTGCCATAAACGGTGACCCGGTGAAAAGGGAACGATTCGCAGGAAATACGTTCGTTCGCACGCCTTTTACCGATATTAATGCCAATGACTGCTACAAATCGGAGAATGATTGGCAAAGGTAGAATCACGGTAAGACGTCGGCCCATCGCTCTGCGCAACAGGTGCATTAGCCGTTTCCGACAGCCCATAGCCTCGCTTACTGTTAACAAGTATACATTAACATTGAGCACATACCTAGCAGGGCTAAGTGACTTTTACTTAAGGGAAGACTAATACAGGGGGCGTATTGCGAACCAACCAACTGAATCCGTTGTACACGAAATTTATTAATATAATAATATTTTAACGATGCTAAAAGTAGCGCAAGTTTCACAGTCATGCAGAGTTGCTCAACTATCAAAGCTGCATCGCAATGCACCCAGCGGACCTAAGATGCGCGCCTACTTATCATTTATACCGGCATTCGATAAATTTCAAACGCCTTTTAATCGTATTTAAAAAGGTGTTACCTTCATTGAATTTGTTTTTAAAAGCAATCTGATTTGCCTTACAAGTGAAAACAATTGAAAAAACACGTTGTTAAAGAAATAAAAATATTTTATCGACACGATAAACGGTATCGAGGCGTGCATGTTAGGCCTACTCATGGCCGAAACAAAGTCAAAACAATTATTTCAACAAGCAAACATTACAAATGATTCTCATGGAAATCGGAAGAATTCTTTCGTTTTTATCGGTCTTCTCATTGTTTTCAGAATCTAGAGCGTGTTGATTTTACTTTAATTGTATGAACTTTCGGGTTTCCCACTGGTAAGTTATTAAATTTGATTAAGAATTGTATTAGGATGTATGAAAAAACACCTCAATATTATTTGTAAAAGTTGCGAATGTGTCTGAACATTGTGTATTAGCGCCAAATATTTTTTCATTACATCTAAAGTTTAATTAGGGATAAATTCTCCAAAAACATAATATTATTTAACGTTAGACATCATAAAATGAAACATTATATCACAAAAGAAGAAAAAAAAACAACAGGTTTTATAATAATTTTTACCTTTATTCCACAACCATCATGGCCAGGTTCAAATCGTGGGTGGACATTTTAAAACACAAAGGGAATACTATCACAGATAAAAGAATTTGTGAGCGAAATCAACTTTGTGAGCAAGAGAACTGAGTCGCGATACTCGTAGGTACGTATTTGTTTACGTACCAATTATCTTGACAGTTGATTTTTTATTTAGTATTGAATATCGAAAGAGTACCCATAAAATGTTTGAGTACCTATTATTAGTCTGACAGTTATTTAACTGTCTGGGTTATGGCAATTTATTAGTAAGATCCGCCAATTTTACAACTTATGGTGCAATAATGTTTAAATAAATAAATTTTTGCCAATATCTAAATGCCCGAAAGCAGCTTTAGCGATTAAGGTGACATCGGAATGAAAGTTAAAAGGACACCGATTAAATATTCTTTTCAGATTAAGCTCTCCCTTTTTCGTTTTCTTACAACCGGCTTAGCTTCGCGACCGAGAAATTACAAGAGAATGATCCTTTTGCATCTAATTGCGAAGGGAAATAAAAAAAACATTGATGTCACTTTATACTTCTCATATCTGAACTTATTATCAGTTAATACTTAATTACAAATGAATGCATTTCTTCTGAAATGCTCATGCTTAGTTTTCTTAAATCTATTCAATATTTTTATATGATGTGAGCAAAGATTTAAACTTTCTTTAAGAATCTGCGTCTTTGTTTTCATAAGTCTTCATCGTCTAGGACTATTATGATTTACTTTACTAACTTGCACCATTGCAGACCCATCTCACAAAGTTGGTTCTCTTGGAAATAAATAGCTTATATCTTTAATTACTAATCTCCTGTGATAATACTGTACTGACTATGTATAAATAACTAAGTACAAAGTCTTTACAAGTATACACAGTTGGTTTGGCTTTCACAAAACCACACCTATTTAGGGTAATATTTCTAGCCACGTGTTTTGGTTAGTTCGTGTGCGAAATAGCTACTCACTCCGTATTTGGCTTTAGCTTTTAGTGAAATTGTACCATTCATGAAGCTGCTATTTGTGTGGGTCGAGATATAATCATTCCCGAGCTATTACGGTTTCGTCATAAAATGGAAGTTTTATAATGTCAAATAAGAGATTAGCACCTGCATTTAAGCTTCTTCAACAGTCTGCATTCAGCGTTCTGGTTAAAGCATAAAATTACTTATCAATCGAGAAAAGTCACGAGCACTTACAAGTATGAGAGCACAAAATGACATGGGACCATTACATTTTAACGCGGTCTGCGATTTCTGCGAATTATAGAATTAAAAGAAATGTACCCGTTGGTGCACGGTACATGAGCACACGGTACTATTAATTTTCGAACCGTCATGTATGCACCGCTGGGTTCACGTGAGATTTAAAGAGTATTATCTGTGATAGAGAAACTTATGTCGCATCTCTGTTGCTTTGATTTTGATATACGAGTACTTGCCATAGATACAGTTCTCTTCGGAAGTCTCGTGCCTTAGAATATAATTGCAGCTCACTCAATTCAGGTTTTATTGATTTTTTGCATTCGTTAGCACATTTACCTAGCATTGTTCTACTAGTTGTGTAATTAGCGAATCATTTCAGTGCAGTATGTTATACTGCCGTGGAAAATACATGCAATACCTACGTGTTCCTGGAATCGTGGTGTGTTAGCCATGCTTGTCCTATTTATACGAAGTTCAGAGAAGCTGTAAACACCCACGCTCAACCGTGACCCTATAAAGTCATTTATATGTTACCTTTTAAAGCACCAAGCTGCTTTCCAGGGATTTGCGTCGATTCTCCTTCGATTAAGTCTTGATTAAATTCACTGTTTCGTAGAAAATGGATAGGAATGCCAATTTAAAATATTTCATACGTTAAGAAATATATTTTATTAATGTTTATAGTAATCGGATCGCACATTGCTATTTATTATACGCATTTGGTGCTTAAGAGCACATTAATATATGAAAACACAGCAGCGTGCCTTGCTTAAATCAGTCAGAGTAACTTTAGTCACAAAATTATAATATCGAATTTTCTCGTAGTGCATTGTAACATATTTGGCACAGAATTGACTGTTCGTGCGCTGCTTCTGTCACCGCACCGCTTGCAGGTTAATGTGACTGAGCACTACGGTTCCTTCAAATTGTTATTTATTGCAGCTCATATTTACAGTTATACGTGCAAACACCTTCGCCTTTATTGCCCTCAAAATGTACCCATCAGGGCTGAAATACAATTTGACTAAGATGAATGCTTACTTTACAGAGATCGTAAAAAGCCGACTTCGTCGTTACTAGCATCATCCATTTTAATACTCAGAAGAACTTACGTCTATCCATATACAGGCTGCGAGCTTGCAAACACTTTGATGATCTTCCTTGGCGATTACCTGTTACACTATTATACCAAAACGTTCGCATGCGGCAGCGCAACGGCTGAGCGATACCGACACGGATGTAACTATCACATCTAGCCGAGAAATACTCGTATCATATGCCAATGTCACATGTGAACTACGGTTTCATCGGCCTACAGTTAATTAATGGCGTGCCTATATGAGAGTTCCCCTTTATGTTTTTTTTCTAGAATTTCATTTTGTATATAGTTATATTAGTACTAGCGGACCCAGCGAACTTTGTTTTGCCCCCATCCTCGTCTTGCCCGGCCTCGTCCCGCCCAGCCACGTAATTAAAGAAAAATGTTAAGGGTGAATTTTTCATACCCCTTAGTGATAAGGGTTTATCACTAAGGGGTATGAAAAATAGATGTTAGCCGATTCTCAGACCTACTCAATATACTTACAAAATTTCATGAGAATCGGTCAAGAAGTTTCGGAGGAGTACAGGAACGAACATTGTGATTGTGACACGAGAAATTTATATATAAGAATAGGTAGTTGTTTTCAAATATTTGGTTGATAAGTATTTAGTACTATTTTCATACTTAAAATTAGTTAAACTTATTCAGTTTTTTTTACTATTTTAGTATAACTGCACCCTAAATCAGTGGAACCAAGAAACATCATATCGTTATTATGTTATTCAAGGAAATAAAGGTCGCCGACATGAACGCTTTCGCGTCGCGTAACGAAGGTTGCGCTGGTATGAACCATATGACGCGACACTAGAAGCAGAGTCCACCCACCAACTACCTAGATTAAAACCATTTCCAAGGTTATTTCGACGCTGGGCCTTACTCCAGCAATAACCCAGGGTCGCCACAAGTGGCAATCAAGTATCAGAAGGTCCGATCTCAAATAGGCATTGCGCCAGGAGAATGATGTTGTCATCAAGGATATCAACTCTAATTCTACTACACACATCAAAAGTGTCTAGGGATCAACATATATTTTTGCAATAACTTTTCTCCTGATTGATATTAATTAAAATTTTCTTTAAGGATTCATCAAATAAAGTGTTTTCGTTTGTCTACAGTAACGATAAACCAAGTCACCTTTGCATTAATAAAGAAATTTGCCATTTTCCTAATAAAGGGATTTTTGACATTTGAACCACTACACACATTAAAATTCGAAAAAAAGACTGAAATAACAGTTTTCTTTAAAATTTTATTGGGTAACCTTAACAATTAATAATCCGTGTTTCTACCGCAAACACTAACAACACAAGAACATCGGTTTGGCATACTCAAAATGAGTTCATCCAAATCACGCTGTGGAATGGCCGCCCATGTTCGTTGCAACAACAAAAAAGGTCTTCTTGCGACTGGATACCCTCCATATTCGACAGAGCTCTTCTCTGTAGCATATCCCATGCATGCTCAATCGGGTTCAAGTCTAGCGACTGAGCAGGCCAGGGCAAGACATTGATCTTAGCTGCGGCGAGAGTCTGTCTTACAACTCTTGCGGTGTGCGGTCGTGCATTATCATGTATTAACTGAAATAAGGGACCGATTTGCACTTGTAGAGGAACGATGACGTCTGATACGATCGTCTCAGCATAAATTTGAGCGTTGAGGTTGCCTCTGATCCGAATCAAATCAGTTCTTCCGCCGATCCAAATACCCGCCCATACCATGATGGTTCCACCACTATAAGGATGGACTTCCTGGCAGGATTTTAATCGCTGTTGGCGTCCAGGGATTCTCCAGTGACGTATACGTCTTGTATCCGGTCTCATACCAAAACGAGACTCATCAGAAAAGCACACGAAACACCATTGTTCTTCTGCCCAATTTCTGTGTTCAAGAGCCCATTGATATCGAATCCTACGATTGTGCATTGCTGTAGGTGGTACCCGTAGCGGTCTTCGGGAATGAAGGTTCACTTCATGCAAGCGGTTTCTGACTGTTTGGTCTCTAATTAAGTTCCCTGAAGAGTAATGAAGCCTCCTTCAATGAAGGCTAACATCGTGGCGGTTATTGTTGGAGCTCTTCGAGCTGTGATTTGAATGTATCGGTCTTGTCTCCGTGTGATGCAGCGATACCGTCCTCCATGGCGCTCAGCCACGGT
Source organism: Pyrausta purpuralis (assembly GCA_963924145.1). Classification (NCBI taxonomy): domain Eukaryota; kingdom Metazoa; phylum Arthropoda; class Insecta; order Lepidoptera; family Crambidae; genus Pyrausta; species Pyrausta purpuralis. The sequence goes on from OZ001650.1 coordinate 13,252,886, forward strand.
ACCAGTGCTTCGGTAACGTGTCCAAAGTCGACTGATAACACTCTGACTTGTATTCAGAGCTAAAGTCACAGTATGTTGCCGGGAACCAGCTTCTATCATTCCCACGGCTCTGAGCATTTCTTCCCTGCTTAAATGACGTCGCCGCTCCATAATAACATTGGTTTTAATCAGTAGTAGGGAAACAGTAGCAATAATAATGTCTTCAATGCGTTGTATGTTTTTATAGGGAAAATATTGACAGCTGATTTTCATCTTTTACTCGAATTTGATTGACAGTTCCTGTTTCAAATTATGAAATGCACCAAAAAGGATCCATATAAATTTATAAAATCATAAAATTATTACAAAGCCACATCTCAATCTCAAGAAATCCGCATAAAAATGCTTGATCCCTAGACACTTTTGATGCGTGTATTAATCAATATTACCATCTACTATTCAATACCGAGCAAAAAGTGGCATAATTAAATGGAATGTACACCCACGACAAAAATACTTGGGCTTTGTATTTTATTACGTGTTTATTCAGCACATTATGTGCCTCGTACCTAAAAAATAAACCGAATGGAATATTATCGTAGTGGAGGTGAACTTCAATGGAATAATTTATATCATACGCAAATACTACCGAATGATAAAAAGATAATAACGACGATGTTTTATTCAGGTTAACGATAAATTTCTTTTTCCTGGAGGTAGAAACGGCTACAATATCTGAGAATTTTTGCCAAACGTTACACAGAGGGAATGTATTATATTCGTAAATACTCGGAACTAAGCCAGCCAATTTTAATTGAACTAATAGAAACTTTGAATAGAAAATGCATTCAGTATTTTTTATGTAGATCCGGACTCTAATCACAAAAATCAGCCCTTTAAAACTGAATGTTACTGAATCGGAAACTTTATCGCAAAATGTTGTTAGCTAACTCATAATCACTTTAAAAGACCTACTAAATAATTTTAAACATTTAAAAGCCCACGTTACTCTTTTTAGAAATTAAATTGTACATATTTTTTTCTCCAAGAAAAAATATTTTTCAAAATTTTATTTCACCACTTTGGCGAGGAGTAGAGAATTCATATTCATTCCAAATTACAATTTTCTAGCACTTCATGTCTTTGTGCTGTTCTGCGGATGGACAGACGGATATGACGAAACTATAAAGGTTCCTTGTTGTACTATCAAACCCTAAAAAGTTATGAGTTACTAAGACAAACTACCAAGCTGCAGGCTCTATAGATCGATGGTATAATTCATAATTATTTTTCAACGGTCATTGACACTGCTTAACAAGTTAAGGATAAAGAGAGTAGCAGAGGTACTGTCAGTAAGAGTAACATTTCAAGGACTTTACTAATCTAAAAAAAAAACATTGCAAAGTATTTCTTACAAATGAAACGGTTATCTCTTTCGAGTAGGTACTTATAGAGAAAATGCCATGATAGTGAGCCGGTACGGAAAGAAAATAATAGACTTTTGCAAAGTTAGTTGTTTTAGATCGTTTTATCAGCGGAACAATAAAAGCGCTCTCGGATTGAAGAGGTGAAAATTGTCTGTGCAACGGGAATCGACTTTTTGAACTATTCGCAACAGACAAAATAGTGAAGAGGAGATATTTAAAGCCTTTTAAACCACGTGTATTCGATTGCATCATGATGCTGCCAATATTTGTATCCTTTTATGCTTCAACAAAATATTTCCACACTTACATTGAGGAATAATGAATGTTTCATTTAAGTAGTGTCAATTATAGCAACCGTAGGGATATTGTTCATCAATATCTATTTCCATATTTTACAGTATGTGAAGTACCTTCCTCAGACCTTCCACAATTTGATGTCAAAACAAATTCGCTCCCCGCCGTCTATGCACCTGTACGCCCAAAAAGGGCGCTAACAGACTACCGTTTTCATTTTACGTATACGCCCGTGTTATCTATTTTTTACACAGGCAATTACGAAGCGCTGAAAGGTATTACGTGTTGCACCTCATAAGCCGAAGCAAATCAATAAAACATTCTTATCTCCGGCATGTTCGCTCGAACGGTTCAGACCTCATATGCATAAACATGAGTAAGCACAAGCTTAAATTGAATATACGAACGAGCTTATAAAACTGTACTTGTTAAGTAGCTGAGGATACAAAACACATTTAAAAGACACCTAGCTCAAGGCATTATCACAACAGGGATTATAAAAGTTTAACTGTTTGGAATTGAAAATTTTAGTTTTGTTATGTAGGGTCGCGATCTTTCTCCCTTATGAGCCAAAACTCATCAATTGCACTTCGCTTCGTCTTTTTTTGCAGTGACGCCCATTTAATTGTGTGTACTGGCAATTTTAACTGTAAAGTGGTCATAAAATTAACGTGATACCTCGACCGTCAAATAACAAATAAGAATATTTTGTTGTCAATTGCATTCGGTACGAGAATAGAATTTCATTTCTCATGGAATTTCCCTACACGGCGCCCAATAGCCGACCGGTCTGAGCGATAGACAGCTTTGAGAACCAACCAACTCGGTATCACACAGGTAATTATTGCAACAAAGTTTTGTCCAAACCAATTCGCAACCGTCCTAAGGTGGCCAGTGCACTAGTGGCATAAGCGGCTATGAACTACAATGTCGCATGTCGCTTACACGGCCCGCGCGCCAATTAGCTTAGTGTGGTGCACGGTCCAACTAGTTCACTGGTACGTGATTGCGTAACGTGGAAGCGACAGAGATGCGATTGCAATTTGTACTTAGCTTATTCTATATTCGAACAATGATCAACGAAAATCAAAAGAAAACTAGACTATAGTTTCCAAAATAGAGCTCCATTAAAAATTGATCTCAGGTACGAAAGTCACAATAGAGTTCCCTGTAAAATAACCAGCAAGGCGATTCAGAACCATTCGCTATTTTTATATTTTCAATTCATTTATAAATTAATGTCGTAGTTTGATCGGATGCCAAAATGTCAATTCTTTATAAAATATAATGATAGAACTAAATAAAATAGTTACATCGGAAATTAATTGCTGTTTCATTAATAGGTAAGTGAAAGTTATCAAATAGTAACCGAAATCGAATTCAAATGGTTCTGAATCGGGGGCAGGTGGCGCTCGAAAAACGCTGAGACAAATGGTGAGAAATTGGTGTTTTCGTGTATTTATTGATTGGGAATAATTTTTGAATGATCATTTTTTTTTCGTATAGTAAAATTATGTATTTCAAAAAAACATTTGATACAGTAGAAAATCATTAAATTGGAATCGTCTATGAAATGTTAAAAAAAAATGCTTCGTACTTCAGCCGCAGTGCGTGAAATGCTTACTTTGGAGCATTCAATACATTGTCACTAACAATTGCAATGTGATTGCATTGTAACCGTGATACGTACCTGCGTACACAGGACTTTGTGTTTCACTCACGGTTTACGAACTCTAGTAAATAAAATGTATGTTAAAAACTCATAATTTCTATACCCAAAGGTTGTCTGGAAGAGATCGCTTATAGCGATAAGACCGCCTAAATTGTACATTTCCCTAAAACTAATTTGTCAATCAATTTATGTAATGTGCAATAAAGAGTTATCTATCTATGTTGGTATTAAAAACAAAAGTATGTACAAAATTAAATAGTACTAATGTAGTAATAGGAGTATATTACTTATCTATACTAATATTATAAAGCTGAAGAGTTTGTTTGTTTGTTTGTTTGTTTGTTTGTTTGTTTGTTTGTTTGTTTGTTTGAACGCGCTAATCTCAGAAACTACTGGCCCGATTTGAAAAATATTTTTTACGTTGGATAGTCCATTTATCCAGGAAGGCTTTAAGCTGTATAACATAAAGATACGACTCACAAGACCACAGCAGCAATGAAAAATGTTGCGAAAACGGGAGAAAGATATTCCTTTTGAGAGCTTCCGCTGCGTACGCTGCGGAAACCGCTAAAGTTACACAAAAATCATGTATGACAGGATTGTTCAGCATTAAGAGTTCTATAATAAAGTCAGCGACAGCATACGTCTATCTTTTATGGTTGACTTACTACAACCTTTTTTATGTTAATAAATTTGTAAAAAAATAATGCATCATTTTTAGAGGTGTATTATACACACAGGTATTTATTCTTATCAAAATAAATACATTCATCATCACGAGCATTTCATTTAGAACAAAGTTGCCCTTTATATCATTTGATTCCAATAAATATCTTAGGAGCTATCACAGTTTTAACATAACTCCGCACCAAAATAATGTTCGCAGCTTAAGTACAACGTGCGCTTGCGCTAATTATATTATAAAGCTGAAGAGTTTGTTGGTTTGAACGCGCTTATCTCAGGAACTGCTGAACCGATTTGAAAAATATTTCTGTGTTAGATAGCTTATTTATTGAGAAAGGCTTTAGGATATAAAACATCACGCTGCGACGGGAAGGGAGCAAATTCAAAACGCGCGGACGAAGTCGCGGGGGACCGCTAGTATAATATAATATCAGCAACATTGTTGTTGTTTATTAGCAAACTTTTGTTAGTTTAAATCGTAATTGCGTCTCAAAATGAACTGGTAATATATTTTCTCATTTCAAAAGATAAATAGCTAGACGCCTAAAATTGGAAGCAAGTAAATAAAATATTATCGAAGTCTTTGCTCATTGCAACTCAAGTTAATAACATTTTAAATAACAACAGTTAAAGATCACAAGGTGGTTTGTACAGAATTTTGTACAGGATCTAGAACGTTCATATACAACTTTGTATCAGGGCACCTTTGTTATGTACCGGGTGAAATAACAAGATAGCCAGTGTCTTTAGTTGGTATAATTTATCATTTAAGATTTCACCATTTACTTTTTCAGGTGATATTGAAAATAATACATCACCTTTGACTTAAATGCCATACGTACGGACGTACTATGTCCGGCAACTGATATTAAGTGGCGGTAATAACTAATAAGGTAAGGCAGCGATTCATAGGTCGGCATATACCTTTAAAAGGACGATAATTTGGCCATCAAAGTCAATGATAATTTAAAACTTTGGAATTAAATGTTCTTAAATTGTTTTTATAATCCTAAGTATTCAATATGAATGAAGAATACACCTTTCATCATTTGAATACATAAAGTAAACGGTGACGGATCAAAAGATCGCCGGCGGTCACGTAAACAAAAGACTGTTGATGAACACGTTTGTGAGGGAATTTTAGTATTGTCTATATAGTAAAATAATCCCAGAAATCGGCTAGTACGAGCCGCTTTGGAAGTGATTATTTTTCGTTTCATTTATTTATGAGTGATTGTTAGTGGTTTAATTGGCACTAAAATAGTAATTGATAGTAAGGGACTAGCAAAATACATTTAAGTACCAATAACCAACCATTTAAGTAAGCACCAAGTACCTAACGCAAACTCAAACACTATAAATGTAGCTGCGTCACTAGCGGCTTTGCTCACCGCTAAAAACTTCGCGTCGTCCGCCGCTTTAAACGCCGCGTCAGGCGCTCTATAACTAGCAAACGCATTTTTCCGTAAGTAACAAAGCAAAAAATCGCTTTTCCATCAACTCACATATACTCGTACAACGACTTTTGATTTAATCGCGACTCGCAACACCCCCTTCGGTTTCCTTAATCGAAGCCTAAGTTTCTGTAAACGTTATTTATATAAAATGCTCTTTAATTGAATTATGCTTTGGCTAGTGCTTATTTGTCAATTGTGAAACAAACCTTCAGAATTTTTTTATCCAATTCTATTTCAACATTTCGACAAAACATTTTTCGCTCTATTAATTCATGTAATAATAATTTGTAGACGAATATTTAAATTTATTCTCATATGTATATCTCACTGTAAAGCAATTTTATTCTAGACTCGTTACCAAAGTGATTGGTAACGAATAGCCCACATTGTGGTCGTCCGGTGTCTGCAACCATTATTCAAAGGACTCTCGTCTTCTCGTCCGACATCAATTGTCGTTGGTGAATGAGCTAGCAATTTTGGGCCACAATAGTTGGCAAGTTTGGATAGAATTGAAGGATTAGAGTAAAAGCTGAATAACACTGACGCATGATTTATTCAGTTTCTTTTGATAATCACAGATTTTTTGCTTTACACTGGTGAAACTAAGATATTCCTTAAAAAGTCCATAATAATAAATCACTTTATTTATTTTGTTTATACTGCATTAAATTTGAGGAATTTGTTAAGTTGTTCTATAATAATATGTAGTGTTTTTTTTTTTCGAGTAGTGACAAACAAGTTCTTTAACTCGCGATTTCACCATGTAATGGCAAAATTCAGCAAAATGACCAAACCCTTGATCGATAAAAAACAATTAACTGATTTATTTCACGCGCATATATTAGATTTTTCAAATTTCAAACGTTTTGAATGCTTTACAGTATCGAGTGAAATGTAATACAATATCTTTACGCAGTCGAGGCTTAAGTGAGCTTTCTTCAGGTATGAAAACTTTGCTTTTATTTAGGTGTCCGCCTTAATTTGATAGAGTATCTTTCCACGGCCTCACGGCAACAGGTGCGTTCCGCGGCGCAGGCGCGGCGGGCGCGTCGATACCTCTCCCCCCCTGAGCCCCTGTCTTCACCATCACCCATTCACACCCGCACACATTCACACTCCACTAAAATAACTCACGCACACGTGCGCACAGGGCATGGCTATTCTTAAAACAATGAATATTTGGCCTTCAGTTTTATTTTTTTCACTATGTTTAAGTATATTTTATTCATAACGTATTTAAATAAGGTATCCTATGAGGCGCTGGATGTTGCATTTAAGACAATATTATCTTGAATCATTAACTTTTTATCATAAAGAAGCTTAACAGCTGAGGTTTTTCAATTTTTTGGCTAGTTTACTAACAAGACATTAGCAAGAATATAAAATAACAAACGTTTTATTAATTTTAGGTAGCTTGCACTGGACTGAAATGACTTGGTTGGTTGATGAATTACTTGGTTCTGCAATAATTAATAAATAGTTAGATAAATATTTTAGTAGGCGTACGCATTTTAGTCGGGGGATTGAGAGATAATTTGATTGTTTTTTCGATTACGAACTTCATTTTTAACGTCGAGGGCTTTTCAAAATTTTCAATTTTGCTTTTTATTTTAAACTTTTTAATTTTTTTTATTCTCATCATAACGCATAAGTCATTCCTCAATAACTACGTGTTATTCAAATATTTCGTAAATTAAAATCCTTAGGTGTGTGACTAGGTAGGCTAGTAGATTTTATTTATTTTATAATTTAAGATAAGAAGATTATCATAATTTTAGATTTTTAAATAAGAAAAGAAAATTGCAATTCATTCCCGGTGGATCAAAATGAGTGTTTTTTATTAAATAAAGCATAATATGTGTGTGTTATATTTTGACAACAATATCAGAATTTTATTACATTCACCTTTTAAAATATTATTTTCGTTCTTGGAATGTAGTATTCGTGAATCGACAGAATGTGTCATGTCAAAATATGTCTCAGCACTCATCATGAAAAAACGATTATAGTTTTGAGTATTAGAGGGGAATAGATCCTTTTTCCTTTAGTGCGCGCGTGCAGCGAAGACCTTAACAGAATAGTGACATTGTTTGAATGTTTGTATTTGAAGACTAGAACTTTAGATTCACAATTTTAGAGCACATTAATGTTTCTCATTTTTCGGAATCCTACATTTATTTATTTATTTAAAAACTTCATCGATTACCATCATGCATGCACAAAACATAAAAAAGTACAAATGGCGGTTTTAATACCAAAAGCATTCTCTACCAGTCAACCATAGGTCTGAACAGAGAAAAATATATATACAATATTCATTTATGATTATTATCTTACTAGCGGTCCTTTGCGACTGGGTTTGTGCCTTTTGAGACTTCTCTCTTCACTCACGTCGCAGCATAGTGTTTTATAGCGCATAAAGCCTTCCTCGATAAATACACTATCCAAAACAAAAATACTATTTCAAATCACCTCAGTAGTGCCAGAGATGAGCGAGTTCAAACAAACAAACTCTTCAGCTTTTGAATATAGTCAACTTTATATATTATCTGTCAAGTCACGCGATTAAGAGAGAAGAAAATCGTACGCCTAGATGTGATGAGTATCTGTGAGCATCAGGAAGTGAAAATATCGTGAGAGAAACTAATGGATGGACTGTGTGAAGCATGATATGATTGTGAAAGAAGTGCATGATGCAATGACAAGTGACAAGTTTCAAGAAGAACACTATCTGTACCTACTTTAGATGAACTGAGAATAATTGAAAATTCGCTGTATGTTTTTTGGTTAGAAGTTATTTCACCTTATTAAAACATACTTATAAGGCTTACTCTAAGTTTTAATTTTTCTAGGATTTACTTACAAGCTAAACCATTCTACTTAAATGCCTATTTAATCTGATGTTGGTACATTTTGGAGTACAATTCAATTATATAGGTACCATAACTTCAATTATATATGTTTTATGTATTTAAATCAGAGCAATTTTCTATAACCAGTAGTACGCAGTTAATTTCCACTAATACATTAATGTGGCATCCAAAAAAACAATAAGTAAAAACAACATCACAGCTGCATCGGTAACCGACGAAATAATAGAGAAGAACGAGAATCGGCAATTAAATAGCCAATTGTAATCAAAAAAAGCCGAGTACCGCGGGCTGTGAACGTGAGCAGCCTTCTGATTTCGCGCCCTGAGGCACGTCGACGCGGATTGCCTTCTCTAAAATGAAGATGACATTCAAATATTCTATTCAGGTGAGATGGTCCTATAACGCGAGATGAGTATCTTTGTCTCGAATTCTTTTGTTAGAAAAGAGATTTTTAATTTCATAATATGTCAAGGTAAACCAGTCTTTGACGTCATAAACTCCTTACACACTGCGACTTTTAGCATCGATGCAGTCGCGCGTTGGTGTCGATGCAGTCGCCTAATTTTTTGCATAATTTGACAATTTCGAGCTTTTGTATCGCGACTGTGTAGATTCTAACGCGCATTAGCATCTTGTCTGCATAGATGCTAAAAGAAGCGCAGTGTGTAAAGAATGACATTGTGCGACTGTATCAATGCTAACGCGCGCTAGCATTGCGACTGCATCGCTGCTAAAAGTCGCAGTGTGTAAAGGGTCATAGATCGAACTTGAAAGAAAGACATGTAAGATAAAAATAATTTATTAAGAAATGAAATATTCATAAAAGCACCAGTCTAAAAGAAACTTAAACAGTGCGTATAATTTCAATTCAAATGAAATAGTGTGTACGGTTAAATCAAATTGATTACATCAATCGTTCAATTGGAATTTTCGATATCGAAATCTGTGATTTATTTTCGTTCGCGAAATCGAAAAAGAAAAGTAAACACATTTGCAACCGTTCGGCGTTAAGCCAAACCTCTGCCCTCCGGGAGAGCGAATTCGCGGAACAATTGCATACAATTTGGAACAGCGGAGAAAAACCGTTAACGAGAACCGATAGAACTTTCGAGATGCTGAGAAAAGTTGGAAAACGACGGCGGTCTAACCAGTAGAAACCGGTCAAGCTTAAGTACTTCAGAAGCTTCTATTTACATACTTTTTAGGGTTCCGTAGTACAACAAGGAATCCTGTCTTGAGGGAAACTACCAAATGTCTATTTTGGTGATCATTGGTTTAGGCTGTTTTCTGTGCCCAAATAGCCTTTGCAGGTTTTTTTTGACGTTATCAGTCTATCGCCACTCGTGAACCAATTAATAAGAAATATCATACGAAAATTCGTAAATATTTTATTGAGTATGTCAATTGATGGTCTTATTGAGATTATCTTCTTGCCTTTAAAAAGGTTTTATTAAAATAAAAAGAAAACTTGTAAGGACTGAAATAATTATAGGTAGGCCTCTAAGCGTTCTGTATAATGGCACTTATATTATCAACCTTTCTATGCAATTGTTGTGGTAAATTGCCTTTACTGCGAAAGTATTTTCCCAAAGGAGTCAGTCTGATGACTTATATTGTCTAGACGTTTTTAGAATTAGTTATTGTACTCAATAGATAGTATCAAACTCATAATGTAAACTGCAAACCATTAACCTTATTGAAATACATCTAGATACTGCAACCTCCCAGATAAACGGGATAAAGCACTATTTGTCCACAAATATATTGGAAAACGTTGCGTATTTTGCTAAGTGTTGTTTTTAGAGACTGTTTAACCTAAAATCAGGACAAGAGGAAGTACAGTTAAAGTATTTATATGCCTGTATTGCCAAAAGTCAGATACTATAAATAATATTTGCGATCAACATACAGTATGGCTAATTTAAAAACGTCACCTATTAGTCAGTAATTATTCCTATCAAAGAGTATCAGTCATATCAATCCTTGTAAAATCAGTCTTTTTAAACTTTATCAGTCAGTTATATTTTATCTGCGGTTAAAAAAGTCGGCCGTAAATCAGATTTAATTAAAAATGTTAAGGTTATTTACTCAAACGATTATTAAGATGTAATTAATTGTAGATTTACTTTAGGCCAAATATGATGTGCAGTAAAACATGATGTGCATTACCGTGATTTATGTGGTTTTGTTGTTAAGAGTAATTTATCCCACACAACCTTCGGTTACAGGAATTATTGACATAAAATAGATGGTGTTGTATTGTGCATAGTAAAATAAAACGCAATACAGCGTGTTTAGAGAATAGAAGATAAGATATAATTGAATATGAAGATGAATGCTGGCAAACAATCGCGACGCATTCCGTATGCTAAGCGGACGCAAGCCGCGCTCTATGCGGGCTCCCGATCACGATACAGAGCTCAGCTTATCTGCGTTATGCTGGGAACTGCATAGGAATCTTTCCGGTATACATATGTTATGTTAGCTCATACGAAATCAGGCAAAGGTTGAAAGAAAGAGGGCGCTTTCCATATAAAATGTCCCGTCTACGAGTCACTAGCCTGCCGATGCACAATTGAAAATCTTATAAATAAATTTTGCCTTATATTGATATCTACAGACATATAGTATTGGATAAATATAAAGTAAAGTAAATTGTATTTTCTGATGTCTTTTCTTATCGGTTAAATGTTCGTGTAACTATTTCAGTTTACTTGACAATGGATCATGTTGTTGTTTTTTACTCGACGTTTCTCACGAATCCTCGTTATTTGCTACGAAAATGTTCGTAGTTCGTAGCACTCCCGCGTCAATCAGTCAAGTTGCGCTACGAACGTAACGTTGCGGGCTTTCGTAGTTTTGTAGTCGTCGTAGTCGCCACGGGAACGACATTATTAGGCTAGCTAGTAGCTACTCCGATCGCATTTTTGTATAAAATTTTGAGTTGGCTATAACTTTTATTTTATCTTACTTTGTTTCAAGTTCATGGATCCCCTTGTGTCAATGAACTCAGGCAGGTGCCACTACCTCTACATACTAACATTTCCGACAGACAACTAAAGTCTGTGTTCACAAAAGTTTAAAGTTCGAGTCGGATTCGCACACTAAGGGTTCCATGCCAACTTTAACTAAATTAGAGATCCACTTACTTCCACTAAGCCAAAATACCGCAATATTTTGTAGACAGCAAATCTTACTTCGTTTTTCATAGTATTTGTATGAATAACAAAGTTATGTTTGCGATTATTAAAAATGTGTTCTATGTCAAAAACAGCTAATTCGATCTCGTTAAAACTAATTTTGCTTGAAAGTTTTTGTCAATTTTGAAAAAAAAAACATTATGTACTCTTCATGGTTTTTTTTTTCAAAATTTGCACTCGTTTAGTTAAAAGGTATTTTAGAGAAAATGGTTTTTGAATACTCGATGTCATTTTAAAAGACTTATCCATAGACCCATAGATTCAAAGACCCTACACGCATAGGTTTGTCAAAAAAAATTTTTAGGTTTTAGTTTCATGTATGAGATGAATCTCATACAACTAAACATAAAATAAACTAAAACATTCATGGTCATTTCTTTTGTTATGACTGTTGTCATTACTTTTGTACTTTTGTAATGATATTTAAGGTTTGTTTAGTAATAGTTTCATAATAAAGTGGCTGTGCCATACAGCCGGACAGACAGGCAGACAGACTTGACGAAACTATAAGGGTTCCGTTTTTTGCCATTCGGCTACGGAACCATAAAAATGTGTACTAAAGTCGGTCCTCAAGCAAGCGTTGAGCCGCTTACACCGATCCACGCGATCCAATCCAAAATGTGTGTGATCTAGGTACTTGTACTTCACGCCGCCCTTGACAGAAGGTCGAGCTCCACTTGTTTGCATACTCTATTTACACGATCAGATTTTTTCCCAACCTGTTTTATTTATCTAGGACCTTGTTTCAACGTTATTCAATAAATCTAGGAGCCTTCAGGCCAATATCAAAAGCGAAAGGTTTTAATGTGTTTCAGCAGAATTTTATTTTATTTTCAGTAGGTTAGAAATTATTCTGTTCTACTAATGTGCAAATGGTGTTCTTGTATGTGCATATTCTAATAGTAACTTTTAAGATAATGTATTCATAAGATGATGTAAAAAGCTATCAGTACCGTTCACCTAAGCCGAGACTAGAACATTATTCTGTATTTAGCAATTTTAGGATTAACGTGTTGGCGATATAAAACATTCTGCACATATACCACAGTCGCGCAAATTGAGTTAAAAGCTTGTATATAACTTTCTAAACCTGCCTTTTCGATTACATAATCGCTAAATACATCTGTATTTATGTACCCCACCCCTGCTAACTTTCTGCTTTAGTAGATACTAGAAAAAAGATACTAGGAGATACTAAAGCAGAAAGTTAGCAGGGGTGGGGTACATAAATAAATATGCTTAAGTGGTTTTTAGAAAAAAATGAATATTCGCAAGTTTTGTAAAACTAATGTGGCGATAAATCCTTGTCTGTTAGAGACAGGCTCCTAATTGTTTGTAAGCTGACAAGAGCCATCGCCGCCAAGCGTCGGAATGCTCAGCGCCGTTAGCAGTTTCTTTGCATCTAACATTAAAACTTTTATGCGGCTACGGTGCATATGTCGAATTTGAAAACCATCATTGACAAATAAGCACTATTATTATTATTATTATTATTAAGGTCTAAGGCACCTAACCATAAATTTTTATAGACATACTTTTATAGCGTGAACAAAAATATAAATGACACTAATTTTTAACCGACTTCAAAAAAAGAGGGAGTTATCAATTCGACTGTATTTTTTGTATCTATGTTACCTCATATCTCAGTCATTTGTCGACCGATTCGAAAAAATAATTATCGCTTACCTAGAGGGTATACCTTCTAGTTGGTCCCGTTATTGCCAATTCGGGATCTGATGGATCTGAGATCTGAGATTTTACTAGAATCTTAATGTTGACGTTTCGTTATGTCTAATAGTCAACATTGAGTGGAGCTGAGCTGACGGTGAAACTCCTCAACGCTTAAGAATTTAGGGATTATAATGACAGAACTTATGATAGGTAATTTGAAGCTTCTTAAAGAATAGAGTGATAAGGTGCAACTTTTTTGCCTTGATAATAATTTAAAAAGTTACAAACAGAATTTCACATATTTTTTTTAAGTAATAAATAGGCTAGGATAATCATTTGTTATATTCTCTTTGCTCCGTCTGATAGGATTTATGGTAACATGTGTTTGTCCTACAAAGGTTTTTATCAAGATTTAACTTAGTTTATGGGTAACCATTGTCCAACCTTATGATTTGTGTTTCAAATCGTGAGTTACTTGGCACTTGGATCTGGTACACCAAAACTATTGATTTTATGAAAAAGGTTGCTGAGGGTTAATTGTAGGAAATTCTATTTAATTTAATTTTGTAGTAGATACTTTTAACGTAAAATGAGCCGAAAAGGAGATATCGTCTGAAAAGTACCACAGGACGCCATTTTTTTCAGATGGCGGCTCTCGCGCCGCTGAAATACGAGGTGGAAAAGTTGAAATTCGAAAAAAGCACATCAAAATCTCTGAGATAGTTCAATTTCAAAAGTCTCGAAAAACATTCCAGGCGAAACTACCAATTTCTTGTAGTTTTCAGTGTTGTGTAATTGTATTGAGCAGTCAGTTTGTGCAAATACATTTATTTACTGTACAGTTACGACTATTCCCTCGCGTATACTACCTTTTCTCCAATCTCACGATTTTGGTCAATTATTTTCCAGTCTTTGCCGTTTACGTCTGGCTCGTCACACCATTGTCTTCTGAGTCTGCCACATGGCCATTTTCCATTTAAGGGAGTCTACTCAGTACAAATTTTAGGCCCAAAAGTCTTCCGGCATGCGGCTGACATGACCGATCCCACTTCAGTTGGGCAGCATTCTGAGATACATTAACTATAAGCGTTCCGACCGCATTCGGAAATAAGTACTATTAAAAAATAATTTATAGTCCACTGTCCCAATTAGTTCATTAGTTCCCAATTAGTCCACTTTATACAATTTATCGTTCTATATTTGAAAAATTTGTTGTTAGTGCTCATTTGTCGATGGTAGCTACAGGCTGTCAATAGAATATACGTGTCATACGTGCTTAGATACACAAGGCCGACGACATGTCGACAAACTGTCGACAGCTTATAGACACCTTTAGCTGCTGGCATGGCGGCAGGCGTCGAAAACTACAACAATCAGACTTTACACTGACGGCAATTTCCATCGCTTATCAGCAGCTGCCGTTATGTAACCTTATACGTAGAGCACTTAGAAGTTATGCGACACTACAAAAATTGTTCTACAGGTACAGGTATATTATTATTAAATATTTGCAAATTACTCTCCACTAGCCTCTATACAAAGATTTATCAGTCTGAACCATTTTTCAAAACACTTTTTACAGCCCGCCCCCGCAAAGACCTCGCTTACAGCCTGTACGAACGCAGCCAGCCAGCATCTTCCGGCGACAAAAATTGTATCCCTTTAAGCGGATTTTTTTATTTTTGGAAATGAAAAGAATTCACACGGTGCAGTAGTCCGCGGAACCCAGTGTTAAGTCACTTTTTGCTCACAACAGAGAAAACTTCTAGTAAACATTTGGTAGTATACCATTCGGCGTTGATGCTTCTTTGATCTCGTAGAGGGAATCCAATCACCAAGTGGCCTGTAAAATTAAAAAAGCTGGCAATCAAAATCTTCCCCCAACACTGAGATCGCTTCACTTTGGTAGACGTTGGTTCATTTTGAAACACCCAAACTATCGACATGCGCTTGTTTTCTGGATCGTATTGATAAATCTAGGACTCATCACCTGTAACGATGTCGTAAGCATACCGAGACGAGCTTGCTTCAAACTTGTTTATCATATCACGACACCATTCCACCCGGGCCTGCTTCTGATAGTGCGGCACCCAGCGTGATACTATCCTCCTCACGCAAAGATCCCCGTGTAATCTTGTGAATGATTCCCGATCCAATCTTCAATATGTGCTAAATCTCCTGATATGTAATTCATCTATTATCTTGGATTATTTTTTTTACTGCTAGCACGTTTTCTTCCACAATAGTCGTCAAAGGGCGACCGCTTCGTTCTTCATCCCCCAAGGTAGGTCGACCGCGCTTGAATTGGTATAACGAACCAACGATACACGGTGGCCTTGGAGGGACCTTCATCTATAAATGCAATTTGAAGTCTATCGAACGATTTTTCCGGTTTCAGGCGTCACAAATCGTAAAAAATCATAGCTTTAAAATGTTCCCGGTGTAGATTCATTTTTCAGTCACACACGATACTTTGAATTGGCTCGCAAAACATGTGGAGGGAAATTTTCAAAATGGAACACATCAGAGCGTTTGGTCCTGTTAGCCAGAAAGTTGCTGGTTCGAGTCCCGCACATGCGCACTTACTTACGCATACTTTTGGTTTCTTATTTCATCTTTATGAACACACCTATTTTTACTTAAAAATAATCATATTTTCGAAAAAGCTTCTAACTGGCCAGTCTCCAATAGATAAAAAAAAAATTCGCAATACATTCTGAGTGGCCTGGAATGTAAGATACCCTATGCCGTAGATTTAACATCTCTAATTTGATTGATCTAATGATTAATAAATCAATCTCTCTTTCTTTCTCTATCAACAAAACTCCTGTCTATACGTACGATACCCCATGGCATTGACTTAAGACCCTTTGCGACTTTTAGAGTGATGCAGTCGCGATGCAGCGTCTTACGTCTTATCCGAGATTCATTAGTCTACCTATCTTTCTATCTCTGTTTCTGTTTTTCATGTTGAAAGAGACTGCCAGCACCAAAATTAAGATAAGCTTAAATGCATAGGTCTTAGAGGATTAGCAGCAGTGCAGCGGTAACAAGTGGTCGCGTGCGGGCGGGCGGTGCTGATTAACTGCTCTTTCCTCCGTTCTAAACGTACGCTACTTAACTTCCTGAACGTGAAGATAAACTTACACTGTTGACAAGCAGACGATTCACTTCATTTAACACGTTATGACACGTTTTATTAACAAACAAGAAAAAAATAAAACTAAGACATGCAACATAAGAAATAAACATAAAATCTACCCATTCAAATATGAAACCATTTCTTTACGGCAAGGAGGCTATAATGCTTGCTGCGTTGCGTCTGTATAACCCTTATGTTACGTACCTATCTATAGTCTTTTTCAGCTAGAATTGAACTTAGTTTGATATGTTACTCACGGTAGCCGATACTCGAACCTACGTCTATTATGATAATATGAAGTATATACTATTTCATAGTAGCATAGCGATGCTTTGAGCTGCTCATTTCATTGGAAAGTCTGAATTTAGCAACTTGTTTGTGGTGGAGAAATGTGTAGGCTCTTTGATAACTAGAAACCAAAATAGAAAAGGACGGCAATATAAATAAATGTTTAGTATAACAAACAAAAAGGGAAATATTTAGAACAAATGCTTAGATGTTTTGTTGAGCCAAAAAATATATTTTGAGCATAGTGTATTTTGAGTATGAGTCTCTTTATAGTTGAGGAGCTGGCTAGACTAATCATAATTTTAAGGCAATGAACTTCGCACCCACTTAACATTTTTCGTGTCACGCAACTTTCGTTTGCGCAAATTGGGACTTTGTTTCATAAAATGGCAAACTTTATATTTTTGAGACATTTTTAATACATAATGAACAATTGTTCTGTGCTGAAAAGTTATTGTGTTGCGCTTCAGTCTGTGAAATGGTGCAAAAATAAATTCCAAGAAAATGTTTGTAAGGGTCTGTTGTGTAGGGCTACCGTTAAAAAGTGCCTATTGTGATTGTATTGGAGTCGTTAGCCCGCCGTGCGTCAGCCACGACGGAAACCCCACCGGGCCCTATTGTCGTCCGGGCGAAATTGCCGCGAACTCCAGTTTCCTTACATTGTTTGCGAACATTGAAATTTAATAAGGAACGATTCAATTGTAAAAAAACATGTTGACACACTGTGACGTGTCACAACCAAGAAAGTTATGACGTAGGTAGTAAAAAAAGACTGAACCGAGTTGCCGTTAACTCATATCTTTACTTTGTATGCAGCTAAAAATATTCAAGACTCGTTCAAACATAACGTATTTATTTGAAAACTAGGCTAAACTTTCACTTAACAACCTTCCTAAATAAGTTCCAAATCAAACATAGATGATAGTATAAAAAAGGACCTTGTAATATAACCTTAACCTATGCAGAACCCTTATAGGTATGTTTTAACTACGCACACATATTTAACCGAAATAGTTTTATTACAGTAATGGAACCACTGAAAGCATCAAACCGCGCCTGGGCCGGGCATATTCACCGCAAAATTTGATTAATTCAGCTACGGTTACATTACCGGCGTATGCCTGAGGCGGCTGCACGGAGTCGAGTAGGCCGCCTTTATTAACTGGCCGCCTTTAATTTACTGCAGACTTTCATTTAGAGCGTTTCATAATAAAGTGATGCTATCGGTGCAGCTCTGCGATACCATCGTGACGTAAAATCCGTTCGCATTAAATACCCCGGATAAAAGCGCGCCGTTGATAACAATCGTTATACAGATGAAACTTTTGATTTCATCCTATTCAGAGTTTTGTTACGATTATTGAATTGAGGATAGTTTTACAATTGAAAGTTCTTTCTTTTACGGTTCTGTTTACGATTGTAAATAAGTTGCTTTTTTATAGTGTCCCTTGTAATGTTAATATTGAAGTTTTATTCATTTTCTCTTAGAATTCTTAGCACCAACAAAGTGTTGATCAATTTCAATAATGTGGATTTAGTAACAACGAAAAAAGTGAGTAGATTTGGAATTTAATGTATTCGTAGTCCTATGACGGAGTTAAGAATGAATATGAAATAGAAAGCTTGAAGGTGGAATTGACTATTCATAATTTGAACGTTTTGGTCTTTGCCGTTTGACAGATTATAACATACGTTTTTAAATATCAAATGAAAACGATTGCTTTACACAATAGGCTATTCCACATTTTTTGCAAAGTTTTTTTTAAAATGTTCGTATTGATTCAATAGTTAACAATTATTTTTATTTCTTAGAAAAAAATACCTCTTTATGCACTAAAATATTTTTTCAAATTCAAACGATTAATGTTTGCGCCAAAGCGACAGCCTCCATTTTTGTGACGTCATAAGAACAGCAACAAGTAAACGTCAAATATACTTGGGTAATTCCTTAACTTTAAAGTTCGATAAAAATCCGAATATGAGCTTATATAGTCCGTAGCATTGGTGTATAGTGCGAAATTGTAACAACACAACATTAAATACTCCTGAAAAGTTATTTATCAGAGACCTGAAAGGAAAGACAAAAAGTTTTCAGATATTTTATTTACACATAACCTTGTAAACAAAACTTTTCACGAACACCAAAATGAAATGATTAAGATTTTCAAATGTGATAATGTAGTTTTAAAAAATTTACAGAATGTACATTGGCTGTTTTAACATTTCTGAATTCGGCAGAAAAGAAATCGTTATTGCATGCAAAGAATTTTGCTATCATAAGCGAGTCAATTTTAGCCAGATTTGTACTGTCTGCTTTTACGAATCCTTCCTCCATTGTAAAACGATGTTTTAAATGTGCAAAAAACTGAAACAAGCTACAAATTCGCAGTCAAGAGATTTTATAATTCTTTCAAAGAAATCTACATTGATTCTGTTCTTATGACGTCACTCTCGAATAGAACATGGCGGCTGGCGTTTTCGGTCACGTGATATACAGATAATAAAAATTCAATTTTATTTTTGAAATTATAAATTGACCGATTAATTTTTAAACAAAACAGTGCTGTATACGTCTTTCCTATAATGAATACCATATAAATTACACATTTTTGTAATTTAATTTTGATAGATGAAACTACCCTATTCCAGCTCTGGTTCCGAAACGTAAAGTGTGAATCATGAACTATGTAGGGTTTAAACATTATATTCTGTAGCACAACGTTCAGTAGATGCGGGATTAAGGTATATAGGACGACCCGTCTGGTGTAGTGGTCGAGAAATCGCCTACTACGCAGCGGGTTGCGGGTTCGATCCCCGCACAATACAAACATTTGTGTGCATGAACATGTCTGTTTGTATTGGTCTGGGTGTTTTCTATGTATATCATGTATGTATTTACAAAAAAAAGTATTTAAGTATTATATCCGTTGTCTGGCACCCATAACACAAGCTTTGAGTAGCTTACTTTGGGACTAGATGGCGATGTTTGGGAATGTCCAAAGGATATTTATTTATTATTATTATTATATAGGTATGACCTAGTATGCACATACTTAAATGCAGATGCAGTCGTGTAGAATATTTTTACACCTTTGATTTTTCTGCATTTATATGAAACTGATGAATCACCGCGACATCGTTCGCGAAAATTACGGGTTTCATAAGTTATTGACAATAATTTTAAGATGCCGTAGTGTAATTTACGCTGAGTGTGGATCTCGAACCGGGAAAATAATGTCGTAACTTAAATACATAAGGTACTATGTGCCAAACAGGAACAAAAATTGTGTGTGAAAAATTAGTAATTATAACTCATTTTTTTTCCAAAAATTCAACTTTATAATCAATGGGTATAATAATTTATGAAGAACATAAAAAGGAACATTTTATAACTAACTTTAAATGGAATCGCATGTAATACTGATAAATAGGCAGCTGAGCTAAAAGGTTTATTTCCATATCCGTTTATCTATTTGTTTATTGTTTTCACACTGAACTGACTTTGAATTAAATATAGCAACAAGTTACACGTTCCAAATGTTTCAGACCCCGTGCACATTTTGCAAACAAATAAAACTAATATCTTATTTTAAAAATCAAACACTATTGAGACTGTGTAAATTGTTAACTAAAGAAAAAACAGTGGGTTGGACGCTCATTGAAGTTTCATTTTTTTGCGTTACAAATACAAAACTTCTATCACAAACGTACTTTTGTCACAGTATATAGGGATGTCGACGCCTTTATTACACTTTATCTTCCAAAACTGTAAGTTGGGATAAATCTTGCATAGAAATGAAACTTACTTCGGGCATCCTTACTAATTCTCCTTTGATGAAGGGACGACAATCCCATTAATTAATGCCACAAGGAAAGGCGGAGTCTGTTGAAACAAAATTGTGAGGTTGGTTATGATTACCTATAGTTTCTAAAATAATATACCCCCTGGATACTCAAAAGATTGATAAACATGCGATGAAAGCACTTCTTATTAATACTTAATTTCAGACTAATTAGTCTGGAAACGCGAAAAAAGTAACTTTTAAATAAAGAAATGTGCTTGTTTTTTGTTATTTTAAGGAACCAAAATATTAGAACAGAACGAGACGATGACGCGAAAGTAGGAATTATGAATCTAAATTTACCGATTTCATTTTACAAATAATTTAAGGAATTGATAGGATCAGACAGACAGCATATATATAAGGTCACCGTTTTTAAGTGATAATATTTAAAGGTATCAGCAATAAATGATTTTTTTCGTAAAAAACACTTTGTCTTTTTACGCTAGTTTTTGAAAAAAAAATAGGGATTTAGATAATTATTTTTTACAGATATTTTGTTTACTGGAATATTGATTTCATTGCGCCGCATTGGAACATTATTATTTCAAGCCGTTTATAAATTAATAACTTTGCTGGGGTTTCCGAGACGTCATAAAAATTGTTGGTATAATGCTATTTTCATTTGCTTAATGACCAACCTAAAGCAACCAACAAGTAATAAAGGAGGCGCCCGCTTTAGCTTCGTGAATATTAAATGTGTTTCCCACCTCCTTGCGGTCTCGGTGATGACATTAATCTCAAATTAATTCCATATTTATCTAGGTATACGGCTAATTACACGCTTTATACAGTTTTCATTAGTATGTATGTGCTATAACGGTGTCGCAAAATGACCTCATTAACGTAGAATGTTTTTTTTTAGATTTGTGGATACTCAATGTTTTATAAACTGTGTTGTTCATCTAGTATCTTTTGTAGCTAGTTTATCACTAAAGAGCATCTTCAGTTTTTTTTTTTTGTTTTTTAGTGTTTGTCAGTATACAAACTTAATTATATAAAATGCACCACAATATACAAACAAAATAGACAAAACTTAATAATTCAGAAAAGCAACTGTGTCAGACGAGGAATACGCTTATTGTATATACCCCGTGTCTTACGCTATCCGGGCTACGCCACTCGGTAAGCATGCCATTAAACTTAAAACAAAAACTTCATCTCATATTGATCAGCAGTCGCGCGTTTTGGAAACGCGCTTCAGCATCACAACCCATGCAATACAGGTTGTTGTGGTACCACCGTTGTGTCTGATTTCTATAACACAAGTGCATTAGCTACTTACTTTGGGATCAGAGAGAGAGTCGTGGCTAGTAAGTTACGTAAAGTGGCAGTGTGGAAGTGGCCTCAGTAGCTCTATCTTCGCGCAATTACGCCTCTAAACAAACAAAACTATAAAAATCTAAATGAGATTCTATCAAAATAAACTAAAAACATATTTTAAGAGTTCCCGAGTCTAAAGTTTATTAAAGTAAGTAAATATTTATCTAAGACCTAAAAGTGCAAGTGTTTCATTTAACCGAGGACACTTTTAAAGTTTGCTACAGATTACTAGTTAAAGAATTTCAAGGCGCCAGCCAGTGGCTCCCACGCATTTTAGAGGTCACTCAAGGACTTGCCAGCCTCTTTCATTTACATCTGGGCCTCTTTCTCGTCTTCGTTTAAGTCAAGTCTATATTTATTGGACTGGTATTGTAACATTGTAGTTTGACTTTCATATAGTTTCGCATGTACCTTTGGTATAATATAGCACTATGTAAAATGTATAGAAAATTTAACTAAATATTTGTATCGTCTTATAATTTTTTTGCTGTCGTAACTCGTTGTGTGTTATCACAAGCTAGAAAATATTTTTCACAACACTTAATCGGCTATGTTAGATTAAACGCATAATTAGTAAACTCAATGTGAGTCATTCTACCTCTAGGGACATTATACGGTCATGAAATCCATTGTCTTCCTAGGTAATAAATGTGTAAAATAACAAGGGTGGAAATGCTTTAGAATGTTTTTAACACTCACAGTGTCATATTTTATATTCATAAAGATGAAATAAGAAACCAAAAATTTGCGCACGGGCGGGACTTGAACCAGCAACCTTTTGGCAAACCGGGCCAAACGCTCTTACCAATTGAGCTACCGTGCTGTTAGTCCGACCCTGCGAAATTTGTGGTCTCTTATGAAAACGTCAATTGCGTGACGCTTAGCGCCATCTAGCCGTCTGTTTATGAAACAGATGGCCCAAGCAGTTATTCTTTACAGAATAAATTCAACTTGGAAATTGATGTCGCTTCGCTATCTATGCTTTAGAATGTTTTTAACACTCACAGTGTCATATTTTATATTCATAAAGATGAAATAAGAAACCAAAAATTTGCGCACGGGCGGGACTTGAACCAGCAACCTTTTGGCAAACCGGGCCAAACGCTCTTACCAATTGAGCTACCGTGCTGTTAGTCCGACCCTGCGAAATTTGTGGTCTCTTATGAAAACGTCAATTGCGTGACGCTTAGCGCCATCTAGCCGTCTGTTTATGAAACAGATGGCCCAAGCAGTTATTCTTTACAGAATAAATTCAACTTGGAAATTGATGTCGCTTCGCTATCTATGCTTTAGAATGTTTTTAACACTCACAGTGTCATATTTTATATTCATAAAGATGAAATAAGAAACCAAAAATTTGCGCACGGGCGGGACTTGAACCAGCAACCTTTTGGCAAACCGGGCCAAACGCTCTTACCAATTGAGCTACCGTGCTGTTAGTCCGACCCTGCGAAATTTGTGGTCTCTTATGAAAACGTCAATTGCGTGACGCTTAGCGCCATCTAGCCGTCTGTTTATGAAACAGATGGCCCAAGCAGTTATTCTTTACAGAATAAATTCAACTTGGAAATTGATGTCGCTTCGCTATCTATGCTTTAGAATGTTTTTAACACTCACAGTGTCATATTTTATATTCATAAAGATGAAATAAGAAACCAAAAATTTGCGCACGGGCGGGACTTGAACCAGCAACCTTTTGGCAAACCGGGCCAAACGCTCTTACCAATTGAGCTACCGTGCTGTTAGTCCGACCCTGCGAAATTTGTGGTCTCTTATGAAAACGTCAATTGCGTGACGCTTAGCGCCATCTAGCCGTCTGTTTATGAAACAGATGGCCCAAGCAGTTATTCTTTCATAAACAGACGGCTAGATGGCGCTAAGCGTCACGCAATTGACGTTTTCATAAGAGACCACAAATTTCGCAGGGTCGGACTAACAGCACGGTAGCTCAATTGGTAAGAGCGTTTGGCCCGGTTTGCCAAAAGGTTGCTGGTTCAAGTCCCGCCCGTGCGCAAATTTTTGGTTTCTTATTTCATCTTTATGAATATAAAATATGACACTGTGAGTGTTAAAAACATTCTAAAGCATAGATAGCGAAGCGACATCAATTTCCAAGTTGAATTTATTCTGTAAAGAATAACTGCTTGGGCCATCTGTTTCATAAACAGACGGCTAGATGGCGCTAAGCGTCACGCAATTGACGTTTTCATAAGAGACCACAAATTTCGCAGGGTCGGACTAACAGCACGGTAGCTCAATTGGTAAGAGCGTTTGGCCCGGTTTGCCAAAAGGTTGCTGGTTCAAGTCCCGCCCGTGCGCAAATTTTTGGTTTCTTATTTCATCTTTATGAATATAAAATATGACACTGTGAGTGTTAAAAACATTCTAAAGCATAGATAGCGAAGCGACATCAATTTCCAAGTTGAATTTATTCTGTAAAGAATAACTGCTTGGGCCATCTGTTTCATAAACAGACGGCTAGATGGCGCTAAGCGTCACGCAATTGACGTTTTCATAAGAGACCACAAATTTCGCAGGGTCGGACTAACAGCACGGTAGCTCAATTGGTAAGAGCGTTTGGCCCGGTTTGCCAAAAGGTTGCTGGTTCAAGTCCCGCCCGTGCGCAAATTTTTGGTTTCTTATTTCATCTTTATGAATATAAAATATGACACTGTGAGTGTTAAAAACATTCTAAAGCATAGATAGCGAAGCGACATCAATTTCCAAGTTGAATTTATTCTGTAAAGAATAACTGCTTGGGCCATCTGTTTCATAAACAGACGGCTAGATGGCGCTAAGCGTCACGCAATTGACGTTTTCATAAGAGACCACAAATTTCGCAGGGTCGGACTAACAGCACGGTAGCTCAATTGGTAAGAGCGTTTGGCCCGGTTTGCCAAAAGGTTGCTGGTTCAAGTCCCGCCCGTGCGCAAATTTTTGGTTTCTTATTTCATCTTTATGAATATAAAATATGACACTGTGAGTGTTAAAAACATTCTAAAGCATAGATAGCGAAGCGACATCAATTTCCAAGTTGAATTTATTCTGTAAAGAATAACTGCTTGGGCCATCTGTTTCATAAACAGACGGCTAGATGGCGCTAAGCGTCACGCAATTGACGTTTTCATAAGAGACCACAAATTTCGCAGGGTCGGACTAACAGCACGGTAGCTCAATTGGTAAGAGCGTTTGGCCCGGTTTGCCAAAAGGTTGCTGGTTCAAGTCCCGCCCGTGCGCATATTTCATCTTTATGAATATAAAGGGTGGAAATATTTTATGATTTGGCTTTATTTCACATTTCACTGCCTGTTGAATGGAAAAAAAAACATTATAATGTTGTTTTTGTTTTTATTGTGTTTTATTCAAACTTAACTCTCTTGCTTAGATCGGGAGTCAAATTATAACCCTTTCGTTTCTTTCGTAATTCAATATGGCGCCCGTGCCATAAAGACACTATGTTATCCCCTTGTTGAATAATCTACTATTAATTTGATAAGTACGAGTATGTAAATGTACGTTTCCGTAAGTAGATTGAAATATATTTCAAATGCATATTAAACGTTATTCCGTATGAGATGAAGGACCACAGTTATATTAATTTTATTAAGTGCATCAATCATTTATTCAGATAAATAAACGCCTAAGTGCAATAATTTACCTGTACCTACTACAGTAGTACACCTAGGCGAAACATTTTCAGCTGCAATTAGTTTGCACATGATGTATGGTGGCGGCGGACGCCACTACACGTCGATCAGAGCCCAAAACACCATTTACTAAACTACAACTTTCGGATATTTCCGTTTGATTTATCTAAAACCGTAACACTGAATTAAAATTGGAACCGCACTAACTAAATCATGCATGGATTTCATATTTAAAGCTTGACTCTATGGCAAAGGTTACACGTTTAGTCTGGCATCAGGCTAGGCCATCAGTCTGGAGTGGACGGATACTAGAATGATGGTTTTAAGTCAGTTTTTTTTTTAAATCGACTTAAAAAATTAGGTTCTCAGTTTGACCCGTATGTTTGAATGTATGAAGATATGTTTGCCTGCTATTATCTCGCGTTTGGATAAAATGATTTTGGTTTTTAATAAAGGATTTGTTACATTTTGATATAGGTTTTAGTACTTACCTGCCTATTTTGGTTAATTTAGGTGAATTTTTAAAAGAAAATAAATAAAAGCTAAGAAAAGAAATACTTTTCTACGAATTTGTGAATTAATTTATGTGATGTGCAATAAAGAGTTATGTGAACTTAACTTGCATCAGTCATCAGATCATTCTGACTAGACTAGATTGATGATAGATGAATACAGCCATATAAAGCTACTAGCGGTCCCCCGCGACTTCGTTCGCGCGTTTTGAGTTTGCTCCCTCCCCTCCCGTCGCAGCGTGATGTTTTATATCCTAAAGCCTTTTTCAATAAATAAGCTATATCTAACACAGAAATATTTTTTCAAATCGGTTTAGCAGTTCCTGAGATGAGCGCGTTCAAACCAACAAACTCTTCAGCTTTATAATATAATTAGCGCAAGCGCACGTTGTACTTGAGCTGCGAACATTATTTTGGTGCGCAGTTATGTTAAAACTGTGATAGCTCCTAAGATATTTATTGGAATCAAATGATATAAAGGGCAACTTTGTTCTAAATGAAATGCTCGTGATGATGAATGTATTTATTTTGATAAGAATAAATACCTGTGTGTATAATACACCTCTAAAAATGATGCATTATTTTTTTACAAATTTACTAACATAAAAAAGGTTGTAGTAAGTCAACCATAAAAGATAGACTTATGCTGTCGCGGACTTTATTATAGAACTCTTAATGCTG
Source organism: Pyrausta purpuralis (assembly GCA_963924145.1). Taxonomy (NCBI): domain Eukaryota; kingdom Metazoa; phylum Arthropoda; class Insecta; order Lepidoptera; family Crambidae; genus Pyrausta; species Pyrausta purpuralis. The sequence goes on from OZ001650.1 coordinate 13,279,578, forward strand.
AACAATCCTGTCATACATGATTTTTGTGTAACTTTAGCGGTTTCCGCAGCGTACGCAGCGGAAGCTTTCAAAAGGAATATCTTTCTCCCGTTTTCGCAACATTTTTCATTGCTGCTGTGGTCTTGTGAGTCGTATCTTTATGTTATATAGCTTAAAGCCTTCCTCGATAAATGGACTATCCAACATAAAAAGAATTTTTAAAATCGGGCCCGTAGTTTCTGAGATTATCGCGTTCAAACAAACAAACAAACAAACAAACAAACAAACAAACAAACAAACAAACTCTTCAGCTTTATAATATTAGTATAGAATATAGATAAAGCAAGATACAATCACGTAATGTTTTAGTTTCCAAAAGTGTGTTGTAAGATTAAACGAATGCAAATCTTTTCAGGGCGTTTGCCAAAGGCTTGTGCGAAAATGTGTTTGTATAAAATGTTAGTATGCTAGTAGGGCAAACTTATACACAAAGCTTTGAGATTTTTGCAATGATATAAGTATACTGTTAATAAATATGTTATATAATAAATGTTACTATACATATAACATTTCAATAAGGATATATATGTATATAGATATATGTTGGTACAAAAGCTGATATAGAGTACTATAATGAGTTATACAAGAACCACGAAACTAATTATGTACAACTAAGTGTTGTACATGTTTTGTTTGCAGAGTCTATTGTTGTCTGTCTGAAAGTATTCAGGCAAATAAGAGCCTAAAAAAACTTTACAAAACGTATCATATTTTGCGCAATACATTGCCATGTTTTTATAAGAATTGAAAGTATATAATTATTAAAGAAACTTTTTACTTCAAAATCGGCAATTGGTATGTTTTCTGGCGTATATTTATTGGTTAAATGCTCCAGTCATACATAATTATGTTAAATCTATTTTGGTTACTAAAGCATACATATTAATATATATTATGAGCCTTAAACCTCCGTTTTATCACGACACTCCACGGGGTATTTTCTTTTCACGGCAAATTGACTTATGTGGCGAAAGTATTATTTATTATCATATATGGGCTTCTGAACGGAAAATCACGTTGCGTGTGCAAAATATGCTTACGCACTCTTTGAAATATGGCAGCAGCTATTTATAATATGAAACACTAGTAACAAAAAAATAATGATTACAAGTGTCTATGCTAAGGGACTTTCTTGCTGTAACGATATGTTCCTACAAAAACATTATTATTTGTTTCAAAGACGATAATTTGAAGCACAAAGTCACACCATTATAATTAACAACCCAGCCTTCCTCATAGCCTGTTATTACGAAAAATGATTCCATGCTTCATAGAACACTTACTGGTAGGTCAAAACACGGCCAATCAAGCTAGCCTTCGGTGACTCATATACTAAAATAAAATAAAAGCTGAGTAAAGTAAAGTTAGCCTGTTAACATCCCACTGCTGGGCAAAGGCCTTACCTCAAGTATAAGGTAGTATAAGCCATACTCCACTACGGGCTCAGTGCGGATTGATGGAGGGGTATTTGCAAGGAAAAGACGAGTAAATTTTCTTAATACCTATGTACACTGGCGTTAATCCTAATTATAGCTAATTATCATCAGATATTTATATTGTTGATTATTATAGTTATATCAAATCCTTGAAATATAATTTATGTAGGTAAAAACACAATTAAAAAAAACTATAAAAAGGCAGATAATATGTAAATACTAAGTTACTGAAGACATTGATTAGTACATAAAAACGTAGGCAGGACTATTGCGTTGAGAAATAGATCAAATATCCCAAGGCAAGGACATCTACTTTTAAATAATAAAGCTCATTTAAAGAGCGAAGAGAGAATATAGTATTCTTTTTATTCCGTCCGTTTACAACTAGGTGTCAAAAGTTTAATATTTTCTGCCAATATACTTACAATACATAAGAATAGTTACATGCAAGCGGAAATAGGTAATGTGTAAGGACACTAACTTACTTTAATTTGACACAAGTTTCAGCTGATGTGGTACTACGATTTGGACACCGCACCTACGCGGCCTTCTAAAAGATTGGACAACTGCCGCCATGAATCGCCAAATGGGGGCCATTAAAATTAATGTACCCTTATTGTGCCACGTCCACAATAATACCTCGAGCACTCATATTGTCGGAATTATGGGTTTGAAGAACGCATCGCCGTAATACGGTTGTAAAAATTTCGATAAACTTGGATTATTTTTTAAACAAATGACATCGCGTTTATTTAATATCTCGGTTAGGTTATATTTATACAATAAATAATGTTTATATGTTATGTGGACATAAACTAACTGTAATCGAATATCTTGTCAACTTTGTTTTTGAAGCTAAAGCTGTTGCTTAGGTTTCGGGACATTTTATTTGTTTGTTTACAGATCGCCCCGTCTGAAACGCACTTTACGGCTTATTTAAAAAGTTTATTTGCAGTATTGGAGGATTCATTTGGGCACAAAGTCTGAGGTGTTTTAGCACTATAATCCCCACTCTAGAGGTCTTGACAAAGTGTCTTAGTTCGTCAAAGTGTCATAATACTTTGAAATCGACTAATCTTTCACAGAGTTTTTTACAATAGTATTTTACGCATACACTGCACATGTTCTGAATTTAAAAGGTTTGGCAGAATCAACAATGAGATTTTCAAATGAAAGAATTGTTTCATTGTTGCAACCGGCCGAAGGTTCCAGCCCCGCCTCCACCATTTTCATTCATTCACCTTAGCCAGAGCACGGCACGCAAAATGTAAGGTGTGTCTGAGTAACACTAGTTTACGTAAGATTGACGTCATTCCTGGTCATTTGTAATACAGCATATTATGATGTCGCAATAATATTACTATATAATTTTACAATAAAAAGTTAAGTAAGGCTCAGCTTTCATCCACGAATATTCACACAGTGCAATTACATGAAGTGGCTTTCATATAGCTGCAGCAAGTGTCTGATGAATGAAAATGACCTTTATAAAGGAAAATAAATACAATGGTTTAGGTATTTAAACACACCAAGACCAAGGAATTTGAAAAAACAAAGCAGTAGCAAGTTCGTTGTTTCTGATGTTCATTCATTACATTACCATTCTGTTTATTTAACAAAGGCGTGAACTCCAAAATAGATGCTGAAAAGCGTTTCAGCCGTCAACATTTACAGTAGCTTTGGGACCATCGAATAACTCACCGCCACACTTAAATACACGGTGTGTTTTCGAAATGGGAAGGCGTACAGACTCCAGTAACGAATTATCAATCAAAGTTGAAAACAAATCCAGGCGTGGGTGTGCGGTGGTGGGGGACGAGGGGGGATATGATGGGGCGCCAGTCTGGCTGGCGCGGAGTGCACTAGGTGCATCCTGCGCAGGTGCTCGCCCGTCCCGGGGCGGCTGACGTCACCGTTCGACACACCATCACATTCAGTCTGTCGTGAGCGTGACGCATACACAGCACGCACGCTACCAACGTCGTGGTACTCGGACCGGCCGGGATGCATCAGAGCCCACGCATCGCATGAACTACTCATAATTATGACCTATATTACCTAAAATGACATTTTATTACTCCACTTAACATTCTATGGTTCCGAATTCCTTCTTCTATCTGCTAAAAGCAAGTACACCATTTCTAAAAATATGTATCGGCTTCAAGTAACAGATATAATATTAGTGACGACTACAGATATAATATTTTGATTAATTTAATAAACTCGGCAATTGACACTAGAAAAATACAAAGTTAAAGTATCAAAGAGTCAGTTTGAGTTTTAGATACTTAAGGAAGACAAATAAAAGTGGGGCACAAGTTAATTCTCGTCGCGTTCGTCCCGCCCGTGGCGGTAGATGAAGTAAACAAGCGAGCCGAACGGCGCTATTTCATGACCTACTCGTATTGTTTTATTTGTTCGACGAACAGTCGTCATCTAATAAATCGGGATAGTTGATAACGAAATCGATACCGAACTTTGAACGATAGTTTATTCTTTCTTGTTTGAAGAATATTTACTTACGGTTTCGTGTTATTAGTAGACAAAGTTCTACATGGAAATAGGATTATGAGCCCTACTTTCTAAACCGTGTTTAAAAATAACAAACAGATAATTTTATAGTTTTGCATTGACAATATTCGATCATCTAACCACAGATTAGTAAGAGTATGTCTAAAGACATCTAACTTAGTTGAATGTTTGGTTTGTGATGTCAATCACTGAATCTTGTCAGTAAAAAAATATTTTTTCTGCTAAAAAGCTGAATGGAATGTTAAACTGCCAGTGCTTCAGAAAGCAAACCTTAAGAAGTTTTTTTCTATTTCTGTTGAATATTTCAGATGACCGGACGTTCATACGTTGACCAACCTAAAGTACTCGCAAAAAAACGGCGTTTCGTTCTTGTATAATATGATTACAAGAAAATCGAATAGAATGACTAATGCCGGTGTTTACCTACGGTTACGCCCACGGTTATGCTTCAATTATGGAGACGACGCGTTGCGCGTCGCGTTGTGCGGCGTGGTTCGCACTCATATCAAACATATGGAGTTGTATGAGTGCGTTTACGGAGAAGCGATTTTTCATGCGTTTGTTATGGTATGTTATGGTGGAGCGTCTTACGCATCGTTTAAAGCGGCGGTCGACGCGGCGGTCGACGCGGCGTTTTAAGCGGTGGGTGAAGACGCAAGTGACGCGGCTACATTTCTATATGTTTGAGTTTGCGCGTGATGATGCTGGCCGCTTTACGCGCCGCTGTTCTTGTTTGCTTAATGAATACGTTAACTGTTAATTATAGAGCAGCGTACACACTTTAAAACTCTTTCACGAGACAACAACAACAGAGACATGGCTTGCACAATAATTACCTACCGTAATACGTGCTTCATATTTAAAATTGTCGTTTATCCTCGAAGTGTCTATCCATCTAAATTATATGCGAGAGTTTTTGATGAATAAATCGAAAACTTACGAGAAGCTCACACACACAATAGTTTTTTTTTGGCTTAGAAAGTAAATATAGTTACTAATAGTATTGAAAACTAAGCTTTTATACCACTTACTATTTGAATAACAACTTTCAAATTAATTTATAAAAGTAGTTGTTACGGAAAATCATAATTAAAAAACATACTTAACAAACAAGAAAAAAAACTAAGACTTACATCATTTATATAAATAAACACCGTGGTTCATGTAAGGTGAAAAGCTGGTTCGCAGTGATAGGTGACCACCATACCTATCAAATAAACCCCTATGTATGTTTCGTGTTATTTCGTTTCGAGCAAATTTTGGCCTGATTGCAACTTGCTCTAGAAAAACAGTTTACGTAAAAGTCACCATTTTTGGTATTCAAGTAGCTAAATAATTATTTTTTTGATAATAATAGATTTTTAATGATGTCATTAAACAGTTTGTCAATAAATAAGCTTCTTCTGCTAGTCGGAAAATTTCGAAAATTTTGCATTATCTTAATCATTGGTTCAATCAGTTGTAGAATGCCTTAATAAGATGATACCAGTAGCGGCCCTGTATTTCGATTTGAGCAAATCATTCGATTTTTTCAATCATGCCAATCTAATTTAAAAACTTCAAAAGTACGGGATTAGGGGAACAGCAACAGACTGGTTCTATAGCTAACTACGAAACCGAAGACAATACTTGCAAATCAGTAAGATGGTTAAAATAAAGAACTCTCACAGAACAACTTCAAAAAAAAGTAAAAACCGACTTCAAAACCAAAATGCACTAAAAAGTCTTAAATAACTCTTCACCATTGAAAGGAAAGGAATCCGCTTTAGGCAAACAATTTCTTTTTGGAGTCGGTGCTGTGATAGTTGATGCTTGATGGTCAAAGTGATGGCACCGACTCCAAAAAGAAAGTGTTTGCCTAAAACGGATTCCTTTCCTTTCAATTGTGAAGAGTTTATTTAAGACTTTTTAGTGCATTTTGGTTTGGAAGTCGGTTTTCACTTTTTTTTAAAGCTAATTTTATTTCTTCATTTTTAGTGATTAAAAGAGGGGTGGGGAGTTGCACCTTATAATTCTATTTTTTTTAAGAAGCTACAAATTACCTATCATAAGTTCCGTCATTATAATTACTGAACTCCTAAGCGTTAAGGAGTTCCATCATCAGCTCAACCCCACAAGATGTTGACTATCAGACGTAACAACACGTCAACATTAAGATTCTAGTAAAGAAATACTATCGTGCCTTTAAAATTTGAGGGTTTCCCTCGATTACACCAAAATCCCATCATCAGATCCCAAAATGGAAAAAATGGGACCAACTAGAAGGTACACCCACTAAGTAGGCGAAAAAATTTTTCGATTCGGTCGACAAACGATTGAGATATGAGGTAACAAATATATAAAAAAAAAACATACAGTCGACTTGATAACCTCCTCCTCCTCCTTTTTTGAAGTCGGTTAAAAATGACATACAGATCTGACTCCAGAGCGAATGAGTAGGTGCCCGACAAGGTAGTATTTTAGGTCCAATACCTACTATTCAATTCATATATTAATGATCTACCTAAAGTAATTGATCATCAATCTATTCTTTTTGCTGACGACACAACATTGATCATTAAAGGAAAAGACAAAGACCATCTGGAATTTGAAATAAATACGAATATAAAAAAGTAATTAAATAGTTAAATGAAAATAATTTGAGAGTGAATATTGACAAGACAAAAATAATGCTATTTCTGACATATCAATCTAATAAAACTAATCTTAAAAATGACTATCAAGGACATATAACTTACCAACAACTGATTTTTTAGGAATAATTATTGATGAACATTTCAGTTGGAAATGTCAAGTAGTGAAATCAAATGTATTTTATAATCTTATACCTATATTGTACACCCGAAATACGCAAATAAACGCATTTGTATTTGTAAAAAAGAATGTACGAGAAAATGTGTTAGTGAACACATGATAATGATGCGAAGCCTACATTCACACGCTCACAAAATTGTCGCGCCGAAAAACTTAAGCACAAACACTAGCATAAAATATTTACAACTTGATTACACAGATTTAAGAACCTGTTATTGTCGCCCTCAAGTTAACGAATAACCTTGTTTACACATTCAAATGTTCTCTAACCTACTTAAAGGGTAAAAATAAATCCGAACAAGAATAGCAGCAGAAGGGAAATGACCTGATTTAGCACTAGTTCCAGTTATTTGAAAGCTTCTCACGCACGCATCCATAAAGTTTATTTTTGGGCAGGTTATCTGCGATCGGCGATTAGATCTGAAACTCCAATTAAGGCTTAGCCAAATGACCTGAAATCAGTGCGATCTGTACGCGTTTAATTGACCAGTGTAGCTAGGCTACAACTCAAACGGAAAAGCCAACTCATTTGCGGTCATTTTTACCTTCTTTACACGTAAAAGCTTTAAATCGTGAAAGCAATGTGTAAAATAAATAAATAAATTAATTTAAACCATAAAAATTTGTTAAATAGTTGGTTTATAGTTTTGAGCATTTTTAATTAAATTATTCTTATTACATATTGCACTTATGACGATGGTATGGACGATGGATCTAAAATTACGTTAGATATTTGTTTACACAAGTTGGGATCAAATAAATGAAATCATGGTCATTTCAAAAAATAGAGAAGAACGTTTTAACATTGTTTAATCGTGAATTCAGACCGTTTTGCACCAGCTAAGTACAAGGTACAGAGCCGCCTCGTGTAGTCCTCACAAATGGGTTCTACTATTACAAGTGGTCAATCTGCTTTGTGGCTTGCGAGCAGGAATTGTGCATAATTGTATGGAGTGCCAGTACTAGTACTTGATCCTCGTTTCTTGTGATCACCTAACTATGACAAATATTTCAAATATTTTATTTCAAAATAAAATTCCATAAAACTTGTTAGCAATCCTTAGTTTAGGTTAGTTAATATACTCTTAATTGAAAGTTTATGATATCATTCAATTTCATAAAAATAAATAAAGACATAAGTTCTCGGCACGGCAACTAAACTTAGGTGGTGGTCCGGTGTCTTCAGCGGTACCACATAGACTATAGAGGTAGATATATAGAGGTATGAATGTGTCCGTATAACAAAACTACCATATCGGTTCCAGTACAGAAAATTAATACGATGACGATTCTACTGCGATGAGGTGTAAGACAGGGAGATGTTTTATCTCCGAAAATGTTTACAGCGGCATTTGAGACGCCATCAAGCTAATAGAATGGGAAGGATTCGGCATCAACGTCAATGGTGAATACATCACACACCTCCGATTTGCCGATGATATAGTCGTTGTGGCAAAGACACTGGAAGACCTTGGCACTATGCTCGAAACCTTGACCGAGTCTCCCAATATGTGGGTCTTAAAGTGAACATGGTATAGACAAATATCATGTCGAGTTTTCTAGTTGTACCCACTCCAGTATGTTTTGGGAAGTCAATTTTCGAATTTATCGACCAGAACATCTACCTAGGACAAGTAATCCAATTAGGTAGGACTAACTCAGGGAACGAGGTTAATCGACGTATCCGACTCGGCTGAGCAGCGTCGGGAAATCGCGCGAGAGTTTCTTCTTGTCTCAATTACCTCAGCAAGTGTGTGTTACCAGTGATGACATATCGATCCGAAACATGGTATTTTATTATGGTTGTGCTATGTGCCTTTTCAGAAAGCTCAAATCCTGAGCAAGCGATGGAGAGGGCCATCGGTGTTGCTCTTAGTAGTAGTAATTAGAACGAATAATATTTAAAACGAATTAGAAATGAGGAGATAAGTAGAAAAACGAAGGTAACGGACATGACCCTGAGAATCAGTAAGCTCAAGTGGCAATGGGCAGGGCACATAGTGAAAATTACAGATGGCCGTTGGGGCAGTTCTAGATTGCAAACCCTTCGACCAAAGACGTGGCGTAGGACTTCCACTGACAAGATGGACGACCTTATAAAGATCGCAAGATCAAACTGAATGTAGACCGCTTGTGATCGGTCGCTGTGGAAAACCGTGGTAGAGGTCTATGTTCAGCAATGGACGTCTTTAGACTGATAATAATGATGATCATGACGGTAGCTAGACGTTTAGTACTTGAAGTAAAATACTGCTTGATCTACGGGACCTGTAAGGTACCCTCCATAAAATCAAGAAAATTAAAGATATTGGACACCAATCACATACATTGCTCTGATCCCAAAGTAAGTAGCTAATGCACTTCTGTTATGGAAATCAGACACAACGGTGGAACCACAACACCCAGACCCGAGACAATACAGAAAATTTTGATTTCTATATTGACACGACCGGAAATTGAACCCGGGACCTCGGAGCGGCGACGCCTTGAACCAGCGTGCTTAGCCACTACACCACGGAGGTCGTCAAAAGTATAGTATCTATCACTTTATAAGAAAAAGACGAGACTCAAATATGACGATATTGACGCTTTTTATGTACGAGTACATTTTAAAAGATATATACCTCATAAAATTCAAATCATATTACAAACTTTCCATATTGTATTCTCACCAAAGATAATTGTAAAAATATTATTTTTCTCCTTCCTTCTTCCTTCTTTTTAATATTCCTTTTTTCGCGTGATTATTTTACATTTTAAATATGATAATTCAAAACCTATGTAAGCAAACCTTTTCACGCTTAAGCTGTAATATGTAAATCTGAATCAAAATAATATTTTAGTAACGCACCAAAATAGCCTAGAATGGGGCTGAATGAGTATTTCGTGGCAAATGGCAAGATAAAGGAATTTTGTTCGGCCGTTTCTCTCCCATTGGCCGGAGTCACGGCCTGTTTCAGTAATGACGAGGGTCGCTTCTTTAGATGTGTTCACACTCGATTTACCTTACATACAGGATAACATCTCAAGTTCAACTCTTTAATCATTTATTACAAGATGCTACGTCTATAAAAATACACTTTGGAAAAGGTGAATAATGTATGAGACAAGCTAACATAATTTACTTGTGATTCTAAAAAAAGAGCTTACCAAGTCTAACGCTCATTATAAAAGACAATTACAAATATTTTGGATTGTAAATAATCTCGTTCATGAACAGAGGAATGCTTTACCACGTCTGTGCTACGAAAAGACTTCGATATTTCGTAGCGCGTTCGCAGAAACTTATAGCGTCTACGAGTTTAGACGTTCGTTGTTAGTAAATAAATTCGCCTATTTTATTTAGCAAACTGCGTCTTTCACCAAGTGAATTCTCAAAGTAAAAGGTTAAGACATTAAATTAAATTAAGAAATTAAACTTAGCTATTACGTATACTTAATAGTAATATTTACTATATACATATATTATACTAAATTATAATATTAATATATTTACAAATAAAGTTAATACGTCTTTCTTATTAAAGTTAAGTGTTCTTATAAGTACTCTAGGTTCATTTTGAATGCATTATAAAAATAAAATTTATTTTGTATCAAATTAAAGAAGCATAACCGTTGATCACTATTTCGAGTCTTTAAGGTATTTGCTACGGTAAAAGCAATGAAATCAAAGCTAAAACGACAAAACGACCGTCACATGATAGTTACAGCATACCAGCGTACCCTGGACACTCAATACTCGTTTGAAAAATTGTAGATTGTTCCAATTACGAGGGCAAATATAAACAAGACAAGAGGATTAAACGATCTCTGAAAGACGACAAAACTATTAGATCGTGGGTTGATTCAGGGACTAACGAGTGTGTCGGCGGCGGCTGGCAGCCAGCCAGGCTTGGGAAGCATAAATTTGCGGTGGAGACCCACAAGGATAAGTCCTCACGGCGTGATTTTTGCACACGCTAAGATCCTGAAGCATCTTGCGGAAGTGTAAAGTAGGTGGTGATGATAATCTCATGACGTAGGTTGGGTTGCCGTGAATATGGAAAGTGAATTGTTTTGTCATGTCGATAAATTAACTCATTACATTTAAGTCCATATACAGTAACGATTGAGAAGCATCATTAAGAATCTAACAGACAAGATCATAGTTAAGTATTTATATGTAAGTCACAATTTATTTTGTGTCCTTTAACCTACAATTTCCAGTAACAAACAGTTTTTCGAAATCATACATCGATTAGTTCAATAACCTCAGGTATTTTTAGACGTTTTACACCGGCTTCATTTATTAAGGCGTTCGATGTAAATCAGGTTCCGTGAAAATAGGTTTGTTGTGGAAAAGCTCACCTCGTGTGTAAAGGCTCGTCGAGTGCTCATCGGGATTCGGGCATATGCAACGTGATGTGGAGAAGTGAAAACGCCGATGTGCCTCGGCTGTCATGATACGGGGAGCCTCTTTTCAATTATTTACCTAACCTTAATTCCCGATGAAATGATTTTTTTTTGGCAAATGCCTTGAATGAAACACGGTAGCGTAGCCTATTTCAATTTCCCTTAAAAATACTACTAATTTTACAGTTATGCGTTTATATGTCCAAACACATACACACGTCTTGATGCTAGTATGTGTGTATTGTTACTTTTTAAGCTCGCTGAATTGTATTCAGCGAGCGACAGTTACATTTTCGGTGATCCTACATTACAATCATCAATAAATTTGCCTTTGCGTGTTATCAGTTCCTTGATTCGAAAATATGATTATAAATTTGTAGTCATTTAATAACTGTTGCACATAATAAAAGTGAAAAAGTTACAAATAAAATAACAAAACAATTGCTTATTAGGTACATAAGATACTTCTAAAAAGGCAAAATACTCATTTTCTATCTGATTGCTCTTTTTTGAAACGATGAATACTTTACTATACTTAACTATGCTTCCAAAAGATCATAAATTTCTGACTAAATTTTAATTTTTGTTTTTTAACTTCAAAAAAATCAAGGTGGCTCGTTACTCCTTATGAACTTTTCAGTATTCATTGCTTTATTTCAAAATAAAAACCTTTTGACGTTCATAAGCTCAATTTTGCCGCTATCAAAGGGTAATAGCAAACCTCGTATTTCGACCTTAAGGCACCGACCAATAAGGCATGTCATGTGTTATATACTCGTACATAAAATAAGTTTAATTGCCAATTGTACAAAATCGGTAAGCTATTTGTAGTCCATAACAATCCCTCAGATTTATTAACAGCTATCGCGAAAGCAGTTTGTTACGTTTAAAAATAGACGTTATTGCCCAACTCAAGTTGCAATTTTACGACGAGTGAGCAATATTAAAAAGACAAAAGTGCCGTTCGAACATAAGCCCAATTTTCGGAAAGCCATAAAGTACAATGAGGCAAAACATTGTTTGTGCGTGCGAGGCAAACTGGCTAAGGCTCCGAGCTCGAGCATCGACTCGACATGTAACTGGAACGAGAAAGTTGTATTTAGGTAAGGTATTTTTAAAATCGTAACGTATAACAATCAGTAAGTCTGTCACTTTACTAATGTAATTTGTAAAGGTCCAAAATAATCCACTCGATACTGAAATTGCTCGTGAACACGCAAGCTATTATTGCGGGGCACTCATCAATAATATAAACACTAATGTTGTTGTTAAAATATCAATTTCTGATAGGATATCGTTTGACTTTGCCTACAAATATAGGCTGTCCTTAAAATAAACTTGAGATAGGTAATCAAATGTTTAATTGAATTTTCGTAGTATTGTGTACAGAGGTGTAGGTAAATATTCTGTGCCTATTCCCTTTCTTAGTATTTGGTTTAGATACCGACTGGGATAGATTGATACTGATTATTTGATACCATTTCAGAGGCTTGAAATTTTTGAAAGCAAAACAACGGTTAATATTAAGTTCGATAGCGGTCAGCAATTAGCGTACCGGATATCTTTCTAGCTCTTTTAGGTTTTTGCTTTTTAGTATTTATATTTTTGTAGCTATCTCTCCGCACAGATGTAATCGGTATGGTTGGCGGTAATTTTCCGTAAGCGGTTCTACAACGCAGCCGGTGATCGGTCCCGTGTCATGGCGGTACGAGTATGACGGAACGACTTCCGCCCGCCGCGACAGGCATCGTCGACGAAACTATAACGCGGCTACCGAGACACGCCACGGGCGCATATTGCCATTGTTTGGCAGGCCCGACTCTTGGCATCCGACCTTAACACACTCCACCGACTGCACTGTCAGCTGAAGCACTTTGCTTCTATAATGTATGAATATTAACACACAACTCCCGAATTGTAACTATTCAGCTGTCATATGCTGACAAATGGTAGCGGTTTTAATTAAACGCGTTCCCATCGTGTAAGGTTAGCGAAAATATAATAGTTAGATAAATAAGCACAAGTAATGTATTATAAATCGGTGTGATAACGAATTAAATAAAACATCTTATAATCGAAGTACACTTAAGTGTACATTAATGCACGCACGGTAATGTTATCTATACAGTATTCCAACTTCATACAAACGGACGAAACGAAAACTATACCTACGCGCCTCGATTTCGGCACGCATTCGGCACGCAGACAGTCGCGACTGTGCCACAGTGACGAACGGAACGGTGTGTTGTTTTGTTAACAATAGCCGCGCGATTCTTTTTAACAAATAAGTTCAAGTAAATTTTAATATGACGAATAAGATATATTGTGCTGTTTTTGAGTGTATGAATTTTTAATGACGCTTTATATTAGGATGCGATTTATTGTACTTAAAATTTAATAATAAAGCATTCCGTACGTCTCAGTCGAGGCGCAAATATTTTTCTGTAGAAAATGACGTATAAGAGAGATTTGTCATTTAAACATTATTTTTTTTAATTAAATTTACCCATAAAAAACAACACGCATTTTTATTGAATACTTCTTATTCAATCCACAAAATATTTAATTGTTTATATGAAAAAAGTAAATATGCTATCACGAAACACAAAGTAGGCAATTGTAATTAAAATTCTGAAGGCGGGCAGGCAGCCCTATTGCACGTTTAGGTACCGCGCGGCTGTAGGTATTTATTTCAAAGAGTCGGCCGAGTGACAATACTGCATAGATAACATTACCGTGGTGCAAGCAACTTACTGGTAAATTGCGGTGAAGGTAGTACGTACCCTATATGCCGTCCTATCATGGCTAAAGGAGGGATATAGTTACTTGTGATGTTGTATTAATGGTAGCTGAAATCTCTTACTTAACCATTGCAAAAAGTCGTTAGGGCTCTAGTCGTGTGATTCATCGCTTCCATTCGGTCCCATCCCGCTAACCGTGCCGCTAATCAACGAAACCTTTTTAACATTCCTCCGTGGGAATTCAGCTGTATGCTAAATTGATGTGATGTTTTACGTGGTATTGTTTAATCGTTTATTGCGGCTGAAATAACAGGCCACGGGGGATGTACCAGGCGTGGGCCGTAAACCCATTAATGTAATTAGTCATCCGTGTCGTATCTGCTTGTGCTGATTCATTAGTCCGTATTGACGACACCAGTTGCAATGTAATTCGGTCTCGAGTGCCAGGTTAATTATGTTTTCAATGTATTTACTGTTACAAATACAACACATGAAAATTTACGCTAGAGAACAATCCTACGAGTATAAATTATTGCCCTTGTTCTGGGGCACAATATTAATCGATTGTGTCGCGGTTTAAAAATGAACACAAAAATTCCTTGACCCCACACATACAAGTATTAAGTTTAAACACGATATTTAAAAATGTAGACGTCCAGAATATCAATGAATAAGCCTAAGTGTGGTTATTTTCCTTTGTTATTTAAAGAGATCGCCTGTTCGTAGGGAATATGAAAAAGGTTGTTTACTACAGCTATTACAGTTTTGACCTTTCTGTTTTTAACATGACCCTTCCTTGCGTTCGTCAATGGCGGTAAAAATATCCCAAGCGGCTATAAGCAGGGCTACATAATTTAGAACGCTGCTCGGCGATCGATGGCGAATCGGTCACTCGGACTCCGTCAACTTGTTACCACTTTGGAAATTATCATAATTCAATAACACGAAATTTTTGTTCTGTCCTTAAAATACATAAAATGACGTACAAAGGCCTTTCATGGTGGTGATAGTTTGGTTGACAGTATTATTTAATTATATTTATCGTCACGAATAACACACATACATATTATGTAGTACCTTAATTATGTTTGTTTCTTGGTAGTAAGTCCATAGTCCATATTTGTCTCATCGTTTATGTTCACGTCCAAACTTTGGGTTTGACACTCAAATCGCGCAACAGGAATATTTGTAGCGAAGTAGAGCACTTATGCTGTAGTTTCAAGTGATTTTGCATCGAAGTTTCTTGTGAAAGCAAATAATTTACACTCTCGACCACACTTGACGAGGGATAGAACTTTGTGGTGCTTTTTTTGCGTATTTGAATAACGAGAATCCTGTTGACTGACATTCAACAACAATTACCTACACAACTAAGTGCAATTACTTCTTATAAATTTCAAGGTTATTTTCTTTAAATTAGTTATTCCTAAAAAGGTAGGTAAATCATTTACCTTAATATTTTTCGTATACAAACATTCAAAACTTAAGTAATTATTAAGTATGTAGGTAATATATATGTCGCAGCCATCTGGTTAAATCAGCCAGTTAATTGAATGCCTAGGCAGTCCATTAAATGCCAGCTTCCAATTAAATGGCTAGGCGACTTGGCGTATTGAAAGTTAGACCTTTGAACATGGCTGACCCTGATTTAGTCAAATGATTAAAATTTAGTTCAGTATTTTTACGATAGGATTTTAGCGATAGGTACCCAAAACGTTTTTATAATACATTTTTCTTCACTTTGCGAATATTGTAAACTATTGTAATATTGTTAACCGACTTCAATCATAAATCTTATAATAATATCCCTGAAAAAATGAATAAACTTTTCAATTAAAAAAAAAAACTTGCTCATGTTCAACGATAAAGGTCGGTAGTGAATTTGGGTTTATCGTATTTCAAAATGAATTGTTTCTTGTAATGACCAATAACACCTTAGTCTGCCTGCAGCCACGGACGGATGCTGCAAGTAAAGTATCGAAACGGCGGGCGTTTAACTTCAAAATAAACCAAGATTGTTTAAAATATTCGCCAAGCAAAGTAGAATAGACTTTACTCAAAAACAATCTATTAGTACCTCGTGTAGAGTAAATATCTTGCCACAGATATTTACAATGAAAAACGCTCAATAACTATTCAGTGACCTTATAGATACCTACCTAGGTAACGTTTGATTTTTTATTGTCTACTAACTAACTTTCAAGGGATTTGGGTTTTGAAATGATTATACTTACTGGTACATACTAATATTATAAAGCTGAAGAGTTTGATTTTTGGTTAGAACGCGCTAATCTCAGGAACTACTGGGCTGATATGAAAAAATATTTATGATGGATAGATAGCATATTTAACTGGGAAGACTTTTGGCTATAAATCATCACGCTGCGACGGGAGGGAAGGGAAAAAAATCAAAACGCGCGGACGCAGTCGCGGGGGACCGCTAGTTAGTATATAAGAATGCGCTTTTGTGTATTATGCTTGTTTATTTTCCTGGAAAACAATATCTTCGTTTCGCTTAAATCGGAGAAGGTTTGTAGTTCCTTCTGTTTTAAAGCTTAAATCTGTACCCCAATCACGAACTTTTGAAGTATTCGTCACGTTATCGTAGCGAGTTTACGTAGTGCAACGTTAGTCGGCATCACGAAGCACTCTCGCGTCGTGTAGTAAACTCGATAGCATTGACGAAGATGACGTCATACTAACGTAAACATGGCCGTTGAATGACACGTCCAGAAACAAGTTAAGCGATATTTTTTATGAATATTATGGAAATATATCATGAAATTCCAGTAAAATCTAAGAGAAATCAATAACGGAACAAAATTACGATCAATATGTTTGGCAGGGTTAGCAAATGTAAAAATTTTGTCTATTACAAAATGAAGATATATGTTTTTCTGTAATCTTTATATTTTTGAACTGTTAAGTAGACTGTCAATTGACAGATTGACGTTATGCCATCATATTGTGACAAATTTTCAAAGTTTTACAAAAGATTTAGTTAAAAATTATGAAAAAATATTAAAATAACGAGGACAAGTCCTTTGCAGTACAACGTAACAATATTTGACTTTTGAAAAAGTAAGTACGTAAAAGTAATACAAGGATAAGTGATTAAAATGCATTTATTCATTGGCTATTATAGCGAGATAAACTCTAGCTAGATCTTATTTCTCAAGAAATTGTGATATATCCCAGCCCTCAGCTCTCCAAGAGGACGCTGTTTCTAACAAATGGAATGAAAAGCATTAACGTCAATATAAAATATATACATATTATTTTTTCAGAATGAAGACAGACCAAAATACAATGTATAGAAATACGCCTACGCAGCTAGAAGAAATAACGTGAGTCTAGCAGTTTCAGCGAATGAAGACTCATTACTCCCATATGTCATATTGAGAGCAAAGATGAACCCAACAAGATCAAAATCGATACACCTGTTACAAGTGCCCTGTTCCTGATTTCTTTTAAAGTTAAAAATAAGGAGTATAAGATAAAAAATAAATTTCATATTTCTACTGCAATGTCTTAATTTTAGAATAATAAACATGACCACTAACGTTTTCTTTATTCCACACGTTTCTTGATTTCTCGCCAAAAGCCAAAGCTCTGTCTTTTGTTATATGTGAGATTTAGAGCACATATAGTAAGAAACTATGTGTCGGATCCGTACGTTCTCACTAGTACACACACACCCGTTGAAGACTTTCGTCTTCAAACACTGAGGTTAATGAGACATGACGACGCTCTTGCGCAGTTTCCCGACCTCTGCCTAGCCGGCCGCGTTGGATTCGTTGATAGACCTCTTTCTTAGAACCACTTGTTGTAAGGCTCGGTTAAGGCTTTCGACTGTAGTTCCAAAATCTCATCTTTGGCTGCACGAATAGTATATTATCAATAAGCCGGAGGTGAGAGATGTATTTGCTATTGACTTTGATGCCGAATCTTTCCCATTCCAGGAGCTGGAATCCGTCTTCAAATGCAGCTGTATGCTAATTTTAGAAAAAAAAAAACAATTTAGGCGGTCTTATCCGTAAAAGTTACCTAGTTTCTCTGCGCTCATTTTTGACACACAGAATCTCAAGTAATCTTGTTGCAACTCACGATACTGTACGTCAAAGAAAGATTCGTGATCGCAAATCCAGTTTATCACTATAGAAAATGTTTACGCACAAAAAATGACAGGTATTTGAGCTGCCAAATTTAGTTTGTTTTACGTCCGATAGAGGCGCTTTCAGATTCTCATACAAATGATTACGTTACTATACGAATACTTTGACGCAAATTATTCGTGATAGGGGTACTTTGCCATAAATACGTGGAACGAGATACGGACGCAAACGAGTCGTGTTTCGTATCAGATACGCCCGGTTGTTTTCTCAGTGCTTCCCTCACACGTATAGACATCTCAACAGTTTATAACATCGCACTCTCGCTCGCCCCATTGAGCTACATTGAGCGGTTCTCATATCGGCTCCTATTGAAGCAATAAAGTACCCGTACTATGATTTATGGGCTTGCAACCTCCGCCTGACGCCCACCCACTCCAATCCGTAACTCTTGATTGTGACTCACTACTATATAGATGATTCATGCTTACTTAATATCAATATGATATAAATATCTGAGGTAAATTCAAGAAAGCTACTTCTCAGTCAACAGATAGTTAACTTTATTGATAACATTACTCATTTGTTTTTGTATGTACGTACATCTACATTCAGTTTAGAAAACTAAAAACATGAATAATATTTCCATTAGCTTCTTTACTTTATTAATCCCTAGCCTATTTTACTTGAGGTATCAGCAAAAGCACTAGGAAATATCTATTAAAACCACCAATTGTTGTACGGCAAGCACATCAGGTTACACTTTTTTCTTGAAAATTATCCCTCATTACAACTGTATAAAATACCTCAGTCTCAGTACAACAGCAAGTCATGGTAAGCTTGACGTGCTGTTGTCTGTACCGTTACCATGAGTTTACTCGCTAGCGACGACGAAAAAAAAGTCTATGGAAAATTGCACAGCGCCTCTAGCGGTCACTGACAAAACTAAAATTTTTCATACAAAAAGTGACGTCGTCGCTAGCGAGTAAACTCATGGTAACTTGAACGCACTTAAACTCATCGTTAGTCTCATTGAAGTCTTGTATGCTTACAAATTCAACTTATCATGAGAAAAAAAGCAGAGATAGAGATAGGATGAATTATTCAGGGTTTTTTTGATTTAACATCTAGGATTAAAGCCCAGTTGCGTGATCGATAGTTGACTCAACTAATGTCAGAATGGCCATTTTAATCACTATAGGTTAAGTTATTTTTCTTTAAACGTGCACAAATGTAAACATTCAACTGCGTAACGACATTAACCCGTGATAGAGTTAACTATTGATCACGCAACCGGGCCTTAGTGTCACACAATATTTTATAGGATTTGGACCCAGCTATCACACAGTTTCTTTTGGACGACTACTCTTAATAAGGCGAGCCTGTACAGTTTGATGTTAATACATTTGACCTTGGGTTTTGACTTAAAATCCTATTCTGACCAGTTAGATTTTATTTTATTTTATTTTATTTGGAAAACGATACAGGTATTATTCAATACATATACAAAAATGCGAATTACTGATTTAACTAGAGTAATACCCTAAAATAGTTTTCACAACATGATTTGCATGCAGTAGTATTTTAAGTAAATGTGAGAAAGAATTACACTTTAAATGTGTTTGTTTTCTTACATTTTTACAAAATTAAATGTGACTAAATACAATCTTCTATATATATAAAAGAAAGTCGTGTTAGTTACTTCACTTATAACTCAAGAACGGCTGAACCGATTTAGCTGAAAATTGGCAGGGAGGTAGTTTAGAGCCAGGAGAAGGACATAGGATACTTTTTATCCCGTTCGACATCATTCCCGTGTGACTTGACATGTAACGTCAGTCACTATAAAACGTGGTATAACAAAAAAGAATCTGACTTGGAATAACAAAATTGACGTATAATGACAGCTATGTAATGACGTATGGATGACAATTTGATATTTGTAAGAAATCAATACTAAAACTATTTCTATTAAATAAATAATTAACATTATTGCCCAATTGCCCATTCGTATAAACAGTGAAGTGAACTTTAAAACTCGGTATGGTTGAAAATTTAAGTTTTTAGGTGAAGTGAAGTTTAATTAATAATGCCGCGACCAAGACGATCGAATCTTTCCCGATAAAGCCGTGATGCAAGAAGAATACGAAATACTGCAAATGAAAGGACTGAAGAAGAACAAGAAATTGCACGTGTACAGCTCCGCGATAGTATGGCTCGACTTCGTGCTTCTCAATCACGAGAGCAAAGTGAAGCAGCCCGTGAAATAGCTCGGTTGGCAATGCAGAATCGTCGAGCGAACAACAGAGGTCAACAAATAGATAATTTGCGACGCAGAACAAGATATTTATCAAGTGCTGATTTGAATCGAGCAGCTCCAATTGAATTTTTAAACTCTTTGGACGTGCCTGGCTTACCACTGCACAATTTACGCCTAAAGGTTGGCTCGGTAGTAATCATGCTTCGAAACATAAACCAACCAAAACTGTGCAACGGTACGCGTTTGGTGGTTAGAAAATTGATGAACAATGTAATTTACGCTACGATAATGATAGGAAAATTCAAAGGTGAGGAAGTTCTCATTCCGAGGATACCGATGATCCCAACCGATATGCCGTTTGAATTTAAAAGACTTCAATTTCCGATACGTCTTGCATCTGGCATGACCATCAACAAATCACAAGGCCAATCCTTAAAAGTTTGTGGTTTAAATCTAGAACATTCATGTTTTTCCCATGGTCAATTATACGTGGCATGTTCACGGGTCGGAAGACCATCTGCGTTGTTTGTTTTTGCGCCATATACTTAATAAAACAAAAAATGTCGTGTATCACAAGGTACTTATATGAAGAGTAATCTATGTAATAAAATAAAGAAATAATTATGAATGATTGATGTAGAAAATTATTTTTTTTTGGATTTTTTACAATAAAAAAAATCTGCTTATTTATTGACATTAAGGCGGAACAAAGTTCGCCGGGTCAGCTAGTAATAAAATAAAAGTAATTTCAGTCCAATGCAGTTTTAGAGAAAAAGTATTTTACACGCTTTCGAAACAGCGGCATCCTGTGCTCAAAGATATCCAGCGGACCGTGGTTGCTTTTTGTGCATGCGTTGTATAGTCTACAGATCCTGAGAAGTGGCTGGTGAAACGAGATATTGTTGCGTTTGAGAGGAATGTCGAAGGATTTAGGCCTGCGCGTATTTTGCCTAATGTTAAGGTCAAGTTCACCAAGAAGACTGGGGGAGTAAATGTGCGAGTGGAGTAATTTGTGCAGATAAATTAATTCCTGCTCATTCCTACGAGTTTGCAGCGAAGTCAATCCAAATTTGAGGAGTCGATCTTCGTATGAATAGCAAGTTCTGCCCAGTCTCTCCCTATAACAGACGGTTCTTAGAAGCCTTATTACTTTACCACTAAGCCCTCTACCCACTATGGTTCTCGATTTTCGCCTACAGAAAAATGAAAGTGAAGGCCCGCAGCTAGCATACGCTGAGTCTCTCCAATTTTCCCTTTACGTATTACAATTAACTTGTTATCAATATGTACCAGCATCATTGTTAAGGCAAAATACATTTTTCATACAAACATTACATCAACCAAGAACTCAGCCTTCAACTAAGGGCCATTGAATGACTGTTAAGACAGATTTTGCTGTATCATTGCTGTTGTTAAAAGAAATGGGTCAGATGGTAAGATGGAAAGAAAACAGCGTTCAAGGAAAAACATTCAATATTCAAATAAACAGCCTATTGTGGGATAAGTCAATCAATCATCTGCTCCCAGAAATAAAAACAGAGAAGACTTGCACATTACATCTAAACATTACGTACTAAACTTAAAAAGATATTTACCTACTCTCATATCGTTAAATTCAAAATACTAAACTCAAAACGAGTTTATATAGACGTACTTTAAAAATAGTATATCGAAATGAAGTTAAAAAATTTAATTATGACACTATTTCTCTAACAAAATAATGTTATAATAATTTTTTTTTTCATTACGATACAGATTACAGATCATAGATATATCTATTTAATTTTTTATCTGTGGCTGCGCGCGCTTTGGCGCATGCGCGGTGATAACAGGAATTTTGGCGTCATAGTACGTTTGTGTTTCGGTAGATAATTATAAGTGTTTATTAAAATGTCTGATAGTGAAAGTGCAGAAAATTTGACGCCGCCCGACATTTTAGAGACTGCGACAGCAGTCTGTCTTAATCTACTACCAGTAAAGTCAAGAAAATTATACAATAAATGTTATCAAGACTTTTTAGCATGGAAATCTTTATCTTTTATTTGATATGTTCGTGTTCAATAAGAGTAGATAAAGTAGTGTATGAAACTGCACATAACTAGGTATTATACACTCGTGTGATACTTTTAAAAAACTCGCTTCGCTCGTTTTTTAAACTCACACTCGTGTATAGTACCTCTCATTATGTACCAGTTTCATAAACTACTATTATTTACTTTTTTCAAGCGTACTCCCTTGGAGTTATTTTAAGGAAGGGTAAAACAAGATAGTCATGAGAGTCTGAGTAGGCTTCGAATTCATTTGTGCACACGCTTCGAACCCTACTGTTATGGTAATCTTGTATTGTAAATAGTGTTATCAGAAGAATACAAGTACCTAACAACCTTTTTAACAAAAGCTACGAATAAATAAATATAAAATATTGGACACCGATCACATACATTGCTCTGATCCCAAAGTAAGTAGCCAATGCACTTGTATTATGGATATCAGACACAACGTTGGTACCACAACACCCAGACCCGAGACAATATAGAAAAGATCGTTTTCTACATTGACCGGGAATCGAACCCGGAACCTCACGAGATGGCGACGCTTGAAACCAGCGTGCTAGCCACTCGACCACGGAGGTCGTCGTTGTTGTTTTCTAACACTAACGTATATACGTTACCTATATAGGTTACCTATTAAATTTAATCAGAAGGAAGTTCTGGTTCTTAATTCTTTCACTTCAACACCGAAGTGGTTGCAGGCAACCGCATAACAATAGGATATCTATTGTGTCTCGGTTACATACGCTTGAGGGATTAACAGCACACACGGACAGGAATGTTTCTAAGCCACAATCCACAATCACATCGCATATTATGCCATATCATAGTACGTGGGTCAAACTGAAAGTTCTTAGAAAATCAAAAACTGATTACATTAGCCAGTTATTAGTTTTATTATATCTTTTCAAAATATTGTCCATTGACGTCAATACACCGCTGCATGCGATGGAACCACTGGGAAAAGCACTTTGCCCACTCGTCCTTAGGGGTCTCTTCAATGGCATCGCGATACGCAGCCACCGCTTCTTCAGCATTCATAAACCGCTTTCCTTTAAGTTTTTCTTTAATTTTTGGAAATAAATAAAAATCACAAGGCGCGAGGTCGGGGCTATACGGCGGGTGACCCAGTAATTCAACGTTTGATGTCGCCAAATAGTCGATCGTTCGCTTGGCGGTGTGCGACGAGGCGTTGTCGTGGTGAAGGAGGATCCTACTGCGAGGTCGTTTCTCTCGAACTTTTTCCAAGACAAGTGGCAAACAATTGGTAGTGTACCATTCTGCAGAAACTGTTTTTTGATCCTCTAACACAATTGTTGCGAAATGACCTATCCTTCCAAAGAACGAGGCCACCATTTTTTTTCCCGCACTTCGATCTCTCTTCACTTTAGTTGGCAACTCCTCGAAAGGAAACACCCACTGAGCAGATTGTCTTTTGGTTTCAGGATCATAACAGTAAATCCAGCTTTCGTCACCTGTTAGTATGTCGAACACAGCATTTGAGTCACCTCCGTTAAATCTTTCAATCATTTTACGGCACCAATCCACACGATGGAGTTTTTGAGCCTTAGTCAAATTATGAGGTATCCACCGGGCGCAAAGCTTCCTGACCGCTAAATGTTCGTGGAGGATTTTGTGCACTTGACTCATACCGATGCCTAAGCTTGTCCGAATCTGCTGATAGGTCACTCTTTTGTCAGTCTCTATCATACGCCGCACAACACAGATGTTATTTTCAGTCGTCGCCGTAGAAGGCCGTCCCTCACGTACATCATCAGTGAGATTAGTGCGACCACGTTTAAACTCATTAAACCAGTTGTAAACAGTCGCACGAGATGGGGCTTCATCGTGAAAGGCCAATCGTAGTCTATCATAACTTTCTTGTTGACTTAAATGACATCGAAAGTCATAAAAAATCATTGCACGAAAATTTTCTCGTGTTAAATTCATGTTGACGTGACACAGACAATTTTCAATTTGCCGCCAAATCGTAAAACAAATGACAAATGAATGAAATATATACTCAGTAATATTGGCAAAGAGTTCTATTTTCAAATTTTAGAATATTTTTTTTATTATATTGTTTATAAGTGGCCAGTTCTAAGAACTTTCAGTTTGACCCTCGTAATATACCAACTTATTTAATTACAAGCGGTTCCCCGCGGCATCACGCAATATCACAATGAATTATAGCATATGTGCTATTTCAATATATAGGCTTTATTATTGTTAAATTTCATCAAAATCCATCTAGTAGTTTTTGCGTGAAGAAGTAACAAAAGTTTATTTTTGTATTCGCTCTTATCTTACAAAAATAGGAACTTAAATATCAAATCAAATCAAATTTATTTCAGTATAAGGTAAGTACAATGTAGTTTTAACAGAGGATCATAATTAATTACTTTACAAATAGGTATGTACTAATTAATCATAGAGCTTTGCTTCCTAAGTTAGGGAAAGAACCCTGTGTTTTAGGATAAGCAAGATGCTCCTCCCGTTTTTTTATATATATGTTTCATACGTGTAGGTATGCATAATATCAACATTCAATATACAGTCACCAGCACATCAGGCCATTCATTTATGGTGAAAAAAAAAATAACCCATAAATAACAATTCCATAAGATATCAAAGCGTTAAGCTTAAAGTGCTGTCGTCTAAAACTGTATTTTTATGCTAAGTATTGTGTAGTTGGTTATCTTTAAAATAGATCTTTATAGAGGTACTTACAAACAAGTCCTACGAACACTTCACTTCACAATCCATAACATCTACATATGTTAAGTATGACATGAGTAAAAGCATCAATAAGAAAAAAAAATGTATAAAATAATGCACACATAGATATTGAAAATTTTGCTATTCAATTACAGATAATAGCGCCTCCATTTTTTCATATGTCTGCTGTTGTAGCCACTCTTTGACAACATTGCTGCATGCGTGCCTTATTTATAGGATATATTATAAGTAGCCTATTTAGCTTATTGTGGCTGCGTTCCGTATTGCGCTGACAGCGAAAATATCACTGATATCGCGCTAACAAACCGTTCCGATTTGGCGTTAGCGAGTCAACGATAGCTGTAGTGACGTCACGGCTGACGTCACTATCACCGCCATCTTGCGTTCACAGTGCAATCGTTTTGCTGCGTTAGCACCGTGAGCGTCTTTGAGCGGACTGTCACATTGACGCATTTGACGTCTTTTTGCTTCAAAGAACAGCAAATGTGATCTAAAGCCGTTCCGAAATGAAATCGCGTCAACAGCGCTGTCAGCACGCTAATCAAATCGGAACGGCTTTTGACGCTCACAGTGCTAACAGTGATATTGGCGCAATACGGAACGCACCCTGTATAAGTATGGACCAAGAAATTTAAAGAAAGTAACAAACATACACCCACACAAACTTTCGCTTGTATAATATTATAATAGGATAGGCTGTAACCTATTATCATTTTCTGTATTCTAGTTAAATTAGACACTAAACTACCTTACAAGTGACCTGGTACTTTTTTACACCCTGTATACATACAGTACCTACCTTTTCTTAATTGTTGCAGTAAGTTATTAAATATTTATACATATTTATGAAAGTTTGAATTCTAATTATATTAACTTATATTACGTAATGCATTAAACAAAGCCAAATAATACCAAGTTATAAACACGATTAAATATTGAAAGACTCTGTCTCGAACAAAACTTTGTTTCGTGAACGTATTCCAAACTTTTAAGTGAGAATGTTCCACAAGGCACGGCTTAGTACATTTGCTTACACATTATGAAGAGTTTTAATCCGGATTACCTGTCTCTTCGTGTCTGGTGACTTAAAACTGAAGTTTGCTTCGCAATAAAGCGTAAGAGCCAGGGCCCCGATTCTCATTCAGTTCACACATATTTAAAAAGTTCATTAATCGATTTTTAACGAAGATGGGACAGTTCTGGCTTTCTCTTAGCCACGATTTATGATTAAGTGTGTTTTTTTTATACGTGCGGATAAACCACTTGACTTTTTCAGTAGAATGGTGAAACGTATTCAAATTGCCACACAGAAAAAGTTCGATTGACGTGAGAATTGGGCCCCAGTTCAGAATTATTGAGGTCGCTTTTAGTCCTTAAGAAAGGCATCACGTAGCACGACGCTTCGTAAATATATATTGGCAGGAACTCTAGCTTATCCTGTGACCAGAAAAACACAGTCTGTGTGTGCATCCCAACTCTGGTTAAGTCAGACGGGAAACTTCAGGTCTCCCTGGCGATGCTAATTTGTATACTGCACATTGTGTTTGTTCTTGAAGCCAAACATAATTACGTGAAAAAGCAACTGAGGTATTTTTTTAAAACTTGGGGCTTTGTTCAAAGGTCAACCGAATTTTACGGGCTTCATGTTTTTGTATTGTTGTAGGCAGGTTTTTAAGTAAAACAATTACCTATTTTGTTACAAAAGCATATTATAAACAAAAGAGCTTATATAAATCACTACTTTAAACTTTTCAACAATTTGTCATGAATGTATTGTAGGTAGGCACGGATAAGATAATTAAATTTACAAAATTAATTCCCTAAGAAAGTAAATAATCAGATGGATATTCAAGTGTGATGAAAAATATTAATTTAAGCCAATTTTGTTTTAAGTGACGTCAGCAGTCAAAGTTTATAAAAAGACTTCAAAACTTTCGAGATTTTTGAAATACAAACCACAAATAGTAAAAACTTAGAGAAGAATCCGAAGATTAAATCGACAACATTTTAAAGTTTTGTCGACTTTAAGCTTCATGTGCTAGACTCAGTTCTAACTTACATAAATTAATATTAACAAAAAATATTAGAAGAAGAGTATAAACGTTTGACCGCCTTACCACCCGCCACTTTTAAACAGTCACTTTCTTCACTACAAAATATGGGGGTAACATAACCATTGTTTTGTTTGTTAAATTACAAGGTATAATTAAGTCTCCCGAACAAGCCGGTTTTCGAAAAGGCTAAAGTACTATAGACCACATCCATACGCTTAGGCTAATTATACAGAAGTCAGAGGAGTATAATATGCCTCTATGCTTAGTGGTTGTGGACTATGAGAAGGCCTTTGATTCGATCGAAACTTGGGCGGTGCTTCAGTCTATGCAGCGGTGCCACATAGACTACAGTTATATAGAGGTGTTAAATTCCCTTTACAATAACGCCACCATGACGGTCCGAGTACAGAAGCAGAACACGAGGGCGATTCCACTGCGGAGAGGTGTGAGACAGGGAGATGTTATATCTCCGAAACTGTTCACAGTGGCATTGGAAGACGCCTTTAAACTTCTGGAATGCGAAGGAATCGGCATCAATGTTAATGGCGAATACATCACACACCTCCGATTTGCCGATGATGTAGTCGTGGTGCCAAAGACGCTGGACGATCTTGGCACTATGCTCGAAGACCTTGACCGAGTATCCCAACAAGTGGCTCTTAAAATGAACATGGAAAGGAAGAAAATTATGTCGAGCTCCCTTA
Organism: Pyrausta purpuralis; assembly: GCA_963924145.1. NCBI lineage: Eukaryota > Metazoa > Arthropoda > Insecta > Lepidoptera > Crambidae > Pyrausta > Pyrausta purpuralis. The sequence continues at coordinate 13,307,452 of OZ001650.1, forward strand.
ATGTACCCACTCCAGTATCCGTTGGGAACTTAACTCTCGAAGTTGTCGACGAGTACGTCTACCTGGGACAAGTGATCCGATTGGGTAGGTCAAACTTCGAGAAAGAGGTCAATCGAATCCAACTCGGATGGGCAGCGTTCGGGGAATTGCGCAAGAGTGTTTTCTCATCTCATCAACCTCAGTATCTAAAGATGAAAGTCTTCAACCAGTGTGTGTTACCAGTGATGACGTGCGGATCCGAAACGTGGTCTCTAATTATGGGCCTACTAAATAAGCTCAAAATTACACAACGAGCGATGGAGCGGGCTATACTCGGTATTTCTCTACGTGATCGAATCAGAAATGAGGAGATACGTCGAAGAACTAAAGTAACGGACATATCCCTACGAATCAGTAAGCTCAAGTGGCAGTGCCTAGGGCACAAAGCGCGAAGAACTAATGGCCGTTGGGGCAGAAAAGTTCTAGATTGGAGACTCTCGACCAAAGACGCAGCGTAGGACGTCCACCATCAAGATGGACAGACGACCTTATAAAGATCACAGGATCAAACTGGATGCAGACCGCTAGTGATCGGTCGCTGTAGAAATCCGTGGGGGAGGCCTTTGTTCAGCAGTGGACATCCTTTGGCTGGTAATGATGATGATGATAAAGAATTAAGACTCGATTTTATATAATTTCATGTTGTCGAAACACAAGTGAACCTGATAACGACGTCTTTAATTAAAAAGGTTTTAAAAATTCAGCGGGGATTTAAAATATATTTAGAAATCACAAACAAAAGACATATCCCAGAATTTTTTTTACAAGAAATTCTGGGATATGTCAAAATAATTGTGGTAAATCAAAGTAAATAAATTAAGAAATGGTTTAACACTTCGTTTTTTCATCAAATTTTTGCTTACAGTGTTTCGTTACAATAGATACCTGTTTACGCTTATAGTTTGACACGGGGTCTGGACATTACTATACCTCTATATTGCTTTCTAATGCGCAGTAAGGTTCATCGATCGAAGCGATACAAAAATAGACACTCAAAGGTATATTAATACGTTTGTTAAGTGTTCACGTTTAAATAAAGGCCCTAACTTACTGGTTAATATTCCAAATTGCTTATCTCTTCTCACAGATACGTTATTTGACTTGAAATAAACACTGCTACTCACTTACATGGTTAAAATAAATAATTCGAGATTCAATTGCTGATTGATCACACACACACACACACACACACACACACACACACACACACACACACACACACACACACACACGCACGATGGAGTTGCGCGTTTTAAAAACGCGCTTTAGCATCGCGACTCACACAACAAACTGATTTAATTTAGCATCGATGCAGTCGCGCGTTAGCGTCGATGCAAAAGTGGTCTAAAATGACGCATTTGCTGTCTACTTAGGAGAAACAAATTCACTTGAAATCTGTACATGTCAGCTGTGTAGAGTGTAGACTGTTGGTGTAGATAAGCTATGATGTCAAACCAACTCCAAATGAATAAGTTTCTCCTAAGTAGAGGCCAAATATGTTATTTTAAGCTTTTTTAACAATTTACAGTCTTTTTTTAAAAACCTGGTTTTTACTTATTTACCCATACTGCAAAAAATATTGGACCGATTTTGATAAAACTGAACTTTCGATTAACATTCTACCATAAGTTGAAATATACCTAGAATTATCTCGCTATGACTTCTTGTTTTCGAGAAATTCTTGGATAAACATACTAACACATACACTAACGAAATTTCACACGTGTTTGGAGGCCTTTTTTATAGATACAAATTGCATTGATTACCTTTTTTTTGTAGTCGGTAAAAACTTGGATCTAATCATGGATAGCTTTATCTTTTATATATCTCCATACCGTTTTCAGCTTAAATGGCTTACTATTCAACAGCGGAGATATCTCCGACTTCTCTGTACTAGTAGAGAATGCTTTAAAGCATTAAGTCCGTCATTTTTACTTCATTGCGTATGTGCAATAAAGAATATATAAATGAAGTAATTCCCTCGTCCGCTTACCTCCACAACTACATGAAATATCAAAATGAAAACTTTGTTAGAGTAGGTATTAATCAACCTTCTAAAAGGGCGTGAAATCAGTAGTTCATAATCGAATGAAATATTTTTCGAGTGCTATTGTGGAACGTGCGAAAACGGGATCTAATTTACGGGTAGCCTTCTACCTACCTAAAGCGATCCAGTATAGTGCAAATATAAAAGGTATAAAACTGCTGCATAGGTACGTATTTCAATGTTACCTTTCTCGAGAAGAGCAGACGTGCTTTCATAGCAAAATTAGGTTTTGTTTCTTAGTCCGAGTCGGGGTATGGAATAATCTCGCCCACATGGAATCAGCGGGTGAAGTCTGATGCATCATTTTTGACATTTCGCGACGACAACTTCAATTTTATGATTTTCTTATTCATCAAATATCATTTTAACTTACGTAGCTATATCTTTAATAAAACTTAAAAAATATTTGTAGTTTTTTAAGCATCATTCAAAAATTCTTCTCAATCAATAAATACACGAAAACACCAATTTTGTCTCAGCATTTTTCGAGCGCCACCTGGTGGTTTTACACGGAACTATGTCGATACTTCCGACACTGGTTTCTTGTTACCAAGAAGAACTGATTCCACTATCAGCGATCATGGAATAAGCGGCAATGCATGCAAACCCATCGCAGATATCGCATTGAGCGACTTCGATTTGTAGAAAAAAAGAAGCCGCTTACTTGCAGATGGGTAAAGGTAAACCTGTTTCTTTAAATTTATTTATTTATAAGCTGCGGTAATTTAGTCCGAATTAATTGCATTAAAAAGTTGGGTAGTTAACTCAACTTGTTTTTGTAAAGTTACAATTTGATGTCATATTTTTACCGACATTAAAAAATGAGTTAATCAATTCGACCTATATGTGTCAGAATAAGATAAAATTTAAGGACCTTGATCTATTATGGCTTCCTAACATGTGTGCGAAATTTCGCAAGTGTATGTATGTATGTTCATCTCAGGATTTCTCAAAAACGAGAAATTAAGCAAGATGATTCTTTTTTAGTTCAATCAGGTATAGTTCAAGTTGGCGTACAGTGCAAGTTTCATCAAAATTGGCTCAGTAGTTTTTGAGGCATGAGAAATAACTAAAATCATGATATAAATATTAATTTAAACCGCCTTCAAAAAACTGACAAATTGACTAAATAAAAATCATTTTTAATTTATTTTATCAGTTTTGGTTGTATTTATTGTGTAATCAAATTACAAAAGTTTTGTAAATGAGCAGCGCACCTGTTTAAACCATTAATAATTGTTTAGTAACAATGAGTAAAACTGGAGGCATGTACGAGTACGAGTACCATACACAGGCCGCTTCCTTACCGCTAATCCCTGTTGACCAAACCCGAGGTAATATGTTTATCCTCTTACCTCGTACGCATTCAAATGTATTCCGAGCAGCCATTCGGTAAATGCATATACGAAACCGGTAACCCATTTCTAATGGAACGAAACATTTTATCAATTTGAACGTGACACATCCCCGATATTCTGGGTTGACCTGAACAATCCTGTCGCCCTAAGCTGCTTACGAATGCAGAAGACGTCGTAGCCTCAAAGTGAATGGATAGGGTTTGTGGATGGAGAACCGCCGCAATTGAGCAGGCCTCAGTTTCCCCGGCGTCTAAAAATAGACGCTCGATGGAGAGCCATCGCAGCCACAGTGTAGAAACGAAGTTGTTTGCCGAAAAAGTTGCCCTTCGTGCACCGTGGCCGGTAAAACCCCAGAACTTTGGAGATTTAGGAGTGTTATAGTTAGTTTGCGCTCAGATAATTGGACTTTGTGATAATTACTTACAAGTTGGCTGGGGACTTCTTATGTAGGGTCTGATCTAGTACCTACCTAACTTTGTAAGGCTATATATACCTATGTATATAAAGTCTAGTTAACATAATCCTATGTATATAAAGTCTAGCTTACGTTCCGGTAATCCTTCATTGGCTGCAGTCCAGTTACATGTTTGTTTTTTATTTATTATCCTCATCAAGATGAATCAAAAGTTGTTAAACTTTCACGTGTCCATATTTTTGTATAATAAATACATTTTGAAATAAATTAGCTAATTAAAAACATTCCCTAAGGCAAGAAAAAAAATATTTCTAGCCTGTAAACAGTTAAAAAATAAAAGTCCTAAACAGAATTCGTGGTGACGAAAATATAACCTGCGGATTAAATCGTTATTTTCACGTCGTTAATTTTCATTACCAAAGCACTTCAAACACCGAAATACACATTTATCTTTATGACGTAGTATCATCAAAACGGAATCTTGTTTCAGTCATTCCGCTCACGATTTCGTGAAGGGAACTTCGGCCATTTTATCTGTTTTCTGATTGGCCTTTGAAGGTTGATGTTTCATTTACTTTATCCAAATTACGTTTCCTTTTATTCCCAAATGCTGGCTAAATTAATTATGTGAAGAACGCATTATTCATCGTTAACGGACTGAAGCGAAGGGAATCCTAACTCTACTCTGATATAAACATACGACGACGTTCATGTACGCCTAATTAGCTTATCTATTAAAACACGCACAAAATTCTGACGTTTTTCTGGCTGAAATGTACCGTTACACAGTACCGTACAGTTATTATATTTATTATTATGATCCCCTTTTTACAGCACAAAATAATAATATTAAAACATTTAAAGCGAATTTCAGTAGGAAATAGAGGCGCGTGGCGTTCCTTGCGGTTTGTCACCTAGTTTCTTTATTTTGTTAACTTGGCAGTGGGAGAGGGTGTCCAGTTTTTTTTTGTTCTTGTGGTGGTTATGGTTCCACGCGTGCTTAAAAGTATCGTTGTAAATATAGGTCATGGGAATCACGTTACACATTTTTCTTAATTGCATTTTTTAAAACATCACATAAGAAGTCAAATCAAAATAATTTACTAATTATGCATTTAAAACACGTTGTTCTGAAAACAATTCCTCAAGCCCAACTATTTTGACTAATGCGTAGCGTAGTTAATAACGTTAATAACAAGTCAATAGCGTAGTAATTAACGCGCATTATTCCGTTTCGGTGTGTTAAAAATACCCGGCGTGTATTCAGCACAGCTCATTAAGCCCGGAGCAGGCCCGGGCCTCTTTCATGCTAGACAAACGTGCAAAGTCAAAAGTGACTGTCATGAGGCGAGAGTCATTGAACTCACGAACAGGGGTCGATAGATGCGAGAAACAGAGGCTAGATTTGATATTTTTACGCCAACATAAACGAAAGATTTGCAATATTTTACAAAGAATTGGCCCATGTAAAACTATTCGAGCACAATAAAGAGAGAAGAAATGAAGCTTTTACGTATTTTTGTTCTGCATTTCTCTTTATTAAATAAAATAACGATAACATTTTTATCAAGCAAGATCTCACGTGCCCAGTATGTTAATGTTAAATTGGGCTGTATACCGATCGTGGCGATACCAATGTTCCAAAGTTAATTCGATAAAATGTACATGACCTGCCTAATTTAATTTAGGTAGTGCAAAGTATACGTACTCGTATAAATTATGTGCGTAGGTAGAAAAATAAATGTTTGGTTGTTTCGTTGAATTTTAATATTATAATTTTACTACTAATTTCAATGCGATAACTATTGGTTTACTTGACCTTTACAAGTTAATTACGAAAATAAAAAATATGAAAATGTACCTTACATTTTATTTATTTTTTCTTTTGAAGTCAATTGTAGTGCGTAGCTAGTGTAAAACTATGGTGCTGCATGCATGCATGTAGCATGCTACGCGCTACGATAGGCTACGGTTACAATTACATGCTACGAGATACAAATAACCTACAAAGCGTTACAGGGCTAAATGCATTGTATGTGATAAATCTTTAGTGTACGACTGTTGCACTGGTATACGATTTTAAATTAACTCGCGTCCATATTTATATCATTTTAGTTGATTTAAGTAGACAAAAGACACTTGTGTTGGGAATGTCCCAACTGACTGACTTGACTTGACTACTTAAAGGAAAGTCTTAGCAATTTGTTTGTTACTAACTTTATTGGAATAAAGAAAATTTAATTTTATTAACCCAGCAGTAATAGTAACAAAAACAGTAGTAATATCCTTTATAAAGAACACCTGAGTTATAAGAAAGGACATGTAGTTTTATCAAGTAGCTTACGAGTTATCACTTTTTTTTCAAATCGGAACTAGTAAAAACTATACTTTTCTGTGTACCTGGAATAATATCTCATAATCTCATAATATCATATTAACGTATTTACGATTCCATTTAAATTTGAAAAATATATTTATATAAAGTAATAAATATTATTAACAAACAAATTGCGTTCCTATTTTGTACATAGGACCTTATGTTTTCGAGGCATAATATTTCCGTAATAACCTGGTTAAGTTGGTTGAAATCCAATCCAATGTCCAGTTATTGTTTTTCTGGACCAGTTAATGATTATTACTCTTTAAGGGTGACGAGCATTTTTAGGTATGATTTTTTTTCTACATTTTCAAATGTATTTGTCTTGGTTTTCAGAATGCCCGCCGGCAGCGGACGGGATGGAGCGGTTCGCGTGCCCCACGCCCGACCGGCAGGGCCGCTACCGCTGCATCGACGATCACGTGCTCTGCGACGGGTTCATCGACTGCCCCAGCGGCGAGGACGAGGACCGGCAGGCCTGCATGTTCTACAAGACGGTGAGTGTACTAGGAGCAAGCGCAAGTTGAGCCAATAACGCAACCAGTGGCTCAGTCAGGTTACTAGACGCGGCCACTTAACGCACCTACTAGTAGCTTAGTTAAGCCACTGGACGCGAACAAGGCCGAAACTCTGTGTGGTTTCTTGTTAACATCATTAATTCGCTCACAGATTCGTTATGAATGATTTTGTCACCGTGATGCGTTGTTGTAGTGGTTAGTTTGGTGGTTGCTACCCAAGACGTCCAGGGTTCGAATCCTGGTTTAGGACAAATTTAGTAGTCTGATTTTCTTTGCTAGTGGAATAATGTAAACAATCTTTTCATAGCTTTTAAAATAATATCATTGAATAAAATTTATTATATATTTCATTTAAAAATATTTCAGTGTTCAACGATAAATATAGCGGTGTAGTTTGTGATCTTTGTGTTTACCTTATTTTAAAATGAACTATTTTGTGAAAAAGGAATGTCAAGATGGTTCACAATATTGGATAAGCTAGAAAGAACAGACTTTAACTGTGTTTTTCAGTCTAAGAAATACTCGAAATCAGCTCGGAGTCAGGATGTTGCTGGTGATGGACACCCCCGTGCCTCGGAAAGCACGTTAATTGGTTGTGCGCTTGATCCGTCACCGGTGTTGACAGAACTGCCGTTTCAGTGAATATTGAGAGTAAACAAACAGATACTGTCCTTTGTGACCATACCTGATAAACAAGCGTCGTCCGCGTCGATGGTCAATCTCAATTGTGATAGGAGGGCGTAATGTTGTTAACACATTTCCACGTGACGCGACGTAAACGGCAGATGTTGGTTATAAAGCCCAAAGCTTATGTACGTGAATGTAGGCTAAAGTTATTAGACAAAAGCCTAATTTATGTTCACGTAAGACCAAGATCTTATTTATTTCCGTCTCGGGCGCCTGAGGTTGTCTTATTAAATAGCAAGAGTTTTTGACCTACTTCTTATAACGCACATTAGACGTTTTAGATGGCTTTGAATGGACGAAATTCTGAAGAGTTTTTTCTTTGTTCAGAGTCTTTAAAGTTTCGTCCATTTTTAACCAGTCAAGCCTTAATTTTAAAAATCAAAGATGTAAAAACTTAGTTTACTTTTACACTGAACATAATAACCATTAGGAAAGCACAGTTACTTTAGAATAAAGAGTATTAAGTAAGTATCGTCTGAAAATATTCATGAATACCTCTTTATAATTAATATTATTAGAAGGTATGCATTAATAATATAAGATGGATTTCAAATAAAAAAACTTAACAGAAGTAGGCAGTAATTAAACTATGGATTACCAACCTACACCAAAGCGCAAATGAACCATTTTCCCTAGGCACTGGTGTTAATTTAAAGTATCATTTTCAGCGTTAATCATAAGCTATTAAGCCTAAATGAAGGATAGCCTACGTACGGATCTTGATACCGGAAACTTATCAATTACCGCTGCAATCCTACGACTCAGCGGTTTATTACACGAAGAGATAATAGGCGAGGCTCACCCTCAGGTTCATAGCTTCAGAATCTTGACCTTATTAGATATCCAGTCAATTAAAAGTAACTAGGTACTCAACATCATAGCTATCCTTAACAATAAAGTGTAGGTATTATGTTTATGAAACTTGGTTGACAGAGGTGTTGTCTGTAAAATTCCGATATATTAATATGTAGCTAAATTCTGGCAAATGTTTTTATTTTGTAAATAATATTAATATAATATATAATAATAATAATAGTGAATATACTAGGGCGCTAAAAAGTAATAAAAATAGCTAAAGTCCGTTTATCTTAGCAAGTCGAATATTTTAAACAACAACAACAACTTGATGTTTCTCTATATCGAAATTATTAATTTAAAAATAATTTAAACAAAGACTCACAACTTACGAAGATAATGCATCCTTGAATACTGATATATTTTTAAGTCATATAGTTAATTAATTTTAATCATTAATATTATTTTAAAAGTAATGAAAAGATTGTTTACATTAATGGACTAGCGAAGAAAAACGGTCTTTATGTTAGAAATTTAATAAAAATGTTAAGTTATTTTTTGCTGTAATTTCGCTCTTTAGGTCAATACAGCAATATCAAATCAAATATGTCTAATATATAAAATTCTCGTGTCACAGTTTTCGTTGCATTACTCCTCCGAAAAGGCTTGACCAATTTTGATGAAATTTTTTGTGCTTATATATAGCTTATATATATCTATAAGAATCGGCCAACATCTATTTTTCATCCCCCTAAATGTTGTTGTTGTCCACCCCTAAATTTTTATTTTTATTTTTTAGACAAAATTTTTAATTTCTATTTTTTTATGATACAACATACAAAACACATACAATCCTCAATATTCACCTTCTTCAACCCTTATTTTTTAATAGCCATTTTAGTAATTTAAGGGCGAAACAAAATTCGCTGGGAATGCTTATCTTTTAAAATTACGGGACTCGGCGGGACGGCGCTGGGGCGGGACGGGGCTGGGGGCGAAACAAAGTTCGCTGGGTCCGCTAGTCAAATGTATATTTATTTAGCACAAAACATAACAGTTAGGAATATACAAATCGATAACCCCCGACACTAGGTAAAACCTGTATCGTAGGCAATTAACTACTTCCATTGTCATAAATTGGACTGCGTTACATTTTTTTTTACAAGAACGTTGAAAATAGGGAAATTTGGATTACATTATCTAAAGTAAAATTTCTGTGGTAAATCTTAATTAATATGCCAAGTTAATTAAAAATGCTAATATACATTGAGCAAATCTTTATTCCAGAGTCGAAATTCCCCTTCATCAAATAGGTAGAAATCGCTAGGGGCCAAGTCCGGTGAATATGGCGAATGATCGAGGATCTCACAGCCAGCATCATGGATGGATTGTGGCCATGGCAACTCCAGACTTGTGCGCCGGCGCGTAGTCTTGGTGGAACAAAACTTTTATCTCGTCCTCGTCGCTTTTTAAGGTTTCCTTGACGTATTTTTTAAAATGTTGTTTGACTGTGGTTCCATGTTTAAGGTATTCAATTATTATCAACCCCTCGCTGTCCCAAAAAACTGAGCCCATGATCTTGCCGGCAGATGGCTGAGTCTTGTATTTCTGTGATGTGGGAGATGACCGTCTTTTCATGGACATTTATTGTTATTTCGTTTCTGGATCATAATTATGAAGCCATGTTTCATCCATTGTTCCGAATCGAGCCAAAAATAGATTAGGATCTCGTTGAAATAGTTCCAATGAGCTCTTTGAAATGTTGAGTCGGGTTTGTTTTTGTGCGTCCTTTAGCATGCTGCACCCAAGGCGCCTTTTCAACGGGACCCTTTTCATTTCTAAGTCATCTTGCAAAATCCTATGAGCACTACCAGTTTAAATCTTTAATTCTTCAACTATATAATGGAATGTTACACGGCGATGATCCAGAACCTTTTTTTTCTTTTCTAACGTTCTCACCACTTTCTGCATGACTGACGACGAAGAGCGGCCGGAGCGCGGGTCTTCGCGTGCGCATCTTAAACTTATGTTCTACCACATCTAAACTTTACACGCCATCGAGCCACCGAGGAATATGGAGAAGCAGACTCCCCCAATGTCTCACATAAATCTTTAAAATATGTTTCGTAGTACAATTGTTCAAGCAAAAGTATTTTATAACCAAACTGATTGAAATTTTATTCATTTTACCGAGAGTTATCGACACGTCACAAACAAATAATTAATACAACTGACACAGACAAGATAGAAAGCTAATTATTTGAGGGTATTACGACAAAGATTAAATTTTATGGTGACAACAAAAATACAAGTACTTCGACGTTATTCTTACTTCTTTTTGAAAACCCCTGGTACGTAGAGGACGCCTACCAAGTATGACACTAAAAATAAATATTTATAATGACGGAATGGATCACTTCCGCCGATCCGCCTACGTCCAACCTAGATTAATTTCCTTTCGCCGAACTAATTACCCGAATTATAAGTTGGCTGAAGATAAATTTTAGGTATAGTATTGAATAAACCAGCTCTGATTATACGCTTGGTAAAAATATGGATTTAACAATCTATCAATAGTTGGAACTTTATCGGCAATCATTGTAGAACTACTCCACATATATTTCCATAAGTACCGCTGAAAGTTTCAGACACGCAATAGTGAGTGACCGTTGCAATCGATATTAATTGCCCTGTATTTAAAAACTATAAATAGTACATAGATTGTGACATGTGATATCGGTAGACGTCCCAATAGTATCAATGATACTTCATTGATACATAGGGTACACGTACAGTTTATTGAACGACTCTTGTTTGTTTCCAGACAAAGGCCCACCTAGACGTGCTGGCTGACGCGCTGTTGCGGTGGGCGCGCGGCCGCTAAGGACCCACCCCCGGACCCCGACCCCTAGTGCTCCAACACCCCGCTAGTTCCACACGGACCCCACGATCATGAACTGACACTCGATCGACCGGACAAGTGCTCTCCCGCGATCGGTGTAGCTGCGACATCCACTCTCAGCACGGACGCAACCAGCCAACTAACTCGTAGACGCGCGGACGTAATGAAACATATCAAGTAGTGGTGCAGCATACGCCAAAACCGTGACCGCATGTCGTTGTAGTGTAAGGTTTAGGCGAACAGACGCGATCTGAAACGTGCTGGTGCGCGGCGCATGCGTTCAAACTAACCATGAGTGATGCGATCTGGTTTCGTCCCGGTATAACATTCCGCAGCTGATTTATTTTCCAATAATTCGTACCTTCTAGCACTTATTAACTAAAATGTGAGACTGGTAGTCGACATTGTTAGTCGTAGAACATATACATTAATATTTTAGATTAATTGATAGTTCTTCATTTGATGAAACATAAGTGTTTAAATTTGTTTGTTAAAACATTTATTCACTTTATGTATGACTCTATATTAAGTTACGATATTCCATATGATGAGGTTTGTAAAATAAAATAAGAGAATTCTAAGAATGTGTACATAGGTATATTACTTTGTAATTTGTTTAGTTCTATTCGGCCTACAGTGGCAGATAGTGTTTCACTCTTTGATGCCGTTACCTTAACATTGTTTCCATAAAAGACGCTTGTGTAATGAGAGCATTTAAAAATATATTTTAACATAACATTAATCTCAAATATAGGCAGCTATTATTGTTAAAGTGTTAATCCATAATATTATGTACCATACGATTAATTTATTTCTTCAGACATTGTATCTGTAATAAGACCGTATGTTGTAATTTTCGTACACAGTTAGCGCAAATTACAGTTTAGACAAAGTGATCTTAGTTATCGAGCGCCGAAAAAGTCTGATCAGCAATGTGCCGGCTCTAGTCATTAATCAGTTCCTACGTATTGTTTAACTACTACTTTATAAACGATTTACTTAGCTAGTTTGATGATAACGTGATTATGATCCGTTTTCCCACACACATTACTCTATCATTATTTTTAAATTCATGCTCTACATTTGTGTACATAATCGCTAATATATTTGTTTATAAAACTGTTCTGATATCACATTGATTTTTAACTTGCATCTCTTAAGAATTAATTGGTATTGATCGGAAGAAGTAAGCAGGAGTATATTCTGAACATTTCTAGAAAACCATTATATTGCGACATGAGTAGTAAAAATAAAGATAGTTTAACTTTTCCCCTAATTAGAGATTTTTTATTTACTTACTAAACGCTACAAAACATTCTTGTTAACCAATAGTTGCTTCTAGTATGTTGGATATTTCAAACAAGGAACGCCTAGTAATGTTCACATCTACAAATATGAGTACATATTTAGAATATTCTATTGTAAGTTAAATGTAGGCGTAATTTTAGTGTGGAATAACCACGAAATACATAGTTATGATAGGAGCGTAGTTAGTAAAGTAGAAAATAGTAAAAATATTATATATGTGTTATAGATAATATTATATTATATTCTTGGAATATAGATTAAATAGATATGAATTAAAAAGTACATTATCTCAGCTTATTGTTTGTTCTTGACATTGTAACCAAATTGCACAGTAATTATTAAATTAATTAGTATAATTTAACAGCACCAAAGTTAATTGTATTAGAGGTAGATTAAAATTGATCTCATTTAATATGATTTCAGTGCATATCGATATTTATGCAGCATTTTAAGCTTACTATTTAAATATTATTAAATTAAGGGGCAGATGTGAACATTCAGTAGTAACGATAGCCTTCTTGGAGATTCGGGAGGCACATCAAAGCGAAATTAGTTCATTTCTTGTATGATATCGCAAAAAAGTCAAGAATTCCGATATTAATCAAACTCAAAATAAACACCGCTGTAGTCTGTTAGAACGTTAGTTCTTGAGCCATCAGACTCTGCGGTATTTATGACTATAAATTTTCAAACAGTTATCAAAATAACAATAATTTAATTTTAATAATTTTAGTAGTTTGCTTTGGTGTAAATCTCTCGGAAGATGTATCGTAGTTCCTTGGGCTTCACATTATAAAAGTGAATTCGTGAGTACTTTCCACATTCCAATAGCTTTTTATAAAATAATTGATTCATAATTCTACAAATGTTATTTGCTTTGATATGTACATTCTACTTTTCTTCAAATAAATATCAATACCAATAAATTCTTAACAGTTTCAGCTTTGCAATTCAGCGTTGTTCTTTCTTAAATGATGACAACCGCCTAATAAAGTAAGAGTCTACTCTAACCTACTCTAACTCTACTTAAACCCTGTATATTTTAAAATTATTGTAATGACACTCAAATTTTGCCTATTTCGTTACTGAATTAAGTATTTTAATTTGGTCGCATTTGGAAAAATATATTGTTCAGTTTAAATGATATGTTGTGTTCAGATAATTTGGACTACGACAACTTTATTATTATTATTATTATTCATCATCATCATCATACCGCACGATATCATACGCGTGTCGCTCGCTCTTCGTTACATGATATGACGTGTATAATTTTCAAAGTGTAAATGTGTTATTAGAGAGAAAGTAACACTATTATAATACATTAATGTAATTGCACTCAAAATTTGCCTGTTTCGTATGTGCACTGTAATTTATTGTGATATTTTAAATACTTTAGATTAAGATGCAAATCATGATCTCGAGAATAGACTATGTACCTTTCAATGTGATTATTATTAATTTATATATTAAATTACAATTATGTATCTACGGTTAATGTAAGTCGGTATTTAATACGGGCTGAACGTATTATCTGTTTGGGCTTTCGGACATCTCCAGGGTTTTTTGCAGATTCGAAAGAAGCTATTAGTGTCTTAACTGTAAAGAAATTTATTGTTCTCTTCTGCTTTGAATCGTTTGGCGATTTCGGTCAATTTACTTGTGTACGTATGTATTGTACTTATGAGTAGGTAGATCATGCGCTCCCGCCGCCCGCGCGCAGCGGAGCGCGGCCTCGCACCACTTCATCGCACTACCCTCACTAATATATTTATCTTATTATCGTTACAATATATGTAAGCACAAAACTATGAGCACAATTTCTCTACACTTATCGAGTATTTATAAAATACATTGTTTCTAGTCACTTTTATATCTCGCATGGTTACTGCAACCGGAATGATGTTTAAATACATCTGCCGTATGAGAGGTGAAAGAAAGCTCATTAGATCTTCCGAACCCAGTGCAAATAATATAACGTGTCTATTTGTCATAAATGCATAACTGCACTTATACCTACCTTACAATAATCTCGCTCAAACGAGAGAGAACTAAGTACTTCAACTAACTTTATTGTTGAAGATTGATATTTTTAGATGACACACTTGTAGAAATTACAACACAAATAATTTAATTTGGTCAATTATTGAAATTACATACAAATTTTCGTAAAAATTTTCCGCTATCGAAACGAAAGGTGTAGCATTTTGCTAATACGCATTTTCTGCTGTTTTCCTTGATATTATTTGAAAAGCAAACTATTTTTGTAGATACATATTTAATTGATTACCACTAGATAGATATTTAAAATAGGTATATTTTCTCAAATGTTACGTTTTGCCAAAGACAAATTAAACTTTTCTGACCGCACAAACTGGATACTCGTTGGAACGTACACCACTCACGCAATCTCGTCATTAGTAGTACCTGGTACCGCAGAGGTCAGGGAGATTGGACGACACTCAGTTCTCCCCGGGAAGACCCAGTCTTCGGCCGTGTCACTCACTGATGTTGCATCGCGGAACATGTGCAGGCAACTCATATGGCGATAATCTTATAACGACTACGCTATTTTGTAGGCGTAATATACTTTTGGACTATTTATTATGTATTGTTAATTACTATGTATGTTGTATTAAGATAAAAAAAAATGAAAAACAAAAATAAATGTTAATAAATGCCTCAGCCAGATGAAATGAGTGTTTTATTTATGTAAATAAATATTTTTTTTAATAGAAAAAACAGCCTAACGATATACTACGAACATAATAGGCTCAATTTTGTGTGTAAGGGATATAGATTATAAGAGGTGGAATTGTGTAAAGCGACGGTCAAACGCTTTGTTCTTTGCCGTTCGACAGATCATACCATACGTTTTGAACTTTCAAATGAATACGATTGCTTTACACAATTCCACCTCAGATACAGTGTGGTTCTATTACTCCCACTCGACCTTTCAGTTACATCTATACGTATTATATTATCTGGGTCTATACTAATATTATAAAGCTGAAGAGCTTGTTTGTTGGAACGTGCTAATCTTAGGAACTACTGGAGCGATTTATAAAAATAATTTTGTGTTGGATAACTTGTGTATTTAGAAATGCTTTAGGCTATAAAACATCGCGCTGCGTCGGTAGTGGAGGGAGCAAACTCAAAACGCGTGGACGAAGTCGCTGGGGACCGCTATCCTATAATACTGGCACAAAATATTTTACTCCAGTTTATAATATTATAATATAAACTGGAGTAAAATATTTTGTGCCAGATAACGGTGTACTAAAGTAAGAAACTAAAGATCAGCGATAAATTGTGGTTTTGGATGGGGCTTTATTACTAAATGCCAAAATCATCGGGTCAACACACTGTTTTTGTATTAAACCACTTCGAAAGTCATAATAAATCATCGCTCTTGAATTTTCTCGAGTCAATTCCATTTTCTCAACGACTAAACAAATTTGACAAGACCGAGAATATTTTTAACACGCTTTTATTAGCTTGACCTGTATGTATGTATGAATGTATGTATGTATGTATGTAACAGAATCTTTGAACTTCATTTTCACCTACTTCTCTAGGAGTCTGATTAACTTGGAATTTTGCACAGGGGTCAAGGACCGATGACAATACAATAATCTCATAACTTTTTATTAAAGTCCTAACTAGAATCATCAGGATAAAAAAATATATATTTAGATTAATGAGCATGTTATTTAGCCTATGCCACTTGCTGAAAGCGAATGAAAATGTTATTTTCATTTTAAATTGTGACACATTGTTCAATATTACCACGCTTTTTTTTATTAGCTTGGGTTGTATGTATGTATGTATGTATGTATGTATGTATGTAATGGAATCTTTGAGCATAAATTTGACCGATTTCCAGAAGTCTGATTAATTTGAAACTTTGCACACGTATCAAGGACCGATGACAATATTGACAATGCAATAATTTAATAAGTTTCTCAATATCCTTATAAGGACCGCCAGGATTAATAAATTCTTTCGTGGATCCTCTGTAAGGGAGTAAGAAAAATAGAGCTATCGCATATCGCATGTCCGCAAATAATTAATTGAAACATCGAACTAAAAAATGAAAAGTAAATTATAGTTTAAAATAACTAAAAAAACACGCTTTTATAGCTAACCGAACTAAAAAGTAGAAAATATTTTTAAATTCATTATAATCATCAATCATTTTATCATCAATAAATTCAATTCAGAGTAAAAAGCGTGGGGTGCAACATTTAATACATCAAGCATCAATATCTGTATGTAATAATAACTATAATTAAATTATTGCACGTCTGCAAGCAGACTTAACACACGTGCTACTTACTTTTAAGTGTCATCTTTGTTGTGTTCTTGGCAAATAAAATCTGTGTCCGTTACTCTAGCAGGAAAGTGTCTCGTAGAGCACATTGAAGTATGCCGTTGGATAGAGTTGAGTTGAGTTGACTTAAGTTTGCCGGGTCGAAAATAGCTTTTCCATCCCTAGGGTGGAAAGTAATTTTGTTTTAATTGCTACGATCGGACATGGAGTTAGTTGAGTCAAGATAATTGAGTCACATCATTTTATTAAAGTAAAAAATCTTTCTATATTTTTAAGATTAGCTAAACATTAAAGCGTGTTTATTGTGATCACTGAATAAAAAAAAATACAATCGGTCTAATGTAACAATTCAAAATCTACAATTATAATATTAAGATACCCGCCATACATAGCGTCTTTTTTTTCATTAAAGTAGTTTCGGAACAGAGTCATAATAGAGTAGCTTTCTTAATATATTTTTTAAAGTATGTAGGTACACATTACAATAGACTCGTTGACCTAATTTTTAAAACGAGTCCACTCTCTAGCTTGGATGTATATTAATAAAATAAAAAACATTATATTTTTAAATTATTTAACATTTACAATATTTAATAATGATCTTATAAATGCAATTTGAATATGTCACGTGAATGCTTGAAATGTCATGGCGCCAATACTGATATTGTATTTAGAATCAGAGTCACGTTCACTGCTAGGCATTCACAATCACGTGACCACATGTATATATTTTTACAAATTATTATTTTTATAAATACACCATAGGCTTCTAGCAGTAATAGTTATCGTACATTTTTTTTCTACAATGGTGAGTATCATCACTCACAGATCTGAGGTGGAATTGTGTAAAGCAATCGTATTCATTTGACAGTTCAAAACGTACGATATGATCTGTCAAACCCTTTGTTCTTCGCCATTTGACAAACCATACCGTACGTTTTGAACTGTCAAATCAATACGATTGCTTTACACAATCGCACCCCAGTTTATCAACAGTCTTTTGTTATATATACATTTGATTACGCGAGCGCCGGCGACCTTTTGATCCGTGAGCGTCTACACTGTTACTTTAAAGAAATTAAAGTATAATAATGTACTTTTTATAAATATCACACAGAGACCGAGTTTAACATACATGTTCATAAACATGTGTGCACGACCTTGAAGCGGTACGCAAAGGGAGGTCACAGAAAATTTTTGTTTACGGATGAGAAAATCTTTACAATTTAGCAACATTTTAACAACCAATATGACCGTATTTATGCTCAAATCGTTAAGGAAGCTTCCCAATTAGTCGGCAGAGTGAAACGTGGGCATTACCCGACTTCAGTGATGGTTTGGTGGGGTGTTAGCTATGAAGGAGTGACTGAGCCATATTTTTGTGAAAAAGGTATCAAAATATCGGCACAATTGTATCAAAATACCATTCTTGAGAAGGTAGTTAAGCCCCTTAACAACACCATGTTCAATAACCAAGCGTGGTCTTTTCAACAAAGCCGGGTCGTAAAGCTCTATCCACGCAGTCTTGGTTAGAAGCGAAAGTTTCGGACTTCATCAAAACTGAAGACTGGCCGTCGTCTAGTCCCGATCTTAATCCGCTGGATTATGATTTATGGTCAGTTTAAGAGAGTACGGCTTGCTCTAAACGCTATGATAATTTGGAGTCCCTAAAACAATCCATACGATTGGCAGTGAAGAATTTTCCCATGGAAAGAGTGCGTGCTTCTATTGATAACTGGCCTCAACGTTTAAAGCACTGTATTGCAGCCAATAGAGACCACTCCGAATAAGCTTTTTATATTTTAAATTGTTTTATATTTATTCAATTCAATCATTTATTTCAGATTTGCATCCATAAGTTTTAGTAACAAGGTGTTTTTATCCTAATGTTAGTAAAAATAAATGAATATAATTCAATTCACAATAATATAAATAATAATATTAAAACAGAATAATAATATTGGTGGAGCTCGCGCCTGTGCTATATGCATTCATAGCTAGTAGCTGGGGCATGAAGATGCACTGCAGCCATCGGCGCATAAGCGGCCTTAATTGCCTACCCGCGATATCTGTGCGTGTTTTGTAATAGCTGGGACTGAGACATCTATCTTCACATGAAAGTTAAATTTTCCGAACAGAAGAGATGAAAAATTACTTTTCACCCAAGGGATGGATAAGCTATTTTCCACCCGGATCTCTACACATGAACGTTAAATTTTCCGAACAGGAGAGATGAAAAAGATTGTTTACAATATTCGACTAGCAAATATAAATGGACTTATTTATATATCTTAGTTAAAACATGCATAAATCTGTCAATACTGAGCAAATTACGGATATATGGAGACAAAATTAAAATACATTGATCCTATTCACCAAAATGCATTTTATTATTGCATAAAATGTATACAGATTTCGATAAAAATATAAATTCGTACGTTTAAATAGATTATGCTGTTAAAATCTCACTTTTGCTTCTTAATCTCCTGAACTGTATTCTTCAAAGCAGGCAGCAATTCCTTCAGTTTGTCTTCAACATCAGCTTTTTCTTCTTCAGGAGCGATGAGGTATTTGGTTACCAATTCTGAAAACAATCAGTAATAATAATTATTTTGATATCATATATGCTATCCGGGCATTTTGGTATTTTGGGGCACATTGGCAAGCCTGTTGATTTTTGAAAGTGCTTTCTTTAACGCGTTGGCTTCGGGACCTCATCAATGTTGCAAGATTGCTCTCACAATATCCAAAAGGAAATATTTTTACAAATGTTTAACAATCGGTTAAGACGAAGGAAGTCACTTTTTATAATTTTATTTTTGTTTTTATAGTGTTTTGTCACTATACAAACTAAATAATTTTTCAAGTGCATTTTATATTATTAGATAGGTCAAGTCCAAAGACAAAAAATTGAATGAGTCTTTACCTTTAAGAAAACAGTTTCATTACCTTGGCACATCTGCAACTGTTCAAATTGGTCTTCTTTTAAATGCGCCTTTAAGTACGCCACTATTGCTGGCACCTGCCTCCCAGACGCGTGAAGCATGTTCTGTGTCACTATAGTGAATATCGCCAGCACGGCTATATGCAAACATAAAGCTGGGTCATCGCAGTTCTCCAGTTCTGCGATCAACTTTTCTCTGTGATTTTGTATCAAGATTCTGCAAAAACATATATACTTAAGTTTATTTTGTTTTAGATATGCTTCGATCGTACTTCGAGGTTTCTGCCGCCTTAACACTTTCAAACGAAAATAATAAAAAACTTACCAATGACAGCATTTGCAGTCCTTTAAAAAATTACAACCTTAGCGGACTTCTGTCACCGTTTTTCTTTCAGTTTTAGTACATAAGTTACGTAGGCATGCGTTATATTTTATTTATACTCAAGTAAAAATAGACACTTTAAATTAACGTAATTGAATAATATATATATATATACTTAAATACCACATGTTCCATTGAAACAACTTTCTTTTAAATTACTTTTTGTAATGACAGACAGTTAGCCACTTGTCATTTCAACATTGTCCAAATAATTTTTGATGCTGGTTGTTGCGCACGGTCCTAATACGACACATAAACAGGCGTCATTTCAAACAATATAATATAATTAGTTTTTAATTCTATTTTGTATTTATTAATAAGTAAATGGACGAAGATGCCCCACATGTTTGCAGTATGCATCTATTCCTAGTCCTAGTCCAATATTGTAAACAATATTTTCATAACTTTTATAATAATATCAGAAAATAAAGTTAGTTTACTTTTTACTTAAAAAAAGATCTCAGTGGTAAACTAACAATTGTCTATGTAGGATTTAAGATTTGTGTTTATCTTATTTTAAAATGGATATTTTGTAAAAAGGAATGTCAAGTTTGTTTGCAATATTAGACCAGCACAGAACTTTATAATTATTACTTTGCAATAAATTCATGTCAATCTAAAACAAAAGATGCTACGAGATGCAAGCAATTTTGACTTTAAAGTGGTAAGGCGGCGGAGACCTCGATCGATAGTACTTAAAAAATAAGTATGGGTATTTAACTTACTTGTCCTTTTTCTTGTCCACTTTCTTCAAGATCATACCACATTCTGACAAGCAAACATCAACAGCTTGATAAAATAACTCAATATTCTGCTCAGATAGAGTACCATTCAGCACAGACAATGGTTTCTTGTATTCTTCAGATAAATCCTTTAGAATCTTATTCCTTTGTTCTATTGAGAGGATGTCAACTTGCACAGATAAATTGCACTGATTTGCTGCATATTTACAGAACTCAGCGAGAACATCTCCACCTAAAGTCTTAAGAAGATATTTTATAAATTGAGTCTGCTGCTCCGGTATAAATGTTTTCAATCCTTTTTCATATAACTTTATATCATTGATTAGAATGTTTATTTTATCTTGTGAAGATGTATGAGTCTGCTTCCTACTCTGGCTAGCATCTTGAAGTAATTTATCAGCTGTCTCTTTTGCAATTGACAAAGCAGTTTGATTAAGGCTCCTGAAAGTGACAAATAAGAATTATAATATTGATGGATAAATAGACATAATATTGCAAATAAAACAATTAACCTTAATAAAGTTTTATACAATTTAAGATGGATTGAATTTAAATCTTTTTTCAATACAATTTTGAATCTTACCCTTGAAGATACTCAGCTATTTGAGTGATAAGATCCTCAAGTCCCTCATTTTCTAATGGATCTTTGATTATGTTTTCCACATCATCAACAGTGATGATTTCTAAAGTAGCTTGTGATTTCTTGTTCACATTAGATGCATCATCTGAATCAGAATCGTTGGCTGCTACTTTAGACCTTTGATGTTTCTTCACAGCTTTGGTCTTAGTTTCTCGCCCTTGCGATCCACCACCTGCTTTTCCTGACGCTGCCTTTCTTCTGCGTTCCTCTCTTCTCTCTGCTTTTTGGTCAAGGTGGCCATGAGCGTGATCTGCTGATTTACTGAGCTGTTTTTCCAAATAAAACTGCTGATATTTCCCGGATTTCACAGCATCTTCTGCTTTCTTTTGGGTCATTGACATACAGCTTTGTCTTAAACTCTCTATGTAGTTGTGACTGAATACTGTAAATCAAGCAAAATTAGGGATTATAGGCAAATAGCAAACATTAGCAATGAATATGTTATTTACCATAGCTAAACTTACCGGTATTATCAAACAATATGGTGGACTTGGCATTCTTTTTCAAAAGTGAGTCTAAAATATTTTCAATATCGGTACTAGATAAAACGGATGGAAGCAGAGACACCACATCTAAATAACTCTTGGATATAACACATTCTTCCAATGCTGTTTCCAAATGTTGCATTATTTGAGAACCAATTGCACAAGTACTTAGATAGGTTATGTCTTCATTCGGGAAGATTCTCTTTACGTAACCTTTGGGATCAGATATTCCTAACCTAGATAAAGCATCATATTCCAGATAATTGTTCTGTTTGTAAAAGCTGACAACCCAATCATTTTGTGACTTAGTGTAACATGAAGGAACATATAGCGCTCCTGCTTGGCGGCCTGTCAACACTCCTGGAGCATTTATCTGATCAAACAAGGACATAAACAAACGGTCAGCTAGATTGCAGTGATTGACAATCACAGTCACGGGTGTGGGTTTTAGCAAGCCCATTAATGCCCCACGGATTTTTGCTTTTGTACGGGTAATATACTCTTCAGTATAAAAAGTTCTAGGCTCTGAAAAATCTTGTTTGCCAATTATTATTTTTCCAAGATACTTTTCAAGGACATTATGTTGAAGCAGTTCTGCTGGTAAGTCATATTGCAAAGTTAACTCTCCTACTGATATTTGACCTTGTAATTGCAACTTTTCATTGATTTCTCTGGCAAGTTTTTCAAGATAATAATTAGCAATCAAATAGCCTGAAACCAGTTGCACCTCCTTTCCTTTCACTATATCTGCAACACTTGCATTGATTTGATTTAAATCTACACTCAATTCCTTAGCTAGATCAACTGTGTTGATCCTACCACCATGAACATAGAGTTCATCTTTGATCTCTTTTGTGAGCTGTTGAGATGTTAGATATTCCTTGCCATCAGTAGTAAAGATAACATCAATGAGCTTTAACTCGATCAATTTAGTTACAATCTCAACACAATTTCTTTCTGATAATCTGAAATGAAAGAATATCACTAAGAGTTGTGACAGTATGAAGTTAATACATTCAAGGTAGGTATCTCCGTTTCATACAAGATACTGTTTACTTTAAGTTTAAAACTTACCTTTGAGCAGTAGAGCTCAATTGAGCCTTTTGAAAATCTGCAGCTAGTCTCTTTATCTCATCCCAATCTGTGGATGGAGCCATGATGGACACTGAAATAAAGTGATTCGTAATTACGTTAGGGAGTAAGCATATTTTTTTATCAAAATTAAAAAACTACCTTTATATGGTCTGCAAGTATGTACAATGTGTATGAGTAAAATGTTTCTATTGCACTTAATTTTGAAGAACGTAAATACTTCTTTGCAGAAAATTATTTTAGTTTATTAAAAGGTAAGTAAGTTATCTTACGGTAATGAAAATGATGTCAATTTTGTGAATTTTACAAAACAAACAGCTGGAACAGGGACAGCTACTCTTACTAATCTGTGGGGACAGCCACAGATTAGTAAGAGTATGGGGACAGCACAGCAGCTGCTCTGCTGTGGCACCACCACACCATAGACCTTTTTTTTTTTTTCTCTTCTTCGTCCATTGAATTGGACCGGCAAAAGACATATGTCCGTACAGCCATGTCTGATGTAAATTCTTCAATAGAAGTCGAAGAAATTATTAACTTCTGTTATCTTCTTCTCTTGCTTCCCTGTTGCACAGCATCAACTTCTGCTCTTCATAATTGAAATTGCTTTCACAAAGTATGTATTGATGATATAATAAAGTTAAAAATGGGCAAATAAGATTCCAGATTTTTTAGTAAATCAGTAATATCACGCGGGATTTCATTGGGGTTTTTATAAATTTTCAATAAGTTGTCAATAAGGATGATTCGTTGTATATTGTGGGCGGGGCAGTCGAATATTATATGATTGAGGGTCTGATCCTTTTCTAAATTGCAGTCTGTGCATAAGGCCAAGCGTGCAATTTTCATTCTATGTAAATGAGAATTAATTCTGCAGTGTCCCAACCTAAGGCGAATTAAAATGGAATAAAACTTCTTGCTTCTGTAAGATTTTGATGATACGAACCATGGGGTTTTATTAATTTTGTCCACTATATTTGCATACCAAGTGCCTTTAATCTGAAGAGTTTCATGCCAGAATTTTGTCCAATCTTCGTAATGGCGACTTTTAATTTCAGACAAAATATCAGTGTAAGGTATAGCAACATTTGGAACTACTCCACTTCCGGTTTCTACAATAAATCTGGCCAAATTATCTGCTTTTTCATTTCCAACGACCCCAATGTGTGCCGGAGTCCACATCAATACAATAGTAACGTTTGTCTTGGTGATTATTTCATAATAAAGCTGCTTTATCTCAAACAATATATAATTTGTATTAACATTCGAAATGGGGTTATCAAGTGCCCTTAAGACACTCATGGAATCGGAGATAACAAGCCACCTTTGGAAATCGCTTTTATGTGCGTCAATATATTGCAAAGCAGATAGGATTGCTAAAGCTTCGGCAGAAAAGATGCTCATTGTATTGGGCAACCTAACTCCATGTCCAATTTTGATATGAGGTATGTAATGTGCCATTGCAACATGTTTACTATTTTTTGACCCATCTGTGTAAAGGGTGATAAAATCAACATGATCTTGAATTTGAGCATAAACTTGTTCTTTCGTTTTCAAATCTGAATCTATCTCTATATTCATTTTATAGTAGTTACTGCAATAACTTTTAGAGTAACAAGTCCAATGCCTGTCTTTATAAATGTCATACTCATGTGCTAAAAGTTCAAGTTCAGAAAAATCATGAAAGATAAAGGGTGTGTTAGATAATTTAGGAGGATGTAGCTGCTCATTAAAAGAAGATACTTTATTTAATAAAGGATGATTATTTATAGAATAGAATTTATAGAGAAACCTGTATTTCAAATACTTGAATCTTAGAGGTAGTGGAGGTACACAGCATTCAATCTGAAGCGAATTAATTGGAGATGTTCTCATTGCACCGGTTATACACCTTAAGTTGTTATTTTGTAATACTTCCAATTTTTGAACAAGTTTAGAATCGGACCCAAAACATAAGTAACCATATTCAAAATGACTGCGCACTAAAGATTTATATAGTATTAATAATACTTTAGGATCAGATTTGTATAAACATTTTATAATATTAAAAGCTAGGGAAGCTCTGCCAATTACATAATCAACATATTTTACCCAAGACAGATTATATGTAAAAATAATACCTAAGAATTTGATGTCGGCAGCTGTAGGCAAAATTTGGTTGTTGTAAAATATATTTGTATTATGTGTTTTTTTGCCAAAAATAACAACTTTAGTTTTATTTGTATTAATTTCTAAGTTTAAATATTCAAAATACTCCTTAAGTCGGATTAAAGCTTCATTAATTTTAAAGGATACAGTCTTGACATTATCTCCAGAATAATAAACTACTAGATCATCAGCATATTGTAAATTTAGAACTTCAGATCCTAATATATAGTTGAGTCTATGAATATAAAGTGTGTACAGCAACGGACTGAGTATGCCGCCCTGACAAACCCCAATATGAGATTGTCGAGGTCCCACTAGTTGGTTATTAACTTTTACATATACCTCCCTACTGTGTAAAAAGTGAAAAATCCATGTTATTATTTTTTCAGGAATACCAAGCCGAGAAAGTTCCTGCGCTAGAATATGATGGTTGACGTTATTGAATGCACTAACAATATCAAAAAATACTCCTATTAAAACATTACCAGATTTAAAGGATTTATATATGTCAAGATGAAGATGAGCTACACTTTCCTTGGATGACTTACCCTTTCGAAAACCGAATTGATTTGAAGGTAAAAGAGAGTTTCTTTCTATAAAAAATTCAAGTCTCTGCTTCAAAAGCTGTTCAAATAGCTTTCCCATACAAGATGACAAGGCTATAGGTCTGTATGAATCTGGCTCTCCTTTTTGTTTATTTGGTTTTAATACTGGTATAAGACAATCTTTTTTCCAATCAGAAGGGATGTATGAATGTAACCACAATAAATTATAAACTTCTAAAATATATATTTTAGCATAATCTGAGGTATTTTTTATCATTTTGTATGGGATGCCATCCATACCATGAGCAGAGTCACGTCTAGAGTTAATGGCAGAGGAAAACTCTTGCAAAGTGAAAGGCTTTGTTAAATAGTTACTATCATTAATTTTAACCTTATGGGTATCAAGAATTAGAGGACATTCAGCAGTGTCTGGGGTATATTTTTTAAGAAAATCTATAACCCAATTTACACTGTCGAAATTGTGTTTGTAAGTGCATTTTTTATTAAATTTCTTAATTTTTTGCCAAATGTAACTGATGGGTGTAGTTCTATTTAGAGACTCACAAAAGGAAAGCCAGCTTAAATATCTCTCTGATTTTAGGGTTCTTTTTTTAAAGCTTGTAGTCTCTTAAAGTTAATATAATTTTCAGTTGAAGGATCTTGCTTAAATTTTAAATAGGCATTTTTTGAGTCAGTAACAGCTTTTAAGCAGATTTCATTCCACCAAGGAAGTGGACAGCGGTTTTTCTTAGTTGAAGTAGGAGACAGTTCAACTGTTTTTTTATTTTTAACAAAGTCAGGTGTAGACAAATTAACTGCATCAATTAAAATATCTACTAAATCTAAATAGTTTTTTAATGGGTCAGATTCATCAATTTGGAAATTATACAAAAGCTTATCTAATATTTTTTGATAACAGTCCCATTTAACATAGCGTAAATTTATATTAGATTGACAAGGAATTGACTCTGGAATGCTATAATTAACATCATATATTATATTTGTGATTACAGGGAAATGATAACTTCCAAGGGAATCATCATATACTGCCCACTCACAGGATGAAGCCAATGAGGGGGAAACAATAGTTAGATCAAGTGCATTTTGCTGCCATCTATCAGAGCCAACAGTAGTCAACTCACCAGTATTTAAGATAATCAAGTTATTATTATCAATGCATTCAATAACCTCACGCCCTCTTATGTCAATACTACTACAACCCCACGATGTGTGGTGGGCATTAAAATCACCAGCTATCAGCATAGGCCCTGGAATACTGTTAATTAAGTTATCTAACTTGGTTTTAGAAAAAGCTGGAACACAATTATTAGGGCTATAAAAGCTAACTATAGAAAGTTCTTTGTCTCTATATTGTAATCTAATAGCAATATTTTGTAAAGAATCATCATAAAATGTTGGTATTTGTCTGAAGTGTAAACTATCATGAATTAAAATTGCTACGCCATTATGGTCATTACCAGAATCTAGTCTAACTATTGTATAATCTCTTAAGTTAAATCTAATATGAGGTTTAAGCCATGTTTCACAAATAATAGCAACATGAACGTTATTCTCCTTAAGAAAATAAGTAAAATGATGTTGATTACACAAAATGCTCTGAGCATTCCACTGCACTATGTTTAACTTATTATCCATTTTTTTTAAAAACTTATGGATTGGAGCCCTTTTGTCTGTTTTTGTTAAATGTCTGCAGGAGAACATCTTTTATATTTTGAGTATTTATAGATTTTTCATTACTCTTGTTTTGTGAAATTATTGTAACAATTGAGTGTAAAATTGTGTACATCCGGCCGTCTGAGCCAGGCTTCTATAGAGATCTTGCATATCTAGGCTTATAAGGAATCGTTAGTGACGCTGATGTATCCAGGTTTCATCGTTTGTGACGCAATAGTTTTCTTGGAAAATCAAAAAAACTAGGCTCAGACAGCCAGAATTTCGCATTTTCTGACTTTCCAGATCTCAACTATCAGAGGGTTTCAGGTCGCTGTTTCTTATAAAATGTGATGTGACGCGTTAGTGACGGCCATCCGAAGTAGTTTCATCCATTTTAATCCAGTACTTTTTGAGAAATCGTGATAAACGTGTGGCTCAGACAGCCTGATATCCGGTCGTCTGAGCCAACTTGTTTTTCTCTATATTTCACGAAATGTTACGTTTCGGACAAATGTTTTTCGGATTTACTGATGTGACGACGTTAGTGACAGCTCTCGACCAGATTTGAACCTTCGTGACGCACGCGTTTTGGAGAAATTGAGAAAAAACTGCTGGCTCAGACAGCCGGATGCTGGCTGTCTGAGCCACCCAGTTCTACCACTTCCAGGTGTTGTACGAAGCTGAAAACTCATCTAATCTAATGTGACGCGGCCTCTAAGTACATAAAATCGTAAGTGACGGCTCTATATGCCGCCAATCAAAAGTTATAAGCATTTCAAATGTTTTCCATACATCGATGCATTTGGGTGGCCACACTTCGCACTCTTTATGGAAACGGAAAGACAATTTAGTAGAAAATGTAAGCTAAAGCCCCTCATATCAAAGCGGATGCTTTCTCCTGCTATTTAAATATTTAATTACGTAGTCAATAACTACGCCGATAAGGGAAAATATGTTAATTATTTATGGTCTCAGGTATTCCAAGGAAAAAAATCGTTAGATTACTATTTATTTGAAAACAACCGCTAGTTTATCGAAAGTACTACAATATTAGAGAATTTTGGTAAGATACATACTACTTACATATTACTCGACTCTTCCCATGTGATTTTACGGCCCACTTGGGACAAGATGCAAAAAATCAATATAAATACTAACTTAATCCTGCAAGTCGTTTCCTTTTTTGTGTGGATGGAAAACTTAGTAATTCACTGACTCGTCCCACCATGCCTATATAATATTTGGGACGAAATGCGGAAAATCAAAGATATATTTACAAACTGCAGCTCGTCCTGAGTAATTCTTAAACTTTCTCAACGTTTAAAAGAAGGCTTTTATTTTTATTTCTAGTTTAAAGAGATGATCTTACCAAGATTATTTAGACCATGTACACTTGTACAGGCTCATATTTTATTCACCATTTAAAAAATCAGGAATATGCTATCAAGTTAAAGAAAATATGTTAAATAAGAACATTAAAACACTTTTAATCACTGTTAATTCTACATGCAAGATAGCGTCAGACGAAAAAGTAGACATTTACAGTGATGACAGTTGCTGAAAAAAAATCCGCACTACTGATTAGTGACTGATGTACTGACAAGGAAACCTGCACTTACGAAGTTAATCATTAAAAAATGCATTTAAAGAAATTTATGGTGATAATATTGGGCTAGTTATACTAAAAGGGGGCACAAAGACTTATGACAACAATTAGGCATGTTTTGACGTGAGTTCCAGACTCAGACCTCAGTAAGCAGAGCAGTATTTAGTTGGACTACTTACTACTTTTACTAGGCGTAGTCAGCGTTCTCTTGAAAAAAGCTAGGCTCCAGGCTGACTAGGCATACTCAGCGCTTTGCACTTACTTTTTTACTCGGCGTTTAGATAGCTGTTTACTGATTATTCTGATATCACCCAACGTCTAAGAATTACCATGTGGAAGTCTCCTGTTATTGATATTTTAGTAAATAATAAAGTTATTTTACGAATTGTTTCTGGTGTAGCATTTATACAAATAGTAGTTCATCAATTCATCACATACATGTCTACAGCTTATTTTGGACGAGATGCAGATAATTTAATCAAATGATTTTTACGTCATTTAATGTAATCAAAAAGTTAAAACTATCAATATGAGTATAATCAGAAAAAAACAATAATATTGTTACAAAAAAGTTAACACAATTTTGTTGTATGAATGGAAACCCTTTTAATGATTACAAAGTAAAATCTATACTTAATATTATAAAGCTGAAGAGTTTGTTTGTTTGTTTGTTTGTTTGTTTGAACGCGCTAATCTCAAAAACTACTGGCCCGATTTGAAAAATTATTTTTACGTTGGATAGTCCATTTATCGAGGAAGGCTTTAGGCTATATAACATGAAGATACGACTCATAAGACCACAGCAGAAATGAAAAATGTTGCGAAAACGGGAGAAAGATATTCCTTTTGAGAGCTTCCGCTGCATACGCTGCGGAAACCGCTTAATTTACACAAAAATCATGTATGACAGGATTGTTCAGCATTAAGAGTTCTATAATAAAGTCCGCGACAGCATATGTCTATCTTTTATGGTTGACATACTACAACCTTTTTTATGTTAATAAATTTGTAAAAATATAATGCATTATTTTTAGAGGTATATTATACAAACAGGTATTTATTCTTATCAAAATAAATACATTCATCATCACGAGCATTTCATTTAGAACCAAGTTGCCCTTTACATCATTTGATTTCAATAAATATCTTAGGAGCTATCACAGTTTTAACATAACTCCGCACCAAAATAATGTTCGCAGCTTAAGTACAACGTGCGCTTGCGCTAATATATTATAAAGCTGAAGAGTTTGTTTGTTTGAACGCGCTTATCTCAGAAACTGTTGGACCGATTTGAAAAAATATTTCTGTGTTGCATAGCTTATTTATCGAGAAAGGCTTAAGGATATAAAACATGACGCTGCGACGGGAGGGGAGGGAGCAAACTCAAAACGCGCGGACGAAGTCGCGGGGGACCGCTAGTATATTATAAAGCTGAAGAGTTTGTTTGTTTGAACGCGCTTATCTCAGGAACTGCTGGACTGATTTGAAAAAATATTTCTGTTTTGGATAGCTTATTTATCGAGAAAGGCTTTAGGATATAAAACATGACGCTGCGACGGGAGAGGAGGGAGCAAACTCAAAACGCGCGGACGAAGTCGCGGGGGACCGCTAATAATATGATAAAGCTGAAGAGTTTGTTTGTTTGAACGCGCTTCTCTCAGGAACTGCTGGACCGATTTGAAAAAATATTTCTGTTTTGGATAGCTTATTTATCGAGAAAGGCTTAAGGGTATAAAACATAACGCTGCGACGGGAGGGGAGGGGGCAAACTCAAAACGCGCGGACGAAGTCGCGGGGGACCGCTAGTATAATATACATCTGATAAAACAATTTTAGTCAAATGTGAATAATACTCCTCGTAAATAGGTATACTATACTCGTCATAAAATCAATAAAGTCTACGAACTAAGTAAAAATCCACGAGCACAAAACTTATATCATTGCTTTATTAAAACAAAATAATTATTACTTGCCTTATGAACATAAACTTTAAAAGAAGATAAACGCTACAACCTGTGGTAATAAACATGACAGGTCCAAAACAAAATATATTTTTTTTCATTTTATTTCATTATTTTCGTAAGTTGGTTTCTACGCACCTCTCTTACCGCCATATCCATTGTTACTTACTTACATTTTTATTTATTATGTATACATTTTGTAACATACATATTTAAACTTTCTTGTAAAATTCAACAACAATCTTTTGGGCTATAAAAATAAATGATATTAAGTGGATGATTTCTTTCCATCCTGCATAATTTTATAGTCTATCTATATATTTTTATATATATGATCAGCCATTTGACCACTATCACAACTGGTGGTAAGTGATGATGTCGTCGAGGATTGGTCATGTCTGATCAGTAATAGCGTAATCATTCTTCTTTTGAAAATGCCCAAATTAAGGGTTTCGGGAACACCTCAGCCGGTAGCGCATTCCATTCTTTATTCCCCCGCATCAGAAATATTGTTCGAACAAAGATGGACACAAAGATGGCGCGCGTCTCGTGTTCCGAAGGTGAAATAAGGCTGGCTTAGTAATTTTTGTTCGTAATAATAATAAGCGGTCCCAGAGAACTGCGTTTCACCTTCTGCGCTGTTTTATGGTTATTATTTTGCACCCAAAAAAGCAGGAGACGATTTGTATAATGATTAAAATTAATTATTGCATCTTGTCCTAAATGGGCCGTAATAATATGGGACGAGTTGAGGAATGAGTACTTAGTATGTATTTAATACCGAAAAAGTCTTATATTGTAGTAACCAGCTGGAACTAGTGATTATTTTTAAATAAAGAGTAAATTTGAAACCTGGAATACCCCATACATAATTAACATATTTTCCTTCATCGGCGTAGTTATTGACTACGTAATTAAACATTTAAATAGCAGGAGAAAGCATCCGCTTTGATATGAGGGGCTTTAGCTTACATTTTCTACTAAATTGTCTTTCCGTTTCCATAAAGAGTGCGAAGTGTGGCCACCCAAATGCATCGATGTATGGAAAACATTTGAAATGCTTATAACTTTTGATTGGCGGCATATAGAGCCGTCACTTACGATTTTTTGTACTAAGAGGCCGCGTCACATCAGATTAGATGAGTTTTCAGCTTCGTACAACACCTGGAAGTGGTAGAACTGGGTGGCTCAGACAGCCAGCATCCGGCTGTCTGAGCCAGCAGTTTTTTCTCAATTTCTCCAAAACGCGTGCGTCACGAAGGTTCAAATCTGGTCGAGAGCTGTCACTAACGTCGTCACATCAGTAAATCCGAAAAACATTTGTCCGAAACGCAACATTTCGTGAAATATAGAGAAAAACAAGTTGGCTCAGACGACCGGATATCAGGCTGTCTGAGCCACACGTTTATCACGATTTCTCAAAAAGTACTGGATTAAAATGGATGAAACTACTTCGGATGACCGTCACTAACGCGTCACATCACATTTTATAAGAAACAGCGACCTGAAACCCTCTGATAGTTGAGATCTGGAAAGTCAGAAAATGCGAAATTCTGGCTGTCTGAGCCTAGTTTTTTTGATTTTCCAAGAAAACTATTGCGTCACAAACGATGAAACCTGGATACATCAGCGTCACTAACGATTCCTTATAAGCCTAGATATGCAAGATCTCTATAGAAGCCTGGCTCAGACGGCCGGATGTACACGTAAAATTGCATTTAGAATTTGGTCTGAATTAAGTAAGTTTATAAACTGGTCTGTAGGGGAGGGACTGGGATTGGATGGTTTCATTGTTGGGTAGGATCTATTATTAAATACATCTGCATATGATCTGTTTACAAATTTGTTTTTATTTTCTTCCATTTTCTTTCTCTTTATTGGACATTCCGATGACACTGAAATGTGTTTTCCACCACAATGGTAACATACAGCTTCAGTTGTAGGTACAGAGCATGTCTTATAGTTATGTGGTCCCTTGCAAATTGAGCAACAATCTGTGTTACGGCAGAATTTAGCTATATGGCCATACCTCATGCACTTGAGACACTGCTTTACAGGTGGAACATATGTTTTCACCTGGAATCTCCAACTGTTCAAATCGACGCTTTCTGGCAGGGTTGGGCAGGAGAAGGTAATCGACACAGTTTTGGTGGGCTGAAAAAATACAGAACCATTATCTTTTTGTGTTCTTCTCATAAATCGTCTGACGCTGACAACTTTGTGTGAGCATGAAATTGATTTGTAAATCTGGGAATTACTCATTTCTGTTGGCACATGGTATATGACTCCAGTAACTTCAGTCCCTGACGCTGGTATGGAAGCTTTTATATGGTAGCTTTCTAAGAATTTGTCATTTTTGATGGCGGCATTAGCAAGGGAGGGTTGAGTGAAAATGACACCCACCTTATAGCGATTCACTCTTATGAGCTGCTTAACGCCTTTATTATATTTTTTTACTCCATTTGAGAGCGACATAAGATCTCGATCTCCTATGGGTTTGTCATTTACTGTACTTTCTAAAAAGACAATATATTCAAAATTTCCACCGCTCTCTGGATACAGCCTCGTATATGAGGGAACTCTAAATTCCTTGTACTTATCTGTGTGGCGTGACTCGTATTGCTCGTCTTCTGAACTGGAGTCTCCCGGACCCCTCGTTGGACGACATACGCTCGGCTGAAGTAGGATCTGCCCCGTCGCTGCCCACCTTATCCGGCCTTTTTCTTTTCTTGGGGCGTTTCTTCCCCATTCTCCCTCCTCAAAAACCTGAAGAATTAATAGGATGAATAATTAATCAAAAAGAGCTAAGCAAAAACTCGACCACCGATTACAACGTTTCCCGCGCTTTTCCTCAGTAGTGATCCACACCATAGACCATTCCATTCATAGACATTTTTTTCCATCTTCGTCCGTCCCCTAAGATTGGACCGGCTAAAGACATATGTCCATACAGCCATGATGTCTCAGTCAGTGATCCACCCATATCCATAGACATAGATATGACAAATACTTACAAAAAAGATTATGTAGGTAGGTAACCTGTAATTATAGTACTAATATATACTATTCAAAACAAAATAAGGGCCACGAGGCATTTTGTCTGTACCATGAAAATAATAAAACCGATATAATTTTTTTTGTCTCCATAACGAAAACTAATGTTGTTTTTACCGTGTAGACCAATAAAATTCCAATAATAATGATTAAAAAGTGTATTTGCTTTTGAAAGAAAAAACACATTCAATGTCAAAAATAAAAACAATATAAAGTTACTGAAAACAAAAGAACTCCATGCTCAACTTTTTAGTGACGGGTATGCCCCCCTCGTTTCGCTAGGCACAAGCCTCAATCAAATGCCTGACATTTCCCATTGGAATCTATTCCTAGGCCCTTTTAACAGCGTTGATAAGTTGCTGTTGGTTGTGGATTTCCTGATCACCGTCTCTAACTATTCGTTCCAACTGATACCACGTGTGCTCTATTGGATTAAGTCCGGACTGTTCGCCGGCCACGGCAAGACTTGAATTTGTGAGGCTTCCAGTACAAACCGAGTCGCTCGAGCCGTGTGTGCACGAGCATTGTCTTGCATTGCAAGATGAATCCAGGACCTGCTCGCTGGGCAAATGGGATCACATGTGGTCTGACAACTTCCTCAATATACCGCTGAGCAGTAACAGTACCCTCATTTAAAAAAGCGAGCTCAGTTTTGCCGTGTAAGCTTATCCCGCCCCAAATCATTGCATTTGGATCACCAAAACGATGGACTACATGGATGCGGGCTTCTGAAAATCTGTCGCCGCGTCTTCTCCATACTCTAATACGCCGATCGTCGTTAAAAAAAAAATATTTGCATTCGTCTGTGAAGAGCACCATGCCCCATTGGTTTATGTCCCAGTCCAAATGTTGACGGGAAAATCTTAAACGTTTTGCACGATGATTTCTGGTTAATGGAACACGGACAATTCGCCTTCTTAATGCCTGCAATGATTTTGCAGCTTGCCGGCCGTCGTTGTGCGATCTCGGCGCGCACTGAATCGAATGTAACAATCTTCATAAGCTGTTGTAATGCGAACTCTGTCCGAACCAGGTCTTCTTCTAACACTGCGGGTCTTTTGGTAACGATTGCATAGATTATGAATAGCTCTTCGAGAAAATTACAATTGCAAACCCACAGATCGCTGCGAAAGACCTTCTTCAATCATTGTAACGGCTCAGGGTTGCTGTCAGCGAGTCCATATGACGCCTGCGTGCTTGTGACATATTGCAAAAGATGTTTCTGACTCGAGATATCAATGAACTCTGATAAATAAACTAAGAAGCTAGGAAAGCAAAACTTTTTTATTAATTTTATAATTTTTAAACAAATTTTTGAAGTGAAAACTTCTTTAGCGGCGTTGAGCACTTTTGTGGGATGGGGGAAAAATGTGAAACTCGCGTCAGGACACGTGGGCTGATCGAAAAACCGTAAGACGGTTGGCGAAATTATGGATGTAAGTTGATTTTTCTGAGAGATAAACTTTTTAATGTAATTTAATATAATATAAATTGTAATGTTTGTGTACGATAGCGCAATAAATAAATATTGTATTCTATAAAAAATATTATATTATTATTGTATTCTATCACAAAAATGATAGTACTTTTATATTGATAATAAGAGCAATTCATTCAAAATTATTCCCTAACTATTCCAAAAAATCAAAAATGCACAACGTTGATATTCAAGTTTTCACTTCTGCCGGCACTCCCGGAGTGCAATTTTGTGTTTTTTTTTTAAAATTGTTGCCATCATTAGATGAATACTACAATATTAAAAAGTTTAGTTATCTATCAAAGAGTTTGTATACTCAATATTTTACTTCACTAAAATGAAAAAATACCTCGTGGCCCTTATTTTGTTTTGACAAGTATATATACTGTGATTTTTAATTAAATAGACCAAAATGATATTTGGTGGGATGCCACTTTTTCGTAATTTAAAAATAGTGATGTGCCTAAATATTCGACAAATTCAATTTTTGCTTTTAAATGATAATAGAATAATTAATTGGATATAGTTTGAATTTGTGTTGTGCATAAAATAAAATAGTTACCTATGTGTTACAAAAAATACCAAACAAGTTATGTTTTAAGATCATGTTACCTGCAAAATAATATCGTAATTTCTAATAGTGTATTTATAGAAAGTAGTAAATAGTTAAAATAAGTTGAAGTCATACGTAATATTGGTATCGCATGTTAAGGGACTTAGTTTTTTACCTATTAGAAAATTTTATTTATGTATTACGTTTCTTTGTAATTATGTTCAACGTTGTACATGTAATATGTAGAATCATGAAATTAAAAAATCGTATCACAAATTCAATTAATCGTTCACAATTGCATTGTTACAACACTATTGCACTACGCTTGCGACATTAAAAAATAAAAAGTGCGATTGAAAATGTCATTCTGGTCTATCTTATTAAAAATCAGAGTATAGGTACATATTAAACTTGATAATTGACTCAATTTCTTTAATAGTGATAAATCACCAAAGCTAAGGAATAATAAGCTAATCGGGCACTATCAAGCTTTTCTATTTATTTATTTATTGCACACCACAAAGCAGACTAAATTTAAGGAATTCAAGATCGAGATCGTTAAAATTAATTGAGCGAGAGTCAATTAAGTTAATAATTGAGTCAATTAAGTTGTCAACTTAAAGTCTTTAGGTTACATTTTAAGAGTAATGTGTGATTATTACAGTATATCGAGTCAAAATCCCCACTTTCAATGAACATATAGAAATGGAATAACAAAACAAATCACGGTATCACATTATATAGCACTAACATGCATACTGTCTGAGTGTCTTAAGGAATCTCTTGACTTATTCAAAATCAAAGTCAAAAATAATTTATTTTGAGAAAAGACACAGACAATCTGGCAAGTGCTGAGAAGAAACGCCAGAACAAACTCAGTCACCACTAGCTGCCACAAAAAATATATAAATCAAAATAAACTGGTACGTACATAAGTTTGGTGCAGGCTGGACTGTCAATACATTCTCGTCATTAAAATAGTCTCGAATTTTATAAAACACCTTCGACATGACGGTAGTTTTGACATGTAACTTAATTTTATTAATAGGTAGTTCAAGAAATTATTAGGTACATAATTATTGATAAAATTGACACATTTTCCCTAGAATGAATTATTTGTTTTGACTAACCTGAAGTATGGAATGAGAAGTTTGTTTTCATTTCTTGTATTGATTATTATCACTTTTAATTTAATGAATATCACTTTTTTTCATAAAAAGATCAATTTTTATTTTAATAAAAAGAATTTTTTTGCTTATGTACATGATATTATCAAATATGTATTGAGATTTGAGAAGCGACAGTGAGGATGATAATTTCTTCAAAGAATTTTCTTAGGGATTCGCGGGGACTAAGTTTGTAAATGGCACGAATGGCTCTTTTCTGTAAAATAAAGATATATTTAAGATGTAGTTAAATTAATCGATACCTTCATTTTCTTTCACAATAGACATCACTAGTTGTCAATGACAGCTGATATCAGCAGCTGACAATGACAGCTAGCTGTCAACAGTACCGCTTAGCTCGTGTCTTTCTCGCTCGCGTCGCGCGCGTGTACTATTACTTTTATTGCCAGCCAGCTAACTTTGACTGATGGGCTCAGTCAAATTAATTCGATTTGTAAAGTTTTAGTTGTTTGACAAAAGCTTTCTTTGTTACTGTTGCGTTAGTTAATCATAACGCGATTTTTTGGCGTCAACAATTAATTAATTAAACGACACAATATGTGCCTGTTAAAGTTTGAGTAAATGGTATCTAGCAGCTCTTTAGTGGTTTTTTATGAACGGCCACTAGTTCATAGAATGTGCAATCCAATGTCTTATCTAAACTGGGAACTAACTCCTTAACAGATTTTTTAAGCACGTGTGTCTTTGAAGAGTTATCGTGCAAGAGCTCAAAAATAAACATCAACGATGTTGGAGAAAATGGAATCTGAACCGAGGGAAGCTACAGACTTGCTTGCAGGGAGACAAAAGGCTGAAGTAAATGGGAATCCAAGCCATACTCCCAAGAGAGGGCCACCTGACGGGGGTTTTAGAGCTTACGCTGTAATGGTTGGATCTTTCCTTACTAATGGTCTCTTGTTTGGTGTAATAAACTCCTTCAGCGTTATATACACTGAGCTTGAAAAAAATCTAAAAGCGTCCCACATCCCGAATGCCGAAAGTCGTGCTTGTAAGTATTTTCTTTTATATTTTTTTAGATTTATAATAAAAATGGAGTGGAATGCTGGCTTTGCAAGCCATTCTTTTGTAAAGCATTAGCTTTGATAACGTTTTTGGGAAATGATGTAATAAAGTTAGTGCCTTTCATAGTTAACTTCCACATAAACTATTGCTAAGTGTATGACATAAAGTTATGTGTTTATTAAATTTTAGGTTCAGGTTAAAATCAATTTCCTGCATACATTTTTGAACTACCTATTATAGTTTGATCAATGAAATTTTGTAAAGTCCTTACTCATATATTTTCTCGTAACGGATATTTTTTGTAGGTATCTAATTTATAAACTTAAAAAATAGGTCTTCTAATAATAACTCTACTAATGACCAAAGTCCGTTTTTCTTTGCTAGTCAAATAATGTAAACAATCTTTTTATCACTTTTTAAATAATGTCAGCGAATAAAATTCATTTACTGTTTGATTTAAAAAGATATTAGTGTAATACAAAGATTTACCTAAGTTGTCAGACTTGTCAGTGATTTTTGTGTTTATCTTATTTCATAATGAATAATTTCAATAAAAAAGAATGTCAAGATTGTTTACTATATTCAACAAGCACAAAGGAATGGCTTCTAAACAGGGTGCCCAAAACAGTGATGTCCAAATTTTTTTATCAAACAAATATACCACATTAAAATTTATGATAGCCATTTTTTTTTTAAGTTTACGAGGTTTTTTAATATATTTTTTTAACTTTTGTTAGTCTTAGTTATAGCTACCTCATAATTTTATCTATGTAAACTTAATTAATAAGGATCATATTGCAATAAAAAACGAAATAACACCATAAAAAGTAGAGGAATAATTGTCTGAAATTAAAAAAGTTAGTAAAAAAAAAAACTAGTAAACTACGAAAATTCGTACTATTACTTATTCTGCCACTCATTTAACTCTCTGCATTTCCCAAGCGGTTGACTGGTAGAGAATGCCATAAGGCAATTAGTCCGCCAATTGTACCATTAACAGGGCAATAAAGTTGAAATAAATAAAATTAAATAAAACCATACGACGGAACCGATCATTAAAGCAACCATTCCATCCGGAAGTTTGGGTCTCTAAAATTGCCGTTTTGTAGGCGTCCACAGCTTCTTTAGGTGATGAAAATCTCTGACCACGCTATTTGTTCTTTATTTTAGAGGAAGTATAGAAATCATTAGGGCTGAGGTCGGGGCTGTATGGCGGATGGTCTAATAATTCTATGTTTTCTTGCTCTAAAAACTCTTTTGTTCTGTGCGCGGTGTGAGAACTCGCATTGTCGTGAGTGAGGATGATGCGGCGGTTGCAGTTCTTTTTACGGAGTTTAGAAACGACCTGTGGCAAACAAATGCTGGCATACCATTCTGCATTTAACGTTCTTGGTCCCTCAAGACAAATAGTTGTAACATTGCCGGTTTTGAAGACAAACGTGGTCACCATTTTTTTTGCAACACTCCGTGAACGAACAATTTTTGTTGGCTTTGACTCATTTTCGAACACCCAAACTCGTGACTGGTTTTTTGCTTCGGGTTCGTCCGCGTATATCCAGGATTCGTCAACTGATACAATGTTGTATACAGCATTAGAGGAATCCTGCGTGGAATCTTTCGAGAGTTCTGACGCACCAAGTAAAGCGAGCCGCTTTTTGCACTTCATGGAGCGAATGCGGAATCCATCGGGAAAACAACTTTTTTACACCTAATTGTTTATGCAAGATTATTTATATTTGACTCATGCCAATGTCTTAAGTTGCCTGAATCGCGGTATGTCATATGTCGATCTTCCTCAATCAGCTCACGCACAGCATCAACGTTTTTTTGGGTGACTGCAGTTTTTGGACGACCTTAACGGGGATCATCACTGAGCTTGACACGTCCACGTTGAAATTCAGCAAACCAGCGATAAATTATTGTGGTTTTGGATGGGGCTTCATTACCAAATGCAGAAATCAACACACTGTTTTTGTGTTAAACCACTTCGAAAGTCATAATAAATCATCGCTCTTGAATTTTCTCGAGTCAACTCCATTTTCTCAACAACTAAACAAGTTTCACAAGACCGATACTCATTTTTTTAATTTATAAATGGTATTCGATTTTTAAAACCAAAGAGTTTGCAATAAAAAAAAGATTTTAATATGACAGGAACAGTAGAAATATTCAATTACCGATACTTTACATATTACAAACCCTTAATTTTTTTGTGAGATGTCCTCTTTACTCATGTTTGTTAAATCATACTGCATTTTTTATGTCAAACAGATGTCTGCTATTTACTTTAATGATATAATAATAACTCGCAGGACCAAGGGAGGTTGGTGGAAACGATGTAAGCAAACCCTAGTACTCATTCACTAATTCTATCATTGAACTATTAGATTTTACAATTTAATAAGACTACCTACTTACAAACAAACATAATCAAATCTACTTATAAGAATTTACCTAAAAAACGATTCATATGCAGCATGCCAAAACACAAATTTTAGGGATTGAAAGCCTACAAAAAGTTATAACTAATCAAAATTGTCATTAGCTTGTCCCCTGTGTAAATTAAAATTATCAATACAGACCTGTTATTCTTAAAATCTATGTTTTAATATTATGCATTCTTCGTTCTCAAGTCAGTAATTAAGTAACACATGCCAGTCCTCTAAAAGTCTTTCCATTCATCATTTGTAAGTGAAACTCGTTTATTCCAGTATGGTACGGGATGATTAGAAGAAGGGAAATGGTATAGGCGCGGCGTGCTAAATACGATAAAACGTCATTATTCAATTACCTTAACGTTCAAAACGAAGAGTCGCTGACTAACATGGTTTTTCGTACATAGGACAGTGACCTCATAATCAATTACAGGAGTTTCAGTAAAAGCTGTTCATATTTAGAGTTTCTAATAACATAAAAGTTGGCCAATGTTATTACCCTTTTTTAAAGGTTACACAGAATTGTTTCGTCATCATTTGTTTAAACCAAAACACAGAGAAAGTAAAAACTGAACCTAAACGACGTACTTAATTGCGATAAAAAACACTTTTATGAATAATAAATTACAACGATTAATGACTAATCAGATCACTTTAATCTATAGCTACATAAAACAGTAAAGCAGCGCAGCATAGCTTAATTCGAAAGAATAATTATATCTTTAGGCAACCTGCAGGAATAGAGAAAAAACGATTTCTATAAATCAAAGAAGGCGATAATACGTTAGGTATGCAAGGATGATAAAATAATTAGCTAGGAGGAAACGCTAAGTAAGGAAAAAGGTAAACACCAAAATGTTCTACCTGAAAAATCCTAAACCTTAAAAGTCTAAACTCTCGTCGAGTCTAACAGATTTTCTTACTTGGTTGTGGTTAGTTAATATGGTACCTACCTACTAGTAGTTACTCTTTATCAAATTATGTTAACCCTTGACCAGACCCTCGCCTCGCTCGTCAACACTCGTATCTTTGATACGTAGGTAGTAGTAATATATTTGCGTTGGTATCCTACTTGCATGTCAAACATCAAGTTTCTGAAAATCCAGATAAGCTGCTTCTCTTTGACATTAATTTGATTTGGATGAAAAAAGCTTCATCCAGCTAGGCTTTTTAGAAACAATTACTGGAATCCTTTCCATTGTCCTACTTTACCAGAGAGAGCCCATTGCATTGAAGAATGTCGTTTAAATTGTTTGTAGATGATACTTTTGAATAGGCAGGCACTAACAATAAATGTTACTTAGTCAATAAATCTCTTGAATGCAAAAAATGTTCCGTTTATTAATGCTATAGACGTGGGGCGCCGACTGACAGCCGGCCGGCGCCTGCGACGAAGGTCGATTCATTATCTACACCCATTATTCTTTTTACGCATTGTCGCTGGAAAGATTGGCTTAGTCAGTATTTGGTTATTACACGTGCCTTTGCCGCTTGATAAACTATTTACTTTCAGATATCAATCAACTCTACTAATCAATTTTATAGCGTAACTATCGCAATTCAATCCCATAACATGCTAGGCTGTAGAATTCGTGGGTGTCAAATTAATAGGAGCATAGCTGACTGAAATAACTTCAATTTTATTATTGTAGCTAAAAATATTTTATAGGCACGAGTATTTCATACGCATTACAAACTTTTCTATAACCTATTAGGTATAAGTTATTCTGACAAATTAGCCAAGACAATGTATGTCATATTTTATTTTCTAGTAGTTTTTGGAAGTTATTTTTTTGTATAACGAAGATAGCTATATATGTATGTTTGTCTCAAGATTTCTCGAAAACTATAAGTCACAGCGAGATGATTTAGTTCAATCAGGTAAAGTAAACTATCGTTACAGTGTAAGTTTTATTAAAATCGGTTCAGTATTGTTTTGAGATATGAGATAACTAAAAAATTAAATAAATAAATATATTTAAAAATTAAACCGTCTTTAAAAATTGAGTAATAAGCTTAAAATAACAAATTCGTCTTCTATTTAGGAGAAACAAATTCAAAATAATGTTGACATAATTTTGCTCACGACATCAACAGTTTACGCGCATCATGCACCGACTCCAAAATCATTTGTTAGGGTTCCGTAGCCAAATGGCAAAAACGGAACCCTTATAGTTTCGTCAAGGCTGTCTGTCTGTCTGTCTGTCCGTCCGTATGTCACAGCCATTTTATTCTGTAACTATAAGCATCACACTATTGAAATTTAGTAGGATTATGTAGCCTGTTAACCGCTTTACGATTCATATACAAAAAATAAAAAAATATGACATTTAAGGGGGGGCTCCCTAAATGAAACTAAAACCAAATATTTATTTTTTAGTCAAACCTATAGGTGTGGGTTGTCTATAGATAGGTCTTTTAAAATGACACCGAGGTTCCTAAAACCATTTTCTTTTAAAGTCTAACGTTTCATACCTAGACGCTTCCAAAGTGCTAAAATAGGCGCCCCCCCCCCCATCTAACTTCTAAACTAAGTGATTGTAAATTTTGAAAAAAATATATAATATAGATCTTAACAAATACTTTCAACGAAAATTGGTTCGGACGGAATCGAACGAGAAGTTTTTGAGATATAGCACATTTTCATCAACCGCAAACATAATTTTGTACTTCATACAAACACTATGAACAACAAAGTTATATTTGCTGTCAACAAAATATTGTGTATTTTACTAAGTGGAAGTAAGTGGATTCCCAAATTCAGTTAAAGTTGGCACGGAACCCTCAGTGCGCGAGTCCGACTCGCACTTGGCCGGTTTTTTTCTCCTAAATTGAAGACGAATGAGTTATTTTAAGCTTATGTTATGAGATAGTTTTTTGAAGGTGGGTTATATTATGCTGATAGGTGGCCACTTAATATTTACTTAATTTATTAATATTTCGTAAGAATACATTTGCCGATTGTGTTCTTACTCTTAGTACCAATAAAACTATTACGCATTACTCAGAAATAAATGAAACGCAAAATAATCCCTTGCATAACGTCTCGTCGACTAGAAGATTTTTCGGTTAGTTTGAGCACTGTGCGTGCTAGTATCGCGTAGGGCGTAGGGTGAAATTGTTTGGGATTATTTAACAATTTTTAAAAATACTCGGATCATTAATAATTATGTAGTCAAAGATAATAGTATTCTTCGTTCATATTCGATACTTAGGTTTATAAAAATAATCATGTTCTCAGTTTTTTATTGTCGCTTTTTTTCTAAAACGGCCGTAAACTGACGCATGGCGAAGCGATATCAATTTGAGAGTTTAAAGCTATCTCCTTGCAAAACACTTTTGCAGTCTTGCTCGCTCCAAAGAAAGATCTGTCTGCTCGGTGACAAGCGAAGTGGTGACCTGATTAAATTACTAGACATTGTGTGTATCATTTGACATCTTGAAAGTGCTGATACTTTAGATCATACCAAAATAGACTCTGTAAGATAAAATACCTACAGGCACCAATATGATTGAGAGATAAGATGACATCAATGTGCCCTTTTAGGTCGATACGTATGTTGGTTCTCAGATTGCCTCGGTTGAATGACCTAGATTTGTTGTTTTATCTGTCACTTAAAATAAACTATTTATGCTTGCTTGATGACGCCTAAGTACAGAACTAGCGCATAGAACGCAAACC
Organism: Pyrausta purpuralis; assembly: GCA_963924145.1. Taxonomy (NCBI): domain Eukaryota; kingdom Metazoa; phylum Arthropoda; class Insecta; order Lepidoptera; family Crambidae; genus Pyrausta; species Pyrausta purpuralis. The sequence goes on from OZ001650.1 coordinate 13,351,841, forward strand.
ATTAGAACTGTACACAAAATCTCTTAGATCTGTCAGATATAGTAAGTTAGCAGTTTCACTGATCTAGTTTTAATTAAACTGACTGTGCATTTACAGTATGAATCATAAATGAATCTCACATATCTTAATACCTGCATAAATCGATAAAATCATGTCATCAATCACATAGTATGATTATAAAACATTTTAAGTAGCTAATAAAAGTTACTGTCTGCTTACAATAACACACTGTTAAAATATTACACCGATGACATTGGAGTGTCTTCCACTATATCCAAGAATAAGCACTGTATGATACTACCTACTTGAACCTATGTTTTTTTGTCCAGTTGTATTCGTACATTAAAGGAAAGGGGAATAGAATAGAATACTATTAGATATTTTACTTTTTTTATTAAATTAACTTTACAAAAGAGCTAACATTAAAGGTGACCATTGAGTAAAATTTGATAAATAAATAAAGTAAATTAATATGCGCCAGACAACAGAACAATTGTCGTGTTTTCGAACTAAGGTATTTTCATCCTTTTGTTACGAGTACCAGACAACGATTATGACGGGGGCGTCTCTCATAAATACTTAAATACATATTAAACATCCATGACTCAGGTACTAATGTTCGTGCTCATCACACAAACATTTGCCTCTTGCGGGATTTGAACCCGCGACGGCCGGCGTAATAGTCAGCAGGAGCTCTACCAATACACCATACGCGTCGTCGTCGAAGATGAAAAATCAATATTAAATGATGAAATCATAGGCTTATGAGGTCGTTGGATGAAACAGATTGATAGTCAGATAATCCTAACTGGAAATCCTAATCCATTTAAGCTTTATTTCTTTTCCAGCTTTGGTGGGCACCCTGGCAATGGGTACGACGTTCTTGCTGTCGCCTCTCTCGGGGGTTCTGACGGGGCTGATGGGACTCCGCTTGACGGCCGTGCTTGGCGGGACCATCGCCACGGCTGGCCTTATCATCAGCTCATTCGTCGTCGATCACATCAATGCTCTCTGTTTTACCTACGGCATCATGTATGGCCTCGGTGCATCGTTCGCCTACACCCCATCTTTAGCCATTCTTGGTCATTACTTCAAAAAGAAACTTGGACTCATAAATGGCATTGTAACAATCGGTAGCTCCATTTTCACCGTTTTCATTCCCGTCGTGATGGATGCCATGATACGAAACTATGGCTTAGATTGGATGTTTAGACTTTTAGCATTGTTTTCATGTGGTATAGCATTTTGTGGATTACTGTTTAATCCGACCCCATTAACGGCTAGTGAAAAGCCAATCAGAGACGACGATAGCTTAAAATCATTGTTGAAAACGATCGTGAATGTTGAAATTTGGAAGAACAAGAAGTACAGAATGTGGGCATTGTGCATGCCTGTAGCATTATTCGGTTATTTCGTACCTTATGTGTACATCAAAAAATACATCGAAGTAAATTTTATAGAAGTCGGTAACAAGAACCTCCCGTTACAGTGCATTGCGGTAACTTCTGGTATAGGAAGATTGATGTTCGGTTACCTGGCTGATAAACCAGGGATGGACAGAATACTGCTTCAGCAAATTTCATTTTACGTAATCGGTTCTCTTACTATAATTTTACCTTTTGTCCAATCGTTTCCTTTCTTGGTGGCTATTTCCCTAGGCATGGGATTATTTGACGGTGCGTTTATAGCATTAATTGGGCCGATAGCATTTGAATTGTGTGGCAAGAATTATGCTGCACAAGCTATAGGTTGTATGTTGGGTCTGGCGGCATTCCCCTTATCAATCGGGCCGCCAGTGGCCGGCTATTTGTATACATGCTCTGGATCATATACCGTGCCATTTGTTTTGGCCGGTATCTCTCCATTGGTTGGTGCCACATTGATGTTTTTTATCCGCTTGTATCGCAATCACAATGTCCAGGAAATCAATCCCAATGCAAACGGACACCTTCCACTTCATTCTGCTAATGCTGGTGAGTTAAAACTTTGTAATTTTAAAAAATAACTTCTCTTTTGATGATGAAATCGAATATAACTATGAATAAACCACCTTATTGTATTTTTTCAGGAGATTCACCGGATCCACTTCTTGGAATCAAGACTAATAATAAACAGTCCGGATTATAACACAAAACATATCTGTATTCGGGGATATTGGAGTTTCGTCACAATACCAAGTAAGCTGCATTATCTGATTTAGGTCATTGGTTTATTTTTATTTACATGTAATATTTTACAGGCCAAAGCGGGCTGCAATTATTAGATTTAAAAATAATCAAAAAGTGGTGCCTATTACGTATAGTAGAGCTGTGTGACTTATTGGTAAGATAAACTGTTGAGGCCGATAATATTTGCTACACTGTAACGATATATGTATTTATTATATGAAAACATACTTATAACATATTTGTTTATATGAATTGGATCAAACAGCACGGTATTATGTAAACAATGAATGTATTTTAATATTTATTCCCAATCAAAGGGCTATGTAAAATAACTAGTTACCGATAAAGTTCCTATTCCAGATTATTATTTTTAAAAACAATTATTTTTTTGTTTAAGAATTCATAAGTTATGAATGAACCTGCATTTTTTTTTAAATCACTTTGTGAGCGACTCGACAATAATAACATTTTAAAGTGTCATATTTGGGTATGGAATCTCAATATAGGTATTATTTAAGAAATGTAAAAATAACCCCTGTTTTAAAAAACAAGATATATTTTTATCGATTGCCGCTATAGTAAAGGCATGAAAAAATATATATTTTACGTGTCATGCATAATTGACAACATATCAAAAGTTTCATATGCACAATTTTATTTTTTTCCTGAAAGAACTTCAAAAATTAAGGCACCCATATTTTTATTTCTTTTCAGTATTTTCTTTAATAATAATTGTTTAAAAACTTTCCATTCCAAAAGAGCGTACGTACATGAGGTAGGATGTTACGAGGTCACGTCTTTGCTATATTCGATAAAACAAATATCTGACGTTTATAGTGTTGTGGTCTATAGCAATGGTAGAAACTTTATTATGTAACATTACCTAGTTTAGGTTATGCAAACAGTAATAAAACAAAGCTAACGTAGTATCCTTTCTTATTTAATATTATTATGATGTCTGAAAATTGCTCAAATATTTTCTCATAACTACAAATATCAGTTATATTTCGAATGAGGAATTATGATGACTATTTCGTATCTGAACTAAAACAATCATTTGAATGCAATATGTATTTTTTTAAATAATCTTGAATTTACCATATCGCAATACATATATCGATAATGTCCAATTCAACACCGGAAACAACAACACTAAATGTCAAAGTGACAGCTGAGAGCCAGCTTGAAGTTTTTTTTTAAAAAGCTTTTCAAAAGCTTTTTTTTTAATATAATATCAAGCTTTGAACATTATAATTATACTTACTTTTTTATGCTACGTCTTATATGTTACATTTAATTTATGACATGTAATGTCTTATATGTTATATATTTATTTATATTGTGTTGTCTTATTTGAGTTGTTTGTTTGTTTTAACTTAAATCTGCTTATGGATTTATTATCTTACATTCTTTTTAAAATTCTGCTCCCTTGCAAAAGCTTTACACGTGTCATTGGCGGAATAATAATTGCGGAAACGCACATTGCCATTATCACCAAAGAAGACGAAGAAGCTTTTTTTCTGCATGAAATGTCATTGCAAAGGCGTAACCTGTGAAATTCCAACCTCCATGTACTTTTCAGTATTTTTCATATAACTTTAAAAATAAAGCGCAAAAAAATCTGAAAAAATGTTAAACGTATTTAAAATTGCTAAGTCTTAAAATAGTGTTTGAATTTTCATACCTTTACAAAAATGAAATGTTGTCAATTGACCCATCCGATTTTTATGCATGTTCTGCCAATGCCATAGCTGTTAATTTGATTGATAATGATCTAATAAAATAAGGGCAGCATAGTATAGTTCCGTCTAGGTGTTATTTGTAAAACATGTTGCATACTATCGGACCTATCGTAATTATTTTTCTTAACTAGTACTACGGTAGGACAACAAAACCAAACGCAAGTTAGAAGCAGAGGTAATATGCAACCCACTAAATGCCGCTGGCAACTATGCATTTGGTACCTATGATGTAATTTATGACTGCGGTTACTGCTCTATTGCTGATATGCCGGACCTATTAATCTGAAATTCATGACAGATACCATAATACGCAGTCATGTGTTCTTGTGACAGAATTATATAGAATACTCGTACATTTGTTGCTAAATTAAACACGCAAATATTTTACGACCAATGAAGTACTTAGTATCTAATTTTATTTATATTTTGACATTTAGAACTAATTGTAAGGGGGTGTGCATTGTTTGAGGTGTGCTAGATATAACTATACATTGCGTCTGTAGAGTGCTGTGATATGAATGAAAAACATAATCAATTACAATAATTGAGTAGATTATCTTAAATGTTGTTAAGAGCCAATTGGAAGCCTTTATCTATTATATTGATAAATCGTGTTTGTTTGTTATTCTAACGAATTGTAATATTTTGGTAATTTTAAAATTAAAGAGGTCTGTATAATTATGGTGGTAAAGTAACGTTATGTTTTGTTAAATAGCAACTCTACCTTACTTGTTTTAAAAAAGATGCAAACTTTTAATGGTTTTCTCAGTTAAGTTACGGTTTTAAAAATTAAGAGTTTTAAGAAACTAAATATTAATGTGTTATTATAAAAAAAAAAAAAAATATTGTTATTAAGGAGCATTCATTTGGATCCAAGATACATTATTGTGTCATAATTTCCTGTGTGTAGTGATATATTGTTCCTTTTTGTGTTAAATGAGGGCTCTTGAATAGACGACAATAAGTTCCTCATAACGAGAAACGAATTTATGTTCCTACCTCATTTAATTTTATTACTTATTTATTTACTTAATCTTCAATTTATTTATATTTTTTAAACATTGTTGCACATTTGCAAGCATTTATCCATTCGATATTTTAATGCGTTTATTATTCGTTAATAGAATAAAGTATGTGCCTATTTCCAATATTATAATTTATAAGGGACGATTTTTCCAACGTCAGGTAAGGTTCATCCGGCTGAGTAATTGTAAAACAACCGATTTCAAAATGTCATTTACATAAATGATTGCTGACATATAGGTGACGTTTTCAAATTAGGCGTATTGAATTTTATTCGACGAATATTCCTTATCTGACTTTGGCAAAATCAGGTCTAAGAAAAAATGTTTATGCATCCATATAGTGGTCTGTTATAAATAGTGTTAATATCGGTGATTCCAACGATATGTTTTTTTAGGCGTATTAAATTATCGGTTACTAAATAATCCTAGCGCCATGTCTCCGTAAAAAATAAAATATAGCGTGGCACCTCGATCAAAAAGCAGCTACTTTTTACAAAAATAAACACTTATGTTTTTATTTATTATTCGACGTAAAGCTATATGATTAAAAATATGTTTATTTTAATTTATTGCACAACCTAAGGTGGAATTCACGCCGAATGGCATTCTCTACCACTCATGCCTTAGGACGAAAGATAATTGAAATGTGAGGCATTTTACTGTTCTCCTTGCTGACCGATAAAAATATGAAACTCATAAAACATTTTTTATGAGTACCTGCCATATTAATATTTTACACAACGAATGAAAATATCCGGTGTTTGGTAATACGCCGATTTAAAATTCCTTAAGAGAATTTTTGATATCAATAATTGTAACACTGGCTTGTACCAGCAGTAATTAGACGTGTTTAAAGTGACGTCTGTATTTCAAATTTTGGCCATTCTTCAGATAAGTTGGTGGCACTATATTATTCTGTTCGCAATTTTTTGACAACAATATCGTGAGAGAGATTTTAATCTCGTTTTGTATAAGTAAAGTCTACTACAGAGTTTATTTCCTATGCAAACAAAAAAATAAAATCATATAAAAATACGCTCTCCACCTCTCTTACTTATCGTTTGCACGATTCCACAAAAGATATTAAATTTTATTAGTGCAGCCAGATAACAAGATATTTCCGATCGGTGTGTTGAGTACCAATGTAACAGGAAATGTGTGAATTGTACGTATTATATTGAACTTTTAGGAATAGTATACAATTGCGAAGCTATGTAGGAAATTTAAAAAATATTAATTAAACTTATTACTTTTCCGATTGCTGCTTAAGAAATATATACGTTATTTTCTAGGGAGTGTATCTCATATTATTTACATCACACATTTCCAGATGTATTAAAGAATTATATACAATTCCAATTGCATTCACTGACGGATATCATACATTTCCTGTAAGACCAATTCTACGAATATCATTTTTTTAAAGATAACTAACCGGTGAGGAGCGCGTCTTCGTAAATATCCCTATAAACAGGATCCTCCACTATATATTTACCACCACTCAACGCATTCAATCATCATAAAATCGGACTGCTCAATGTCTGCAATTTCCTTCTAAAATACAAAAGTAAATAAAAGCTTTTCTCATTGCGCAGAACAGTTGTGCAAAACGTACTAAGGAACTGCAGAACATATAATTATATGTATCGACATCCATTTGATCGATACTGTCTTGTATGTTGATAACATATCCCACTACGATTTTGTATGTTCGATCATTGTTTGTGATTATTGTTTTTGCTTAAAATGGAAAGTTTCTACACAGTACAATACGTATTTAAAGTGGACCCTGAAATACAGCAGGAGCACAAAAGTGCTACTTGCAGTCATTCCAAAAGTACATGGCTATTTCTTCGAAATATTTGCTAGGCCCTTTTTCGCAAAGACTGAAATAAAATAAATCAAAATCAGACTAAATAGGCTTCTTCTGGATGAGCTCGCTCAATCGTCGATTCTGTCCAAGCCCAGCTCCGGAGTCAAGAGCAAACCAATTTCGAATAAAAATATATTTTTGGACAGTTTAATAGCCAGCTTTTATAGTAAGTACATAATGTAGGTACTACACTTGCCATACTTACCTATATTTTCAAATATTAAATCTTTCACCGTATGACGTGTGTGATTCGTTGTCGTTTTTTTTTTGTATTTGAGTGAATACTGATTTATGATGCCTTGTTCCGATGGTACATATTCATTTTGTTGTTTTTTATTTTATTTATTCGTTTTACAGTTTTATGGATGTGTTTAAGTTTTAGGACCAAAACATGAATAAGTTAAACGTGAATGAAAGGCTTAAGTAAATTGGTGATGTTATAATTAGATAATATTTTTTTGTAATAAGTAAAACTATGGAATCATCGATTTATTTTTATACCTAAGTAGTAAAAGGTTTTATCTAATGCCTACCTTATTATCGTTTTTATAATAAGTACCAACCAGAAAATCAATTGTACAAAATACAAACATAGATAAGTTCTAGAATAACATACATAGTGAGTCAAGGTGGGATTTCTTGTGAGCGATCACGTTGTGGACTGCGCGGTTGTACTCCGTTTGTTGTATAATTGAAATAATATAGCGATATCATTGGTTGTAAATAACCTTGTCCGAACTAATCTTCATCTTAGAGATCTAATGTACGAGCTAATAAGTTCTTATACTTCAGGCGTTCAAATTACTTCACTTGCAATATGAAAGTGATCAAGTGAATCCCATATTGTTTATTTTCCATAGACAGAATACAGAAACGCTACCAATGTTCTGCCAGTGAATTAGTGTTTATATGGTTCAGTTTTATTTAAATTTTTACCGTGCAGTACCTTTTAAATATTGTAATCTATAATACTCTTGTATTCCTCCCAATACCTATCTTACAGTTCGACTAAGAGGTTATAAGTTCTGTAATTCTTATACTTTTTTAATATATCATTTTATATTTACGATATTTCTGTTTTATTTCACCGTTGAAAAATATTATAGTGGATTATTTTTTTTTGTCAATCTATTAAACTATTCTTAATATTAGGACTTGTTTACAATGTGCAATTAAGCAATAACCAACAAATAATTCAAACATAGAACGTATTTTGTAAGAAGTATTTTTTAGATATCACCGACCTGGAACTTACTAAGACATTGTAAAACAGACCGTAAAATAACGAAATTTTAAAGTTGGAATACTGATTAACTTTTTTTTACTGATATCTGGCACCCACAATATACAGGGGAAGTCACTAAAAAGTACAAGAATATTATGCTGTATTTAAATCAATACATCCGAGAAAGCGTTCATATTAAATGTTATTTATTTCGTGAGAAGATTCGCTGACTATTCGCCAAGAGTGTTCGCCAATACTTTCCGAAACCTATTCTTCGCGCAGGCAAGCGGTCCAACGACTCAGCGTGAGATTGTTGGCGGCCAGCACTGTTGAACGAATATATCCTCATTTCCACTTCTTCGTGAGAAGGGGAGTTAGTCTTTTGAGTCGCCCATCGCAGCGGCTTCGATAATCTGGAAAAACGGTTACTTTTAGGGTATGTTTTCGCAGTAAATTTAAGTAGCGTCGCATGATATCAGTATCATTGTGCTACTTTTAACGCATTTGATAGGGTCAAAATAGTTAAAAATGAATGGGAAATAGAAAAGGTAATTACAATCTACTTCAGTTGTACCTACTTTAGAGACGTGGAGTTTTCATATCTCGGTCCGTATGTCCGACCCTCAGTCATTGTATCAAGTAAAAGATTTTACGAGACAAAAAAATGAAAAGGAAAGAAAACATGACATGCGAAAAATGTTGACAGATAGATATCATTTTTTGAATACTTTTTACCTACCTACTTAGTTAACTTAAGGCCTGTTTCACAAAAGACAAGCATTACCCAAGGAATAATGCAAATTATTGTAGACCGAAATTTTGCAGATCTGGCGTTATAACTAACCGAAACATACTTAGACATTGTGAAACCATTGGCCAGGGGCCATTCTCGTGCAATTCGTATACGAAAAAAGTTTACCGATCGAATTTTCTTTGTCGAAGAATAAATTGTTTTTCATTTCTCAGGGTCACGATTTCTATGTAAGTATTTAGATTTCGTTTCTGCGATAGTTTTTTATGTGTAGCTATTTTACTAGATTTGTAAGGTAAAACGGTTAATTTCGCAATCGAATTACCACACGAATTGCCACGAGAATCGGCCTTATGGCCTTTAGTGTGAATGGAACTTTTTAAGTTTGCTTACTCCGAAAAATAGTCCATATCAATTATCATGTCCGGCATCTCTCTTCCATCGACATCCACAAGAACCAAGCTTAACATGATCTGGATCATCATGATACTTAGGACTATCGTAACAAACATTAGCTCGCTCAAAGGTCGGAACACAAAGACCAGATAACTGACCACGCAGCCAACCTGCGAGATAGCATAACAGCACCCGAACATAGTAGCTCGGATGTTTATGGCGAACAGACGAGGAGTTATATTCAGGAGCAGCACATATGTAACTATTTGAGACGCTAAAGCAAAAGTCTTGAATATTTGGAGCGTATTGAACGCCATCTGAAAAATAAATATTATTTTCACTTTATAACCTTACGGCCGATTTTACCAATGTCATTCAAGACTTATCCGTCTGAATCAGTATAAAACGACCGAAATTAAAATGATTGACCGATATAAAATTTTATTCGACGGATATTCCTTATCTGATGTTGGAAAATCGGGCCTTAATGACCTAAAATAAAAATCTTCCAAAAACCATCGATAAGATAAGCAATAACATTGTGTAATTTTATGTAACCCTCCTAAAATTTACTACATTTAAGTGTATTGTATCATAAAACCAAGATTTAGTATTCTTATCGTTATATTGGCTTACTTACATGGCCCAGAAACATTTCTACACAAACGAAAACGCCTGATAGTAAAACGTTAATCACGAGCAAATGTCTTAACAATATTTTCGTCGACAAAAATATTGTTACACTGACCAAGCCGAGCAACGAACCACTTAATGCAAGCAAGTAATGGTTTTTGTTCTCTTCCTTGAATACAATGGCATAAATGTAACTTAATAGAAAAGACGATAAACTCCATAAAAGAAGTGTCACCAATATGATGATTCTGATATTATATCTTGTGAATATCCCAGCACATGTTCTAGTTTCGTCTAAGCAACGATATGCCTGGAAAAAGGTTGGAAAATAGAGATTTAAAAAATGTACTTAATATGAACATGAGCAACGTTTATTGGAAAATGAAAATGCATTAAGTTTTTTCAAAGGCGTCTTCGATCGCTTGAATGTAAAGAAAATGATGTTAGTGAGGGGAGACTCATTATGTTTATACAACAGTTTAATGACTTACAGACGTACTCTTTGATTAACAGGCCTTATTTTGAAATCTTCGCATAATCTGATGTTATTTCTTTGAGCAGCCTCGAATAGGATTTTTTCTGCATTAGGTATTTTTCTATTAAACAAAAGCCACTGAGGCGATTCTGGAGTCCATCTGTAAAATAGAGTCCATCTATTTATGAAATGAACAACTTTCAAAAAGCAGGCTGGAACTCGGTTGAATGTAGTTTCTATAGATTACCGAATAAGTATAGGCACCCTACCTACTATACAGACCAACGTTATTTTCGTACTGAATATGTAATCTGTTGGTTACAATAGAATTTGAATTTTAAATTCTCTAAAACAAGAATCTCTCATTGATTAATTCACCTGAATCTTTTTACCACGAACAACGAATATTTAATTAATCATTTAGGTAACATAGCATATAGCTAAGTTCTGCTTACTGTTCTAATTGAGTAGACAGCCTAGATTTTATGAAAAAATGTACTAAGACACTTCCTACATTTGAAACAGAGTACAGTTCCTATAACACACTTTTTAAAATCCAAAGATGTTCCGATATTAAACACTATATCCTACCTTAGGATTGCGATAAGTAGAATGCTCAATAAGGTGCCTATAAAGTTGTGTGTTTCCATGTTTGGCAGGGCGTTTGCCATAGGTAGCAAGCACGTCATGGAAAGGACATGGGGTAGAGACGCTATGGCGATGAGCCTTGATCGCCAGCTATTGCTTGCTATTTCACTTGCTGTGAACAAAATACATTAGTTATACCAGAATACCTATGGTATTTAAGCGCATCGTAATCGAGAGCGCACTATCCTAATTTTATATTTAAACAATCCTAATCCTAAATTTAAACATTGAAGTATTTTATGCAAGCGTAAACGAAAGGCTTTATTTTTATTATGCATATCTTCATTCAGCTGTGCACCGTTGTTTGTCAATCTTATCGCTCTACTAAGTTGTACCTACGTAAAACGTAAGATAAACAGGAGATACTCACTTATTATAATTCCTATATAAATAGTAGCAGCTCCAAACAAAGACTTCAAAAACACTAGTAACTGAAACCAAGATTCCGAATCACAGAAAGTTATGATAATCCCGAAACACAACTGAGAAAACAGATTCATGGCAATTGCAAGGCGTCTTCCGAAACTGAAACAATCCGAAAAAGTTAGCAGAACTATCTTTTAGCATAAATATTTACATGATTAAAAAAGTAACAAGCCTTTACAAAGCAAAGCAATCTAGTTGTATTTTGCTTGTGCGTACGAGTACTTACATATTCAATAAGATCCACGCTACCGTTCTAAGTATATTGTCTTTAACTACTCACCAAGCTCAGAAATCAGCATAAATTCAAGCAGAACTCACTAAGAAATAGTATGCTCAACAAACCTATCCGCAATTAATCCGTACATTACATAACCGAACATTAAACCCATTCGGGATATCATTGTTGTCGATAATAGTTTCATGCTGTTCTCGCAAAACACCAGCCACTGTCGAAATAAACATAAAAATCAACATGTTGTTATTACCTTGATATTATAAGTTTCAGTTATTACAAATCTCAAAAACATTACCGATTTTTTGAGCCAAATCAACCAAAACAATTTCACATGCCATTTGTCGCATTTGCGGTGCTCGGTTTCGTTATTTATGGAAGTAACGGTACATAAACTGGCATTGAGCACCAGGTACCGTTCTGGTGGGATGCATGCGACCTCTATGGAAGGTTTCAAGAGGAACATGTCTTCGTATTGATTAAACATCGAGGGCATCGCGAGCGCCGTCGAAGCCACCACCACCAACCATTGCCAGACGCCTATATTACCCAACACGTCAGTGGTAACATCCTCGTAAATTGTCCCGATTCTAAAAATAAAACACTTTGTTGTTTACTTTTTATAAAATAACTGAACTAATAAATCACAGTTTATCAATTAGACCCCACATCGACATCGCATTTTCAATACAATTACAGTTACTTTAAGTAATTCCATGTCCTTCATTTGCAATCATGGCTGTATTGATTAACACTCTATTTTACTTACGTCATGATTTACATAAAATTTGAAGTTTGTAGGTTACTTTAAAATGATAAATGGTATAGTAAAATGCTGAAAAATATTCTCAGCTATTTTACTTTAATATTTATTGCTCATGAATGAATGTTAAGTAAACATCATGGTTCGATCGATAAAATTTGCATTAAAAACTTGTACCTATAAGAATTCCTGCACGTATGGGCGTCTAATACTACGGATAAATTGCTTAGTTGAAACGAATTCTGATTTTTTTTAAGTTACAAGGACAAATCCAGGGCACTTTACAATGAGGGTAAGTCTTTTGCTACAAAGTATAGGCAGTGATGTTAGAGAAATTTAGTATTGTCTAGTAAAGAGTATGTATATATATATTGTAGAGTCGTAGCGCCACTTGCAAGAAACTTTTATTGGTATCAAAAGTATTATTAAGAGCTAATGTGACACAAAAACCTCATAGGTACAACTTCTGTTAAATTAAGCCCTGAAGTGTCCTCAAGTGTATTTTAGGCGTACTTACAATTTATTTTTGGAGTCGGTGCCATTACTTTGGCCATCTCAAGCATCATCTATACAAGGCACCGCCTCTTAAGAGAAATTGTTCGCCTTAAATGGATTCCTTTCCTTTATAAGCCAGTCGTAATAACATTTGAGAATGCATTGATTGCGGTAAAGCTGCATTTTTGATATGTTGTTTGGGTCCATCTAGATAGTATTCTCCCAGTTTTGCAGTTCTCTAAAATGTAAGCGCGCTGATAGCGGAAGTACAAAAAAAGTTTAGTTTTTTTTTAGTTTTGTGCAATAAATGCGATTAAGTAAGGCTCTGACGGAAAAGCTGGCTCTCAGGAAAGCCGAAAAAAATTTCGTATATTTTTAGTTTAGTGCAACTAAAGTGGAAACTGGCAAAGAAAGGTTCTGATGACAAAGGTGTATGACGTTATTCAATTTGTTAGGTCTTATAGCTACCAAGGTATCTACAGAACTCCAAACACTTCTTTTCGGTTCCTTTTTTAAAATCATTTTTTGTGATTTTAGGAGGGGTAGGTAGTTACACAATTTACCTCTGTTCTTTAATAAGCTACAAAGTACCTAACATACGTTCTGTCATTATAATCACTGAGCCTTAAGGAGTTCCACTACGAACTCAGCTCCACACAGACTATCAAACGTAACAACATGTCAAAATTAAGATTCTAGTACACAAATACTGAACGTGGCCTTAAAATTTGAGAGATTCTCTCGAATGCATCAAGAGTCCATCATCAGATCCCGACTTGACAACAATGAGACCAACTATAAGGTAGTTTTATTAACCACTGGGTAGGTTTATTTTTTCAAAGGGTCCACAAATGACTGAGATATGAGGTAAAATACCTATTTTTTTGAAGTCGGTTTAAAACTTTTTATGATTAGATTCCTTAATAGTTTATTTAATAGCGATAGTAATGCAAATAAGTATATTTTATAGTAGTGGTCAGACACGTGATAGGTTATTTGTAGTCATCGTATCGGCTATCGTGTCAGGTGCATACATTATAAGCTTTTATAAAATAATACCTACGTATGTACTCGACACTCGTACATACAGACCACATATCAAGATTTTTCTTTTTGCACATCATTTGCTGCAACATTTTTATTTTAAAATTACAGAGATTTAATCCACGATAAACAAAGGTCTTAGATAGCGATAGATCATCAGAAACTTTTGAGGAAAATCGTATTTAATATGTGTGTAATTTGTGACATTTTCCACGTATCACTTGTTTTTAGGGTTCCGTAGCCGAATGGCAAAAAACGGAACCCTTATAGTTTCGTCAAGTCTGTCTGTCTGTCTGTCCGTCCGTATGTCACAGCCATTTTATTCTGTAACTATAAGCACCACACTGTTGAAATTTGGTAGGAGTATGTATCCTGTTAACCGCTTTACGATTCTCATACAAAAATAACAAATATGACATTTAAGGGGGGCTCCCATACATGAAACTAAAACCAAAATAATAAAAAATTGACAAACCTGTACGTGGTGTGTATAGATAGGTCTTTTAAAATGACACCGAGGTTCCAAAAAACATTTTCTTAAGTCTAACGTTTCACAGCTAGACGCTTCCAAAGTGGTAAAATGGGTGTCCCCCCCCCCCCCCATCTAACTTCTAATCGAGTGTAAATTTTGAAAAAAATACGAAATGTAGATCTTAACAAATACTTTAAACGAAAATTGGTTCGGACGGGATCGAACGAGAAGTTTTTGAGATATAGCACATTTTCAACAACCGCAACCATAAATTTGTACTTGTGGAAGTAAGTGGATTCCCTAATTCAGTTAGAATTGGCACGTAAAGTACTTCATGTACCTGTACTGTTAGAAGTATTCACAGTGGGTAGGTAGTTCATTTTCTTGATACGAAATGATAAATGGAAGATTGTTCGGGGACATCTTTGCCCACCAGAGTTGGTCGATATAAATCTAATCATCAATCTGGAGTCAAGATTTATGAAACATCTAACTTTTACACGTTAACTAATAGCCATGGTGTTTGTAAAAAGGGGGAAAAAACAAGTTTTATTACGGTAAAGATATGCATAGCACGTGGCAATAGCTTTAGGTATAGGGTATACGCGTAAGACGACTTGCGCTGTCGTGCGCGGGCGCGGCTCGCGGGTCGGCAGGTACGACCGCAGATAAGAGGTTACACGTTTTTTTTCGCGCGATTGCGGTAACCGGCCGCGGTGTCGGCGCCTCGACGCGCCAGCCATCCATTCGCTTCTCCGCCGTCACGCCGGCACGATCGCCGTTCGTGTCCCACGCGATCGCGCGCCACCAAACTCCTAACATCAATGGTGCTTGTGAACTTTACAGAAATTCGGAAACAGGGACGCTATCATCCGATCACATCAACCAGCCATGGACAAGGACCGGGCGCTAGAGGATATGATGGGGAAACTCGGTAAGTCCTGAACATATGGAACACCCAATTTTACGTCGGCTCTCAGATAATTTACATACCTATAAGTTCAATCGCTTGTAGGTACGAAGTTAAAGCGAAGCTTGCGGCTATCATTAACTGGTGGCCGGATAAGTAGTTAACTGGTCTTACGATTATTGCAATTGTCTCAATGTCGCTGTACTGTAAAGTTCTGACTTGCTCTTCCTTTCCCTTTTACAAACCTATAGGTACACATAGTTACTACAAGTAAGTTGGCACCCAGTAGGTGCCAACTTACTTGTACACGTAAATCATGATTTTAGTATCACGATGAGGTTATTAATTAATAAATTTGCTTCTAGAATTACAGACATCACAATATTTGAAAGAGTTGAGTATATTTTCATTAGTTTTCTGAAAACTCATGTGGGACGCACAAAAAGTTTTTAGAAAATCGAAAACAGGATAATATATATAAATCGAAGAAATTTAGGTGACAGTCATTATTTTTGTTGTATATTTAGTAGACTTAATGTATACCACCAATAAAGATGGTAGGTACTCTACTTTTTCAAACGTAGATGTATCAACCTTGGGGTACATAGAGAGAATCCCTTATGTTTAAATTGTATTTTTTTTGAAAAATTAAAACTCACAGGGTCTGAGGTTAGGTAGGAACACTTAGTGATTCATCACCGTTATAGACAAAAATGCATTTGTTTTTTTGGCAGAGTAAACCACGGCGTTTTCGTGGCTAAGGAGGATCTTGCTTTTAAAGCACTGCTAGTTAATCATTTTTAAGACAAGGTAGAGAATCATTGTTGCAATAATCTGCAGTATAACAAAAAAAATAACGACACAGGACATAAAAAAGATATAAGCTTATTTTTGATTTTTCTTTAAGGAAGCGGGTTAAATCCGTAAACAATTTTCATTTCAAGCAGATTGTGAGATCTCTATTGATGATACTTGTATCTTTTTACATGTTCTGTGTCGGTATATATTTTGTTGGTAAATATATCCTCATTAAAAACATTCACAAGGCGAAATGTTATTTTTCATTTGAACTTATGTCAATAAATCTGGATTAGGTCACGTATATTAATATCAAATACAAAATAATTGTAATTTTCCTTTAACTAATCCACTGTTTACCCGTATCTACTAATCCAAACAAAGGCGTTTTTTACCGTATGCTTAACTATGAGGTTCAAAACTCTCTTACGTTATGCCTAAATATTTATATAAGATTTTTCCTAGTGTCATAAGAAAGCCCATACTAGTTTACATCTAGTAATATGCCAAACATTACTCAATTTACTTACTGTCAGTCGCACAGGATACAATTTGTTTTCTACAGCTGTCACCGTAGAAATACACCTTGTACGAAAATAATCACTGAGAATACTTCGCACACATTAGGATTCATTAAATCAGTCTTAAATATTCATCAGGGATAAGGGTTTTATTAAAAAAATATCGATTCAAACCAATTAAAGTATTATTTTTAATGAAGACCCAAAAGAACGTCATGACAAAAAAATATATGAAAATTTTCTCTGATAAGGACTTTGACGCGCTGCGTCTTCTTTTCAAATTATAAAAATAAACAGCATGCTATTTTTCAACGTTTAAAGCTTCCTCACGAAATCCTTTTTCTAAGTTATTAAAATATATCATCAGTAACTCTACTTTTTAGCTGATTCTAAAATCTTTCAGTGCGACTTATGTATTACCAAAATTAACACGCAAACAGCCTTCTGTTTTACGAGTAGGTATGCCATTAAACTCAGGTCTCACTGGTTGGAATAGTGGCAAAATATCCTCAATTGGTACTAATTGTTTCATTATTTACAAAAACAAGGAAGTTGTGTACATCCCTATGGAGGCATAATTCAAATAAATTTACGCAACAAATTAGGCGCTTTATCAAGATTGTGTAAGGTTTCTTTCAAGGTTTTATTTGGCTTACAGTAACGTTCGGCTGCGAACCATGCCATAGATAGGAACTTGTTGAACTATCAACAGTTTAATAATAAAATACCGTAGTATATACCGTAGTAGTATAGTTAAGCCTATCTCTATTGTTCGATCACTTTTTTATTTTCATAAACGCTTCTCGCTCATGCTATCATAACACGCGTTCTCGCACTTTTAATTACGTTCAAATCTTCATTAAAGTCAAAGTAACTATTGCTCAGTTCAGTGATATTATTCTTATTATGAACAGATGTTTATTTCAACTTTTTCACCGCCTGAGGTTAATTTTTTAACGACGAGCCTATCGAGGCTTGGTTATTATACAAACAGTTATCTACGACATAAGCGCTTAGACTTTATCTCCTTGAGACAATGCTACTGATCGCTCGGTTAATTAAATTATAATCGTTTGTTATCGCGGTCGTTACAATTTCTTAGTAGAAATATTCGGCTAATATTTTTATGAACGTTTGTAAGATACCAAAATACAAGAAAAAGAAGCTCTAGATGTGTTGTGTTATTATTTTTTAAATATAGAGTCACGGACCACGGTGAAAAGCAGTCTGCCTGAATAACATTAGAATAAATTATACATGAATGAATACTAAACAATATCACATAAGTGGTACGGTTCAGGTAACTTTTCAACTAAAAATGCTTGTATAGCGTACACACGACACAAAAACTTACACGACCTCGGAGATGAAGACTCCTTGAAATTCGGCCTGAATGTCTGACCGATGCACAATTTTGTTTCATTGCTATCATGTCGGGGCTAAGTTTTTTTAAACAAAGAAACTTGTAATTGTCCTATCGATACGAATTGTGCTGAACCTATTGTTACGTTGATCAAATGTATAAATGTTTGCCAAAGTAACCTTCCAACGGTTAGTTTATGTAATTTACGTAATGTGACGTGACAAAAGTAAACTTCTCGCACTGCCAGTAATCGTTGCATGCACGATAATTCGTATCATTTCAGTATTACCGCGCTAATGAAATATAACAGTGAGATAACACATCATAGAAACAATTTTTTTATATTGTGTTTAATCACAGTAGGTACAGTTTGCAAAAAAGTCAGTTTAGCAAAAGATTTAAACGTAGGTACATATGTAAAAAGCAGTGTGCGTAGATCATAAGGCTAGCTCACGTGTTATAAATGAATGTTACTTAGTCATTATTATTGTAGGAACATGTAAATAGAACAGTAATTATCATAAATGTACATTTTATTACAGGTGCCCTATATTCTAAACGTGTGGGTAAAGTAGGTCTATCATTAAAACCTGTGCATTTACAGGTTTTGGTATATCAGGGGAATGAAAAATGCACAACTGAATTTATTTCGGTTAGGTAGGTACTTATTAAGTAACTTTTTATTCAATATTCTAATTGATCATGCAGACAATAAGTAGGAATGGTGGCGAGGATTTTAAACTATACAATAATCACATAAAATTATTAGTATCATCAATCGTTGCTATCGGACGGATCATCATGATTGTTACAGCTAACTTGAGTGTCGAAATGCTCGTTAAACTCGTACTTTTAAACATTACAAATTTTTATCTTCTCTCTCTTGTGTATTAAGTTGGCCGAAATGTATTCTACGAATAACTTCTTTAAAAAAATATTGTTATCTTGTGCGTAACTGTAACAGACATTTATATGCATCGTAACTTTACACGAAAATCATAAATCACGAGCTGTCCGAGCCAATGCGATCGTCGTAAAATAATATATTCTAACTAACGGTGCGACTGCTAAATGCACCTCGTTACGCATTCAATGCATTCTATTCCGAGGAAATAAGGACGGTAAATATAATCACATTTATGAGTGTAACTCTATTAGTTTCCACTTCAAATACATCAAAAGAGTACTAAGACTATTTACGATTCTGTTTGGTCACCTCACTGAAGAAACTAATTGTTGACTATTTCAGTATACTTAAATTCACGCATTGTCGGTCACGCTCTACTTTGACAATTATGTAGGTAAGTAGAGCATAAAATGAACGTTTATTAAAACCTTATTTTATCGCCTTTATTGATCCCTAGAGTTGGGAAGTTTAAATAAAAATGTTGTGTTTGTAAATCGGCCATGAAGTTATTAAAAATACACTAAAGTCAGTAAGTAAACTCTACTCGGTATAGTCGATACCCTTATAAACTCTACAGATACTACAGACCAACGAAACTGAAAGATTTACCAGACAAAACAAAGGATCACGTCTTGACCTAAATGTGTAAACAACATTGTTTCCAGAGATTTGGAACGGTCTATTTCAAGAACCAAAATATTATTTTCGCTTAGAATATTTGGAGTCATGATTTTATAAAGGGCCGATTTATTTCGGTTGTAATCATATTTTTTTGCTCTCTTTTCATAATTAACTTCATTTTAATTTTGGCTACTGTGTTGATTTATTTTAACACACGACATAGTTTAAATATCTTCAAGGTTGCTCAAATATTCTGCTGTGGAACTAGAACAAGAGTACGCAGCTTTCTTGCCAGTTTAGTGTATCTTGGTGTCACGCAAAATATGATTTTAAAAATAAAGTTTATTTCTCTCCACAAACAAAGGTTCTTAAAGATTAGAAATGTAACAGAAAAGTAAAAGTAGGACTAACTACAGCCAAAGTTTGTGGAAGTTGATGCATGTACTAGGATTGATATCTGTATTAACATTGTAATTAATGTTTCAAAAGCTCGTCGATATCGATTAGGTTACTGGCAAAATAGCGTCGATGCAAAATGTTTGCCAAATTGTTGTAAGTATGCTAACTGCAGCGACGTTGTATTTTTTTAGTTTTTTGCCTCCTTGTAGTTATAATAGAAACAATGCTGAAGTATTGTTTTGAATTCCAGCTTTGTTAGCGTACCTAAAAGTAAGATTTTTTTAGAGTGCAAGCAAGAAGATAATTTTTTATTTTTGAGTGTGTATTAGGCACCTAACTACGCTAATCTACATAATTAAATGAGTTGATAAGACCTATTAAAGGAATACTCACTGTATCAAAAATCCTGTTAGCTAACATGGTGATAAGAGAGTGCTATACCTACGCGTATCATCTATACTAGTGTTATAAAGCTGAAGAGTTTGTTTGTTCGTTTGTTTGAACACGCTAATCTCAGGAACTACTGGACCAATTTGAAGAAAAAAAAAATGTATTGGGAATAGCTTATTACTAAGGCAAGAAACAAAACATCACGCTCTGACGGGAGGAAGAAACTCAAAACGCTCGGAAGCAGCCGCGGGGGTCGCTAGTGATATTATAATCGGAGGAATTGAGCCGATTTGTAAAAATGTATTTTGTAAGATAGCTTAATTCTCAGGGAGCTATGAGCTATAAAACAGCATGAGACTTAGATATCAACGGGGACAGAGTAAAATCCAAAAGAGCGGGCGAAGTCGCGGGGGACCGTTGTGATAAGATGATCATGATATCTATCTATGTGCATGTAAATACCGTCATGTAGGCAGAGTCGAAGTCCAATCCAACTTGTTAGACTCTTAATAAAAAAAATAGAGTAGCAAATATTTTATTCAAAGCAAATGCCACACACCGTCCATAACTTTTAAGTAATTTCAAAGTTAGTTGTCAGACAAAAAGGTGTTACACTATAGTTTTTATTTACGACTTATGGGTTAGGCTGTAGGACTTATAGCTAAAATAACTTATAGCTAAAATAACGAACGTACCTACAGAAGCTTCACTCTTAGGAATACTTTGAGGAGGTTCCTTTCTTAAATATCAATGGCTTCCCTCCGGCACTAAGGATTTTGATGTCGACGAAAAAAGTAAACAATCGGTAAACGGCAATCTATCAGTTACTTCATAATAAGTGATTATCAAAGTGTCATATCAAACACATTGATCATAGTGATTATTTCACTCCAATGCTTAGATAAATAATTACCACACACCTACAATCCTACATTGATCAATGTCGCAACCTGTCCGATATATATAATTCATTTACATAACAAAAATGGATAATAATTGACTGACTAGACGTTAGGATGGGTGTGAAACTAAGACATTTTACCAGTTAAAAAGAATCATTTTCGATTTCTGCACGTCCTTATTCCTCTTGATTATATACAGAGCAATAGCAACTATGTGGTTATGTTGCGGACGACGCATGCTTGTGTGGTGTCTCTCCACAGACGATGGCACACCTTTTGTCTTACCCTACGTGTCCCTTCACCTGCACACGTGCGGACCTGCACAACGCCACTGATAACGCTGTGTCAATCGCCGAGTACTGGTCCTCAAAAATATAACGCCAAAGTCGACACGAAAAGAAAAAGAAGAAGTATGGGTCGTAGTTGTATTGATTTAATATGAGGATTGTCAGCACAACCTTGTGAGATACAGTGGTAGCTAGTTGCTAAGGCGTGTGTACTTATTGACACCAAATAGATAACTTGACGTTATTATTGTCTTATCACGCGTCTATATGTAGAGTTCTGTGTAAATGTCTTCTTCAATCAATTGTTTTTGTTTCACCTATCAAATGGCTTTGTAGTGACCTTACCATTCGTATTTCATTTTCAATTGGGTACCTTCGGACATCGGTACCTTGACTCTGTAAGGTAATTTGTGCTCATTATAAGTACCTACCTGTAAATCATGTGGAGTTGCCAAAAGGATTGATAATATTGGACTGATTTCGGACCTACATACCTACGTTCTCTCACAAGCAAATAATAATCTGGTTGACATTGCTTTCTCTTTTCTACATTACTATAATTGATAACTCTACCTCAAGGTCTGGTATGGGTGTTAAATTATTCAAAAAGTTTATTGCAAAAATAACAGTGTACAAAAGGTAGAGTTAATGCAAAAAGCATTTACTTCTAGTATACCTTTAGGTCATGCATCAGAGAGATTGTAATGATCACTACAAACATTGTAAACCTTCTGAAAAGAGCTATTGACAATAGTGACTGAGTTTCTTGCGCAGCTTCTCAGCACTAGCCGTCAATGTCCCGAAGCTGTGGTAGGGTTTATATTGGAACGTGTAAAAGTCGGCCCATTTGCATAAATAAATTACTTTTATGACTTATATTTTACCATTTTTTCGCAAAGGAAATGCTTTATGCATATCATTACTTTTATGACTTATATTTCACCATTTTTTCGCAAAGGAAATGCTTTATGCATATCTGCTGTGCTCAGGGGAATGGGTTATGTGGGTCTCCGCTTCATCCAGGTTTGTCAATTTAAACCTTCACAGTTTCCTTCAGCACCTTAAGTGAGACGACATGGAAGGTTCGCTGAACGCATGCAGTTAAGGTGCTTAACCCTTAATACCTAATTAAGTAAGAGTAGTTGGTATGTAGGTACGTCCTACAATATGAGATTAAAAATCGAAAATGAGAGTGTTTTAAGCTATACACCGTCAGTGTGTTCATTGTCCTTGAAACGTTAACGTCGTATTATTTATGAACAGAACAAAAATGCTCCTGAATAACTAACGAGTAGCTAACCGATGCGACGCGGAGTGATGTTCGTCACTCTTCTAATGAATATCCTACGTAATCGTCTCGTGACAAAGATGTCTGGCCGCCGGAGGTGTGTCAAGCTGGCCAGCTGAACTTTTCATACGTCTGTAATCAGCAAAATGTACAGAGGTTGTTACTGTTACTGCTGCAATGCCTAGTCAATTGATCGACACTTCCCTGAGTCTTATTATGCACTTTGGTACATAAGTCATGGAAGGTATGGTCACCAAAATAAGTTAGTAAGTTTCATGAAATCTTCTTCTTCATCTTTGAAATTATTTCGTTCAGAGTAGATTCCCAAAAAGGTTTCATCACCTCTTTCGAATCTCTAAATACCTAACTGTCTTTTTGACAAAACTTGGCCAATATTTTATTTTTGGAAACACTTGCCAAGACAAATAACGAAGGTAAACTCGTTTGTTTTAGTGTTGTTGTGTCGCAAATAATTGGACATGAAACCAGTCAAGTTTTGCATTCATATTCTATTGCAACATAACACGATACCATATCTGGGCACAGAAAAAATACAGCAATACCTGTCATTATGAGTCTTGATTTTGAGTTTTGTTTTTATATGTATTTGCGAATATAAAAATACACAGTGTTGTTTTGGTCAGCGACGAGCGACTCAGGGGTGATCGTACAAACGATACTAACTTCTAACGAGCGAGTCAAAACTACCAACACTAGGTCGCCTCTTGATAGCTTACTAGCTACGGCGTAGTAGGTACTCGTGTTTCGTAGATACGCGTTCGTACGATTCGTTTTGAATTTATTTAGAATGTCAAATAAATTCAAAACGATTTATTATTAGCTATTTTTTAAATAAGCATAATCATATTATCATCCGTGAGTTGGATGTCACTGACCAAAACAACACCCTGTACATTCATGTAGATGAATTTCATACACACGCCCATGTAGGCAAACAAGATTGAGCGAACCAGTCTTAAGAAAATATTCAAAATAATATTCATACATTCAGGTCAAATTCCTGGCCCTTTGCCAGTTAATGTGTTTTACCGTAAAACAAATGGTTTCATATTGTGTCCGAAATAAGTTATACTAAACTCTGTAACTCTGTAGTATTGAGGTGAATTTTGTATGCATGAAGTAACTGCATATAACGGCAATGTGCGAGTATTAATACTCGACATTGATACTGTGTTGTTATTGCAGCTCTGTTGACTAAACAGATGTTCATCATCTTCATTTGTTACCTTTAGTAATGTGTGTGAATGAATCTTTAATGCCATATTTACCTAACCTGTTTTAAAAATGTTGCTTCTACATCTATATGTCGCAGGAATATGATAAAAACAGCGATTTGATCAATTCCCTAAGTGATTTGAATAAATCATGGATGATGTTAAAATAACGACATAATTTTATCATTTCTCTAAACAAATCTAGTGATTTGAACAAAAACCTGAACTCATTCAGTAAAATGTCAAAAAACTAGCAGGGGTATTTTGTATTCGCATACGTTTTGACTTTAAGTAATCAATAAATAGAAGATTTGTCCTCCTAGCTATGATTTAACAACATACTTTATCAAAACAAGTTCAGTGAACCAGGGTGATAATTGTTATCAAATGTATTATTACTAATAATAACATACTCCCTATTACTGTAAAGTACTTAAATATCTTGCTCTTTCCAACATAAAGACTCTTTCCAACATAATGACCAAAAACATGACATGAGAAAACTATAACTTTTATTGACATTGGCGCAGGTTAATATCTAAGCGAAGCGAGTTATTGTCTTTACGCTCGCTTACAAAAGATATGGCTTTTTAAGACTAATGACTAGTCTTCAAATGGCATTTGTCAGTAATCACAAGACATTTACAAAAATTGCTTAGGCCTTAGACAATGAAGGAGTCCCATTTGCAGTTGCGAATTGTGTAAAGTGGTTGATTGATGTAAACGATAGTCTACCGGTGCAGCAATGGCTAACTGACTTATCGAATTCTAGAACATGTGGTCATCTTCATCATTTTTGTTAACTAAATTAAAGACGATTGTTTCTAAACAAATATAAATCTATCAATACCAATTTCATACTATATTTTTTTTGGCTGAGCTTAGCAGTTATAGAGCCAGTTCCGTTTTTTTTCATTTATTACGTGTACACAGAGGTATGTATTCCTTAAATTCAAATTGTGTTTGAAGTGTTTTGTCATTTCTTCGTCACTATGACGCAGTGATAGATAGGTAAGTGGTACCTTACTTGAATCTATAATTAAATTCGCATCACCTGCCTCATACTGACAGTCAAGGCTTACCATATAACATAACCATGTTTCTTAAAAATTGATTGCAGACTTTACACCATCACAGTAACGTGTGACGACCTCCGTGTAGTGGCTAAGCACGCTGGGTTTCAAGGCGTCGCCGCTCCAAGGTCCTGGGTTCGATTCCCGGTCGGGTGTAAATGTAAAAATCATAATTTTCTATACTGTCTCGTGTCTGCGTGTGGTGGTACCACCGTTGTGTCTGATTTCCGTATCACAAGTGCATTGGCTATTTACTTTGGGATCATAGCAATGTATTGTAATTGGTGATAACTGTGTAAAACATCATAAACATGATATATACCTAACTAAATATTTAAAAAATAATACTTATCATAATCTGTCATAGCAATTTTCAAGTGCCAATATGGTACAGTACAGAATATACTTACATCACTGATTTCATAGGGTGCCGTCTAACTAAGCAATCAATAATTTCGATATGTGTTATCGGTCACCTCATTATTTATATCGGGGTTACATACATCATACATCTGTGTCAACACAAACTGTGTGACGTTTCTACTGATATTTGTACGTTCTGTGATAGTCTTTACTGAACTGTAACAAATATAGATTGATTCATAATCATTTATTCAAAATAATTCAGCCATTTCAAAATGGAATTTACCGCGCGGATGACATAATCCGGCAAAATCCTTGCAAATATTTAATGTAGGTAGACGTCGCCTGTTTACGAATCTACGTATTTCCATTAATATTTTGGTCATAAATGGGTATGGTCATTACAAAGAGCATGAGTAATTATTAACCATTGATAACATCATCCTTAAATAAATAAAGGTATATTAACGACTTTAAGTTTAATTTATCAACTCGTAAGTAATTAAATTACAAAATATAATGATATCACATTAGAAACTGATACCTACATTTTGAAAGAGTTACAAAGCATTAATTCCTACAACAGAGTTTAGCTTAATCATTAATCATGCATTTCAAATTCGAAAAAAGTTAAAGCCAAAGATAAGCAACGATTGTCCTTCATCAAACCACGCGATGACATTATTAACAAATTGACCATATCGACCTCTAAACATCGTGATTCTCAGTATTGATTTCTTGAATTGCAATAGGTTTTATCATATTTTTAAACACGGTCAATAGTGGCTACCTACAGAAACGATATCACCAACCACTGATACCATTTTGTGTTTAACTGAATAGAGTAATGTAAGGTTAGCACGTGTCCTGCGCGCCGCTCGCAATACACCGGGAAGGAGGCTAGCGCCACCCGGCTTTTCCGAAGCCGGGTGGCGCTTGCTGTCAGGCGAGCCACAGCCAGAGATAGAAATGGCGAATGAGAGATGGCTGCGGAAGAATGCCTGGGGCGCTAACCCATAGCTCCCTCCTCATTGATTGCACTGGTGGACACCGTCAGGTTTTAGTAGGTATACCCGCCCTTTCCCGGGTGGGAGAGTCCTACATAACCCCCGGCGGCCCCCACCCGCTGGTGTGGTATCCGTAGAGCATTACCTGACTTTTAAAAAAAGGCATGTTTTTTATATTCATATATTATTTGCGGACATTACAACAGGAAAATTTAAGGGGATTTTTAGTTAGGTATTTAAGATACACTTTGGCTTTAAATTAGTCGAAAAGAGGTTGTATAACCCCAAAATAACAGTTTTACTACGATCGCGGTACGTAGTAAGTTAGTAAACCGGTCAAGTGTGAGTCGAACACGCGCACTGAGGGTTCCGTAACAACTTTAACTGAATTAGGGGTCCACTTACTTAGACGCCCATTTCACTACTGTGGAAGCGTCTATCTTCTAAATGTTACACTTTTGGGAAAAAACCGGCCAAGTGCGAGTCGGACTCGCGCACTGAAGGTTCCGTGCTAACCTTAACTGAAATAGGGAATTCACTTAGTTTCACTTAGTAAAATACCACAATATTTTGTTGCCAGCAAATATAACTTTATTTTTCATAGTGGTTGTATGAAGAACTAAGACATATTTGCGGTTTTTGAGAATGTGCTATATCTCAAAAACTTATCGTTCGGTCTCGTCCAAACTAATTTTCGTTGAAAGTATTTGTTGAGATCTACATTATTATTATTTTTCAAAATTTACACTCGCTTAGTTTAGAAGTTAGATAGGGGGGGGGGGGGAGGGCACCCATTTTACCAATTTGGAAGCGTCTAGCTATGAAACGTTAGAATTTAAAGAAAATAGTTTTAGGAACCTCTTTGTCATTTTAAAACACCTTTCCATAGCACACGCATAGGTTGAAATAAAATAAAAAATTAGGTTTTATTTTCATGTATGGGAGCCCCCTGAAATATGATTATTTTTTATTGTTTGTATAAGAATCGTAAAGCAGTTAATAGGATACATCTTCCTACCAAATTTCAACAGTGTGATGCTTATAGTTACAGAATAAAGTGGCTGTGGCATACGGACGGACAGACAGACAGACAGACTATGGCTACGGAACCCTAAAAAGACCTATCCACCCCACACGCATAGGTTTAAGTAAAAAAAAATTTGGAATGTATGTATAGGAAGCCCCGTTATTTTCACTATTTTTTATTTTTTTGTATAAGAAGAATAATAATAATAGGTTGACTGGTAGAGAATGTCCGCCAATTGTACAAATTACAGAGCAAAAAAGTTTAAATAAATAAATAAGAATCGTAAAGCGGTTAGCAGGATACATCTACCTATACTCTGTTTTTTAGGGTTCCGTAGCCGAATGGCAAAAAACGGAACCCTTATAGTTTCGTCAAGTCTGTCTGTCTGTCTGTCTGTCTGTCTGTCTGTCTGTCCGTCCGTATGTCACAGCCATTTTATTCTGTAACTATAAGCATCACACTGTTGAAATTCGGTAGGAATGTGTATCCTGTTAACCGCTTTACGATCCTCATACAAAAAATAATAAATAATGACATTTAAGGGGGGGGCTCCCATACATGAAACTAAAACCAAAAAAAATTTTTTTGTCAAACCTATGCGGGTCTATGGATAGGTCTTTTAAAATTACATAGAGGTTCCTAAAACCATTTTACTTTAAAGTCTAACGTTTCAAAGCTAGACGCTTCCAAAGTGGAAAAATGGGCGTCCCCCCCCCCCCCCCATCTAACTTCTAAACTAAGCGAGTGTAAATTTTGAAAAAAATACATAATGTAGATCTTAACAAATACTTTCAACGAAAATTGGTTCGGACGGGATCGAACGAGAAGTTTTTGAGATATAGCACATTTTCAACAACCGCAAAATTAACTTTGTACTTCATACAAACACTATGAAAAACAAAGTTATATTTGCTGTCAACAAAATATTGTGGTATTTACTAAGTGGAAGTAAGTGGATTTCCTAATTTAGTTAAACTTGGCACGGAACCCTCAGTGCGCGAGTCCGACTCGCACTTGGCCGGTTTTTTTTAAATTAGATAGACCAAAATGACATTTGGTGGGTGGCCAGTTTTTGGAAATTTAAAAATAGTGTTGTTCTAAATATTGCAAAAGTTTAATTTTTAATTGATAATCAATCGTTAAAATTAATCGAGTATAAAATTTAAATAGTTCTAGTTTGAATTAGTTTTGCTCAGAAGTTAAATATTTAAGCATCAATTATTAAAACTGAACACAAAAATACCAAAAAAATTAAATCAGTTTGAAAATCATGTTTTCTACAAATATTATTATTATTTCTTATAAAATAGGTACTTTTAAAAAGTAGCAAAATGTCAAAATATAAAAGATACAAGATTATTGCTTTAAAAGGGAAAATACCTAGATTTTTTAACTCCTTACAAAAACTGTTTTCATCTCTTTTGTTCGGAAAATTTAACTTTCATGTGAAGACAGACGGGTGGAAAATAGCTTTTTCATCCCTAGGGTGGAAAGTAATTTTATTTTAATACTGTTGTCTTCCGTGCCGTTTATGTCCTTCTAATCGTGTGTTTTATGTATAACGACAGTAAACAAACTGATATGTGATGTAAAAAGTTGAGGTTTCAACTCTCGCCAAACAACGTAATATCTCATCATCTCATCACAATCACACAGCTAAATGTATTTATTTTTCCTCCGAAATGAAAAATAGTATATTTAATTAGGGTGAAAGCACCTTCACTCTCGAATTAATGGCGCTCTTACTCCGTTCGAGCGCCAGAAACATCTTGAGTGAAATGGGCCACTTTCTTTCCTTGTATATCAATCTACTATTTATGTATCGCATTTTTTATAGCTATATAGTATATTTAGGACGGTTTAACATGTATTTTTTACTTAACATGTTGTTAAAAAATAAAAAAATATATTGAAGCTGTCGTTCTGGTCTATCTTATTAAAAATCAGATTATACTAAGTTTCAACTGTATAATGTTAATAGTTTCAGGATAAAGTGTCTGTGACATACAGACGGACCGACAGACTTGACGAAATCAAAGAGTTCCGTTTTTTGCCACACGGCTTCGGAACCCTTAATCCCTCAAGCGTATGTGAACGAGACACAATGCAAATTCTATTGTTATGCGGTTGCCTGCAACCGCTCGGGTGTTGAAGCATAAGGATTAAAGTCTGACACGAAATGGCTACGAATAATTAAGTTGTATAAATAAGCAATAATAAATATGAAATTTCCTATAAGTAAGTAAATAACTAGATGATAAAACAGAATTATACTAACTCACACAATCTTGGGGCCCTATTTTTGAATCACTCGCTTCGAAATGGCGAGTGATTTTCGTTCGACAACAAGTTTTTTTCTATGACTTTTAATTCATCTTCGAACGAAAATCACTCGCCATCTTGAAGCGAGTGATTCAAAAATAGAGGCCTTGGTCGTGCGTGACCTTATTGCTTCCGTTTGTAAAAAAAGCCACCATGATAAGATAAGGTTTCCGGATTAAGGTATTTTGTTGCGAAATCAATAGTCGTTAACTCCATAATACTCCTTTCTCCTCACTTCTTACTCTCAGTCGTCTTGCGTCTCTAAATCAAAACTCAAATCAAAAATAAAATCAAAAATAAAATAAAAACTCAGACAGAAATTAAAAATAAATAAACTTAAATCATACCTTGCGCAAGCTGTCTGCGTTACTCTTGGATAGTTCCGTATTATTATCTGGTGTTATACCTACTACGAGGGTCAAACTGAAAGTTCTTAGAAAATCAAAAACTGATTACATTAGCCAGTTATTAGTTTTATTATATCTTTTCAAAATATTGTCCATTGACGTCAATACACCGCTGCATGCGATGGAACCACTGGGAAAAGCACTTTGCCCACTCGTCCTTAGGGGTCTCTTCAATGGCATCGCGATACGCAGCCACCGCTTCTTCAGCATTCATAAACCGCTTTCCTTTAAGTTTTTCTTTAATTTTTGGAAATAAATAAAAATCACAAGGCGCGAGGTCGGGGCTATACGGCGGGTGACCCAGTAATTCAACGTTTGATGTCGCCAAATAGTCGATCGTTCGCTTGGCGGTGTGCGACGAGGCGTTGTCGTGGTGAAGGAGGATCCTACTGCGAGGTCGTTTTTCTCGAACTTTTTCCAAGACAAGTGGCAAACAATTGGTAGTGTACTATTCTGCAGAAACTGTTTTTTGATCCTCTAACACAATTGTTGCGAAATGACCTATCCTTCGCCGTAGAAGGCCGTCCCTCACGTACATCATCAGTGAGATTAGTGCGACCACGTTTAAACTCATTAAACCAGTTGTAAACAGTCGCACGAGATGGGGCTTCATCGTGAAAGGCCAATCGTAGTCTATCATAACTTTCTTGTTGACTTAAATGACATCGAAAGTCATAAAAAATCATTGCACGAAAATTTTCTCGTGTTAAGGGGCCGTCCATTAATCACGTGAGGCTCAAAAGGGGGGGAGGGGGTACGGAAAACATCACGAAACATCACGAAGGGGGAGGGGGGGTCTCGTTAGACATCACGTGTATTAATTTTATTTATTTTTTGTCAAAAAACGCTATTTCTGAACCGAAATTGAGAACGGCGCGAAAATTTCAACGATTTGTTGTCACAAACCTCTTTGCCAATAACAACTGCCAGTGAAGAAGAAGCTTTACCAGTTGTAACCTTAAATGAACGTCTTGCAACTTCGTGGGACGAAGACAACATTAATGAATTATGTATAAATTTTATTGCAAATACATATAAATGTTTTTCGAATCATCATTTTTTTAATATTTTTTTCAGTCAAAAATAGCCATTATATAGACTTCCAAAAAATACACGTGATCCAGGGGGAGGGGGGGGGATGGTCCCAAACCTCACCAAATATCACCAGGGGGGAGGGAGGGGTCATAAAATGAGAAAAACGACCTCACGTGATTAATGGACGGCCCCTAAATTCATGTTGACGTGACACAGACAATTTTCAATTTGCCACCGAATCGTAAAACAAATGACAAATGAATGAAATATATACTCAGTAATATTGGCAAAGAGTTCTATTTTCAAATTTTAGAATATTTTTTGTATTATATTGTTTATAAGTGGCCAGTTCTAAGAACTTTCAGTTTGACCCTCGTGTACTTACATTTTTTGTGCTCGCAAACTGAGAAGTTTTTGACGTCACTTTTGTCGCTTCAATTTTATTTTTATTTATTTATGAAAAAAGCTTTATTTTACTTAAAGCCAGTACATTCGATTTATATTAAGAATACGGAGTAGGTACATAAATTGTAAAGGGTAGATGACAAAAGTGACGCCAGAATCGTCTCAGTTTCGCCATTTACCTAGATTTGTTATTTGCTAAAACCAATGAAATTTCCTTTATATTATATCACTAGCGGTCCCCCGCGACTTCGTCCGCGCGTTTTGAGTTTGCTCCCTCCCCTCCCGTCGCAGCGTCATGTTTTATATCCTAAAGCCTTTCTCGATAAATAAGCTATCCAACACAGAAATATTTTTTCAAATCGGTCCAGCAGTTCCTGGGATAAGCGCGTTCAAACAAACAAACTCTTCAGCTTTATAATATATTAGCGCAAGCGCACGTTGTACTTTTGCTGCGAACGTTATTTTGGTGCGGAGTTATGTTAAAACTGTGATAGCTCCTAAGATATTTATTGAAATCAAATGATATAAAGGGCAACTTGGTTCTAAATGAAATGCTCGTGATGATGAATGTATTTATTTTGATAAGAATGAATACCTGTGTGTATAATACACCACTAAAAATAATGCATTATTTTTTAACAAATTTATTAACATAAAAAGGGTTGTAGTAAGTCAACCATAAAAGATAGACATATGCTGTCGCGGACTTTATTATAGAACTTTTAATGCTGAACAATCCTGTCATACATGATTTTTGTGTAACTTAAGCGGTTTTCGCAGCGTATGCAGCGGAAGCTCTTAAAAGGAATATCTTTCTCCCGTTTTCGCAACATTTTTCATTTCTGCTGTGGTTTTATGAGTCGTATCTTTATGTTATAATATAGCCTAAAGCCTTCCTCGATAAATGAACTATCTAACGTAAAAATATTTTTTCAAATCGGGCCAGTAGTTTTTGAGATTAGCGCGTTCAAACAAACAAACAAACAAACAAACAAACAAACAAACAAACAAACAAACAAACTCTTCAGCTTTATAATATTAGTATAGATTGGCCAATTCTAAATATAATTTAGGTATGGTATGGGTCCTTTCATGTATTTATATGTGGTGTTTTTCAAATTCCAGGAGACTTCGGTCGCTACCAGTGTTTCCAGTTTGTCCTTCACATCCTGGCGGCGCTGACTGCCGGCATGCATATGCTGTCTCTCGTAACGGTTGCTGCGGTACCTGAACATAGGTGGGTGCCATGCATATAGATAACAAGGCCATGCTATACTAAGGCTACTTGCGTAAGTCAGTCTTTGCTTAGTTCTGGATTAAATCATATATTTTTCTCTCAATCTGTCAGTTGACGTAGACAGAGACGGAAATATAATTTTAGATCCGCCATGTACATAATGAACTTGATCCTGACTTGCGCAAGTGGACCTTACAAAACTTAATGCATTCCTTTTATGGGGCGATACTCTTGCTTATATACGAGTACAACAGCTTTTTTATGGGACAAACATTTATTTAAAATAATACCTTGGCTTCCTCATACAAACAAGTTAGTATTGGCTGCCCGAAAATTTACTATCGGGATTTGTTTTGTTTTTAACGACTTATAAAAAATAAGGTATTAATTCAATGTGAATGTATGTAATACTCGTATTGTTAGAATTTGATAATATTTGAGTATGTTTTACTATTAAGACTTCCAAACATATAAGCAAAATTTTAAAAGTGTATGTATGTTTTTATATTTGTCCTCGGATTTCTCGAAAACAAGAGGCGAGATGAATCATTTTTCTTCTTTGTTCGATCAGATATATTTTATTTTATCTTAGGGTACAGTGTAAGTTTCATCAAAATCGGTCGAAAAGTTTTTGAGATGGGTAAAGAACTAAAAATCATTAAGGAAATAATACTGTATAAAATTAAACCGCCATCATAAACTAACTAAATTCAAAGTCAAAGTAAAAATAATTTATTCAATTAAGAACACAAAATACCACTTATGAACGTCAATAATTTTAATATCAATCAATTATCAAGCTTAAAATAACGCATTTGCCTCAGCGGCGGTTTTTTTTTATTATTTAGATTTCGATTTTGTACCTATGCAAATATTTAATATGTTCATAATAGAGTATTGGAATCAGTCCCAAGACGGAATGCAGTTGATTTTGATAGACCTCGTATAATATATATACTACTTGTTTCATGCTATACGATCGTGCATGTCCTTTAGGAAATAGTTTCAAAAAATACTTGTGGGATTGGTCCTTAACACCCATTTTCACATTCGTTATTATTCTTTTAAGTGAACGTTACTTGAATTTTACTTTACTTATATAGGTTTTGAATTCATCCTTTCGTAAGGAGGGCAATGAATAGATATTAATTGGTATCGCCAAAATACACAGTTTTAGGCGATACAATCTTTGACTACCTTCCTATATATTGGTTATGTATTCAGTAATCAGTTCCTATTAATTATTTCTAGTAATAGCAAAAAACAGGTATGATGCATGCGCATGTAGAATATATCTTGACTTGAAAAAGGTTTAGTTTTAAGGGTCAAGGTTAAGAATACTCTCCTAAATCGTTTCACTCTTTGGTTTTGTCTCCCTATATACGTCTGTTTCATCATTAAATATGTTTCCCATTATTTATGAAAATATAGAAAACGTAAGATTTATTTTATTTCGTTCAAACTATTGGGTGTCTAGTTAATTTATTGGATACATTAATGTATCAGTAGGTAATAGTGCAGTGCTATTCATTTTAATTTATGATATTATTTACCTACTTAAAGTAAGTAAGTTGATGAATAAATTCTTACATCTGGTTTTCTTATAAAACCCAATAGCTTGAAATCTAAAATTTCTCTTATTAGTAAATATAAGTATTTTATCTAAAATTTCTCTTATTAGTAAATATAAGTGTTACACAGTGCGGTGCAAGGGGGATGCTTTTTACTGCTTTTACGTAGCGTGAGGTGAAAAGAGGCTTTTCTACTCTATAAGATGATGTTTGTATTCACGACTTCTACCGTTTTGCTCACTCGGAATAAAATGCGTGAGTGGCAAAGACGCATAGGGTCGAATACACAGGTGGTCAATTCCGCCATTAAAATCGTAACTCAATCGTTATTCGTAATAGAATTGCTATTTTTGACAGTTCTAGTACGGGTCAAATAACAAAAATAGCAATTCCAAAACGAATTTCTTACGATTTAAATAGCGGAATCACGCCCATCTTCTTACCGAGTAGTAAGAGTCTCAGGTGCTTGGTTCGGGGAAGAGGGAACAAGATCCTATACTTTGGATTCGGCTATGGGACATATAACTTCACTCTCCATATCAACAGTGATATTTTTATGGTGCTGTTATAATTACGTAAGTACACCTCTGTAAATTATATTTACAAACCATCCGCTTAAGCCTTTGCCTTTGTTTATGGTAGCCTTGCCTTTTGTATTATTATTTATTGCCCTATAGTTATCAAAGTAAATACAGGGGTTGCATCAAGGTAAGCATCTTGTGATCGACGTAAAACTGTTAAAAATATTTGCATATGCATAACTGAGGGTTTAGTCATACAGGACCTTTGTGCAACCCACTTCTGGTTTATTTCATTCCTGAATATATTTTTTATGTTCGCAATTCTTATTTTTCACTCATTCGGAATTATTTTTAGACAACAGAATACTAAAAAAAAGAACTAGCATGTCTTAAAAATATCGCAGCTGCAAGTATTGAAGTGTAGCCACCGAATTTTCAGCTCTTTTACCTACATAAATGTCTACTTGTAAAGTTTTTCAAGTGCTTACTTTATAGCTAGAATTTTTCACGAGATTTAATTTAATAGATAGCTGTTAAGTAAAATAACGCACGCAAACATTGACACAGCACTTTATTAACTTTTCCGATTCTTAAAAGATTTTTACTAATCAATTTATATTTTCCTGGCTTTCAGGTGTGCCTTATACGGAGAGGGCTCAAACTTTACCGAACAATGGAACTCCTCGGTCGTGCTGGAGTCAATACCGGTGAACGAGCTCGGCAAGCTAGATTCTTGTAACATATATGGAGCAAATAAAACATTGGAAGAATGCCAGTCGTGGATCTACAATAATCATTACTTTACATCGTCCCGAGGGATCGAATGGGACTTCGTATGCAGCCGACGGTGGATGGGCGCGGCTGCACAGACCGCGTACATGTTTGGAGTCGTCGTCGGATCTCTGGTGCTCGGCCGCGCATCTGACAAGTTCGGAAGGAAAACAGTCTTCGTCTGGTCTGGACTCCTCCAACTTATATTCGGAGCATCCGTCGCTTTCGCAAACGACTATTACACATTCATTGCTATAAGGTTTTTATACGGAATATTCGGCTCGGGTTCGTACATCGCCGGATTCGTCCTAACAATGGAACTCGTCGGCCCGAGCAAACGCACGATCTGCGGTGTTGTATTTCAAATAATGTTCGCATTGGGAATCATGCTCTTGGCCGCATGGGGATACCTTATTGACAATCGATTCTATTTGCAAATACTTTATGCTCTACACGCAGCTATACTGCTTCCTCATTGGATCGTTATGGATGAATCCCCCAGATGGCTTTGGGCCCAGGGTCGCGCTCGAGAGTCTGTGGCTATAATAGAGAAAGCTTTGAAAATGAATAAGTCTAATGAACCTGTGGATACACCGCTTTTGGTATCCCATTGCAAGGCCACGTGCGCAAAATATACAGACGAGCATTCGGCTGGAACAACAGATCTCTTTAAAACACCAAATATGCTTAGGAAAACTTTAATCATTTGTGGTTGTTGGTTTGCCAATTCCGTCGTCTACTATGGACTATCACTAAACACCGGAAAACTGAATGGCAACCCTTATTTTATAAT
The DNA here is from genome assembly GCA_963924145.1 of Pyrausta purpuralis. NCBI lineage: Eukaryota > Metazoa > Arthropoda > Insecta > Lepidoptera > Crambidae > Pyrausta > Pyrausta purpuralis. Next base: position 13,388,362 of record OZ001650.1, read on the forward strand.
GTTTTTGATGGGAGTTGTGGAATTGCCGAGTTATGTTATTATTATGTATTTCTTGGACCGAGTCGGTCATAGAGCACTGATCAGTACAATGATGTTATTGGGAGGAATATCCTGTTTAGTAGTAGTAGCTCTGCCACATGGTTCAACTGCTGTGACTGGCGTAGTTATGGTTGGAAAGATGTTTATATCTGGTTCTTATTCAATAATTTATAAGTATTCTGCTGAGCTTTTCCCGACCGTCGTCCGCAGTTCGGGGGTAGGTCTCGGAAGCATGTGTGCAAGTGTTTCGGGAGCATTGACTCCGCTGATTAGTTTACTTGATACTCTTAATCCTAAAATACCTACGATACTCTTTGGATTCTTGGCTCTTTTATCAGGATTTTCGACGTTCCTTCTGCCTGAAACGATCGGTCGTGATTTGCCGCAATCGATAGAAGATGGTGAAAAGTTTGGAGTAGGAGATACTTGCTTCACTAACTGCAGCGGCAGAAGAATGAGTGAGGGGTCTGTAGATATACCTGAGACTATGGTGCCACTTGAACCAATCGAGAAGAAATAATTTTATGTATAAACTACGGAAATGCATTTATTAACCACCTGTTCTTTGTTAAAGTGATAGTTGTATACCTTTTTAGGTTTTGTTTAAATAAAGTCACATCTTGCCGTACAATGGGTACAAACAGAATAAATCATAAGATTTTCTTCATAGGCTAAAAATCTAGTCAGCTGGTTTAGATTGGATATAATCTATGTGCTGCCCTCTTATTTAAAAGATAATCTTTTTTCTAGATATTTACAATTGAAACAAAAGTGCTTTTTTTGAAAATAAAAAATTCACGTAGCAGTCTCGTATGCTAATGTAATCTTATAAAGGAAGTAATTATTTTCTGTAATTTAGTCTCTAAGGCCCTTAAAATAGTAAGTATAAGTAGACCACCTATAGCAATCTTTAGAAACTCTCTCTCTCTAACAAAAACTTACACCCAGAGAAATCATATGATTAGATTTGTTTGTTAAAAATGACGCATTGATGACATGTGAATACAAGAGGCGTACTTAAAAATCTATACTAATATTAAAAGCTGAAAAGTTTATTTGTTTGAACGCACTTATTTCAAGAACTACTGGACCGATTTAAAAAAATATTTTTGTGTTGGATAGCTTATTTATCGAGAAAGGCTTTAGGGTATAAAACATCACGCTGCAATAAAAGACGAGGCAGCAAACTCAAACGCGGGGGCCCGCTAATTGGTTCATATAGTGCTACTTTAAACCTAAGTTTAAATATTTTGACTTTTTATTTAAAAGGGGGTCTAGGATTAGGAAGGTTGAGGTTGTGCCAGTGACTGTAATTTTAGACAAAGAAGACTTATATAATATAATATTTTATGACTAAGAAGTATATTTACATGATTTTAAAATGTTGCATAATGTCCCTTTAAATAACCAGTAATAAATTCTAAATAGTTTTATTTTATTAAAATGAAAAACAAATTTATTTTTATTTCCTAACAAAATAAATCGAACCAGCAATATGTAACAAACAAGAGTCCAGTCATAGAATTTGGCATTGTCATTTACTATAACGAGTTAGCGATTTCGTAAAAAAATATTTGGGATTAACTTAAGGTTACTAAGTATATCTCTGAGTTAAAGCATTTTAGAAAACTTTGGCCAGATCAAGGTAACTAAGTATAATTTGTAGAATGATAAATTAAAATGTTTGCTCATTTTACAGGCAATATGCTGTAATAATAATAAAAATAAAAATACTTTATTGCACACCATAAACATAATAATTACACAGAATAGTATCTTATATATTTGCTATAAGTACAATTTAGGCTGTAGTTTTAACAATATGACTGCCATTGAGCATTAAGTCAAAGCTGTATAAATAAGTAATGCAATTAACTGCATGAAAGACGCATAATATTATAGATACAACAACGCGACGTTATCAGTACTTATATAACTAACATTATTTTAATATTTAAATGTAATTTGTAATTTATTGTTGTACTGTACGAAACAATTGCCTGTATCCTAACTACATACAAGGAATTATTTTCAAGTAGGTAGACCATAATCGAATGTGTCTAATGATTTGTAAACTGCTTTACTCAATCGCTTCATTATGGGATCAAACCAGTTTAAAGCACTTAGGTTAAGTTGGTACGCGGTATATTTCAGAAGATATCCTTAAATTAACTTCCAGTTTTGTAGTCTTCTTTGGGACTTTAATCTTATTAACGTATTGTATAATAATAATATTGTTGCTTAGTTTTAGGAATCGGTCAAAGAGACTGAAACAATTTCTAATCGGTAATTTTGTACTCGGATAGAGTAGGTTGTACAAAGTACAGACCCTACCTATGATGTAAAAAATAGTCATTTTGATAAAGATTTTTACAATTTGTTTGAAACAAACTAACTTTAAAAATTAGTTATGGTAATTTATGTTATTTTAAACAACTAGATTAAGCTCTTCTAACAAGAGAAAAGTCGTATGACTAGTCACCATCACCAACGAATGATTTCATTCAAGTTTACTATCTACTGCGACGTCATTTTATACACTATCAAGTAAATACGTAAGTAAGTTTTAATAATTATAAATAATACTTGTATGTAATCCACTCAAGTTTTAAGCACCTTACTATTTTTATAATGATTTAGGTATTATGAATTAAAGCTTTTATATTGGTAAGAACTTGTATTTATTACGACGATGTCCTTCATACCTAACCTTAAAAATAACCTTTGTAACAATACCTTCCCGAATACATATTTAAAATAACTTAATCTTTGTTCGGTTCTCAAGCATTTTACAGAGCACTGATGGTAAAAAGTAAAAACTTTTTCATGTAACACCTATGTTTAATAAAATCATACTTGGAAATGTATGTGGATTTGTAAGTAAATAGACAGTAATTATTTCGAAGAGAAAGTAATAAAGAAGAGAGCATCTAAACGCAAGTAACTAGAGAATATAACAACAATACTTTTAATGTAGTAAGTATGAAAACACGCAAAGAGTAATGGAGAGCGCTCAGCAATCAGGAAAAGATAAGTATACAGCTCAAGAAATGAATGGTAAAAATTTGGTGGCCAAAAATGTACATCAATAAAACCTTTGTTTATAACTTCATCTTGGCATCTGTCGCGTCCTACCAAAATTTAGGCGTCCTTTAGCCACCAAGGGGGTATCGCAATGGACCCCAGTGTGAGCAATGCAAATTCTACATCTAGGCAAGTGTGGTATCATATTTGATGAATTTCCTTGCGATTTAAAGAATGAGACGATACTTATTGAATCGATATTTTGAAAAATTCTAATCCTTTTTAACAAAACCTTGTACGGTTTAAAAAAAAAAGATAATACTGTATAAAACATGCGCTATTTATTAATCTAAGCTAGTAAAGCATCATTTTCATCGCTTAATCGAATAAGACGAATATTAATTACCTGTAAGATAAATTACTTACAAAATACGAAGGTTTTTTCGTTGAAATCAGATTTTTCAATGCAGTTTCTAACGGTGAATCGAACAAGATCATACATGCCTATGTCCTCGATTCCACGACACGAAAGATTTTGTTGAAAAAGGGTGAAATTTTAAAAATGTGCAGCTTTGTTTAAACTAGGCGAGTGAGATGTCATTTTCAATGTAATGTTTTGCGCTTAATCATGTATAACATTTGCTCATACTCATAGGTTCAATATTTTGGGAGATATGTAGGGTTTGTAGCAGAAAATCCTTAGTATTTCGCAAAATATCGAACGTACTCGTACCTACATAAAATCATGTGTATGGCCTCATTTGATACAGCGCAAGCAAATGCATTGAAAATGATAGCTCACTTGCCTCGTTTGTATAATCTGCATGTTTTATACATCATCGTCATCTTTTTTTTTCAACAAAAACCCTTCGTATCTCGTAAAATATTCATCTGATAGGTAGATATTAATAATTGAAAGTGATATTTTAATTGCCAAAACCTTGCATATCTTTCTTACAAAGTATCCGTCCTATAAGTGTGGTGGGCATCGTCTCATTCCTAGTAAGTATGTGGAATTTGCATTGCTTACACTGAGGTTCATGCCCATACCCAAACGAATCAGTAAGCTTATGCCTGGTGGCAATTGGCAAGGCACATAGCCTGAAGAACGGACAACCATTGGAGCAGAAAAGTTTATAAGCTCTTCGATCAAAGGAGCACCGCCTTGATGAATGTCAAACGATCTTGTAAAGGTCGCAAGACCACACTGGATGGATATAGACCTCTGATCAGAGAATCGAGTAGAGCTTCACCATAATGCTAGTCTAAAATGCTTCATGGTTTTCCATAGCATACAGTTGCACGCGGTCAAACAGACCATCCAGTGTAGTCCTGCGTTGCACCTATTAGTTATCACGAGAATCAGTTCAAAGGTAATATGGTGAACTTTCTTTTAAGCACGTATTACTATTGATAAAAGTAAATTAAGTGATTCAGATAAGAGAACGCTCTAAAATTTAGGTATGCTACCACCCAGACTTAGGCTGTTACACAACGGTTTAAAGTTCTGGTTTGTGCTATTTCCCAGACACATACGACAAAATGACGTTATTTTCTTGAATTATTCGTTCGTAACAGCTTATTTGTAGATGGTGAAACAAACTCTAAGCCCTTGTGTACCTAACACAAGTATTCTAGAAGTTGTTATAGTTAGGAAGGCGAATAGGGGAATTTTCGGTAATACTCGAGCGTGGCAGTTTAAGATATGAGATATACCTTGGACCTAATAGAACAACCTTGTAAAGTATTTAGCTCTATATGTAGTGACGCGCGCCTAGGATAGACGATCAGATTAGTAAAAAAAAATCGATAGTCTGAAATACTCGAGCGCGTCAGATTAAGATATTAGGGGTTGATTTTAGTATTTTAAGACTAAATTTAACTAATCTGACGATAAGTCCTTGACGCCGCCGAGTTATAGGGACGCGGACTTGTAAAAAAAAAAAACGTTAATCCGGCATTCTCGAGCGCGATTATTTTTTATTTTATTTTAAAGAATATAATCTAAAACGTACTAAAAATACAAAATTGCCGGTTTCCGCATGACCGGGAGTGTGGAGGAGCCATTTCGTCTTCCGAAAAACGCGTTGCGGCATATAAGTCGCGAACGATACATTTTACAAAAAAAAAGTTTAAATAAACAAAAAAGGTAATTTTATTTTACACAAAAAAGGTCTCTTTGCATTTTTGACCAAAGTTAAAACTTTTTGACTTGAAGCATCATAAAAACTCAAACTCCCGGTTTTTTGAGTATATCTTGAAAACTGAGGATGTTAAAAAAAAATGATATGAAATAACGATGATTAAGTTATGTTACTTTTATTATATCTCAATTTTTTTTTCTAAAGCTTCCCGACAATTTTCGTGGACTCGGAAAAAGTTACGCGTATCTGTATACAAAACTATTATTAACATGTACAGTTTCATGTATGTATATTATTCAATAGCCTGTTGATCCTCAAATTGTTTTTTGGATGTACCGTTAGCAAAACGAAGTGAAGAATTAATAAAAAGAAAGAAGAAAGGGAAAAAAAAGAAACCAAAAAACCTTTCCGGTCAGATTAAGAGAACCCACCAAGATTTTTGTCAGATTAAGAAAATATGCTTTCAGGATACCGAGATGAACCTCCCCTATGAAAATCTGACGCGCTCGAGTATTTCAAAAAAACTTTTTTTTTGCATTTTCAAAAATTCATCGTAACTTATGGTCACGCCGAAATCGTCAGTTTTTTTAAAGGGAGCTTCCTTGGGGCCTACTTAACGCCCCTTCCGAAAATCTGACGCGCTCGAGTAAAATTTTATTTTTTGCATTTTTGACTACTTTATATGCCTACCCCCACCACGCAAACCGGCAGATTAGTATACCGTTGTTATCAGAGGCACTTGAGGCATACGAAGTATGAATATCTGACGCGCTCGAGGATGCCCAAGTAACTGTTTTTTTTACATTTTTGAAAAACCGTACACGCCAAACCCACCGCTAAAATGATTTTTACCATACGTCATACGAGCTTTTCTTTTCGAAATTATTTTATCTTTCGATTTTGATAGGTGTCGACGGCGCCGTTGAATTACGCCATTTAGCTACCTCGCCTCCCTAACTATTATGTAAGTGTATTGAGATCGTATACTCGTAGTGATCATAAGTAGTATCTAAGAATTAAAAGGATAACATTGATTGCCTACCCTACAAGTTATACCCATCGCCAATGACTTAGTGCCAAGGAATGATGATAGGTTAGATATTGTTCGCTTTACTTATTTTACCATTACCGTGTATTTTTTTATGGTGTTTAACAGTTATTTGACTTTAATTAAATAAATAAATATCCTTTGGACATTCCCACACATCGCCATCTAGTCCCAAAGTAAGCTACTCAAAGCTTGTGTTATGGGTGCCAGACAACGGATATAATACTTAAATACTTTTTGTTTTGTAAATACATACATGATATACATAGAAAACACCCAGACCAATACAAACAGACATGTTCATGCACACAAATGTTTGTATTGTGCGGGGATCGAACCCGCACCCGCTGCGTAGTAGGCGATTTCTCGACCACTACACCAGACGGGTCGTCAAATATAATTAAAGTTAGATGTTACAACTAAGGCTTTGGTAGATTAAGTAAACCGTCAAGGAACTCACACGAAGAGATGATAGATAGATGCTTACTTAAGTTATTGAATAATTGATTTCAGATGCTGGATAGACGGGGTGGACACAAACGAAACTATAGCACCGTGGAACTCTTCAGAAATATTTGCTGCGATACCAACAACTGAAGACGGAGAACTTGACAACTGTCTTATGTATTCAAATAACGCAACAACGACGTGTTCCAAATGGGTTTTCGATGACACATACAGAAGTTCATCTCGCTCTATTGAGTGGAATTTAGTTTGCGATCGAAGATGGATGGCGGCCATAGCACAAACGTGTTACATGTTAGGAGTGTTCACCGGAGCAGTGGTGCTCGGCGGCATGGCTGATAAGTACGGCAGAAAGAAAATATTCTGCTGGTCAGCGGTGTTGCAACTTATTTTCGGTGTGGTCGTCGCTTTTATCCCTGAATATTGGTCTTTTCTAGTTATTCGTTTCTTGTATGGAATTTTCGGTTCCGCTGGTTCGTACATAACTGGGTTTGTGTTAACAATGGAGTTAGTTGGAGCGAGCAAAAGAACAGCTTGCGGAGTTGCCTTCCAAGCGGCATTCGCTATAGGAATTGTATTGGTAGCCGGCTGGGGCGCAGTCATTGATGATAGACTTCTTTTACAAGTTGTATACGGACTTCATAGTTTTCTACTTATCCCGCACATTTGGATAATGGATGAATCTCCTAGGTGGCTTTGGGCTCAAGGCCGAGCCAAAGAATCGGTTAATATAGTAACCAAGGCTTTAAAATGCAACAAATCTAATGTAACACTAGATAGAGCAGAATTAATCTCGATAGGAAAAGTTGGAGTGTCCACAGGAGAAAATAAGTCAACCGCGAGCACACTTGATTTGTTTAAGACGCCTAATTTAAGAAAGAAAACTTTAAATGTTTGTTTTTGCTGGTTTGCTAACTCAATAGCATATTACGGATTAACACTTAGCACTGGCAAACTTGAGGGTAACCCTTATTTAATAACAGCCATCTTGGGATTTGTTGAGCTACCAAGTTATGCGGCAGTTATTTATTTCCTTGATATATGGGGTCGAAGACCATTGACAAGTTCTATGATGATCATCGGTGCAATTGCTTGTATAGGAGCAACTTTCATCCCTGCCGAAAGTACGCTGTCTACTGCCATTGTGATTGGTGGAAAATTATTTATAGCAGGTTCATTTGCTATAATATATAATTATTCTGCAGAGTTGTTTCCCACTGTAATTAGAAATTCGGCGTTAGGATTAGGGTCTATGTGTGCAAGGCTTTCTGGGGCTTTAACTCCATTGATTTCTTTGTTGGATTCCTTCGATCCTAGAATCCCCGCGATAACATTTGGGGTAGTGGCTCTTATATCAGGTTTATGGGTTCTCTTTTTACCGGAGACGAATCACCATCCTATGCCACAGAGTTTAGAGGATGGAGAGAAGTTTGGTCTTGGGGATACGTGCTTTACAAGCTGCATGGGTAAGAAAAGAAAAAGTAACACGTATTCCGCAGATGATAAATTTGCGGCTGAATCTATGGTTCCTTTAGACGATATGAGCAGAAAAGCTTAAGACTTTCTATTTTCCCACTGCACCGGACCATACCATGACCGTGCATGGAACGTGTCCGGTCAAGCACGAAAAGCAACACCTTGCCCACTGAACCCGTATGATTGCAGTGGCAACGCGTATGATACCCGTATCTATGTTATTTGATGGAAGAGAGCAAACCGCGATTCGTTTTATATTTTGAACCCGGAACCCAGAAGTGTGGTGATCAGTCCGACAGTCTGTATTGGCAGGACTATCAATGCACAGACTAAGTTACGGTGCTGCCTTTATAGCGTAGTACGCTAAGTGCATGGCACACAACGGTGTTGGTCGGTGAAGGTACGGTCACAAAATATGGATAGTATCTACCGAGTGGGCAACGTGTCATAGTTTTTAAATTTTTTTTTGCTGCACACGTTCCTAGCACGGTCATGGCATGGTCATGGTAAAGAACTTTACTTATGCGGATTAAGCTAATGGAAAAAATAACTATTCATAACTTCTATTTTGTGATCAAAAATTTATAGATAGATAATCGTTAGAATAAAGTACCTATTGATATTGTTAATTTGTTAAGTTGAAAATTGTTACCTATTAGATAGTAAAAAAGTGCCTAAGATAAAACGTTTGGTGATAACGAAAACTTAAGTCGTTTTAAATTATTTCGTGATTAAATGTACTGTGCGTAGAATGTTTGAAAATTGTACATGGAGGTGTTTTATCAGTTGTTATTAATTTGAATCTTATGAGATAGTGATAGTGACCTAGACTAGAAGATAGTGTGCTCTACACTCATTGAAGGGTGGAGTGCATAACTCAATTTTGTATATAATTGTACATACACTTCCTACAATAAAGTTGTTCCTTATAATGTGTTTATATCTATGAGAGCCTACCATCAAATGAACTAGTTTACTTACACAAATTTATGATAGTCTGGTTTAAATACCTACTCAGCTGTAGTTTTAACCACTTCAATATTTAATATTCTTGTATAGTAGATTTCTGAGCAAGATATACATAGAGCTTTGAGAATTTGATTTGGGTTCGCAAAAAAAGACTAATTTCAAACGCATTAACATTTATATTTACATCAAACAATAATAATTTGAATCACAGTGAGATTAAAAACATCGATATAACATCCATGTATGACCATTACTCAATACAGTAACAGACTTAGATTGGATTATGATTAAATCCTATCGAGAATGGTTACGTAGAAAGACAATCCATAAAATACAGAATTTTTCTTTTGTAGGGATACCACCTATACATTCGGTTTTTTGTTTGTACGGCAAGAAATTGAGATTACCAGTTTTAAGTTTTCATTAATAGTTACAAACACCAGTAGATAGATGATGAAATTAATGTTACCGAGTGTAAATTTGATATTGCCAATTATATTATAGGTTTATCTCTAGAAAATTAGGTAAGTAAAACGAAGTGAGCTCTTATTTATCTTCATGAGTATTATCAAGTACGTAACGTACGTACGTAAGTAAATATAATTGCACAAGTTAATATTTACAAACGGTAGACATAGTGCTAAAGGATTGCCCGACGCAGTATTTTTTTTAATATATTGTATATGATATGCGTTAGATTTCAATATGTAAATCTAAAATCACACGTAATCCTGAATGGCTTGAACTAATTCTTTCTAATTGCTAAAAAAGTTCAAAAATAAATAGATAAACTATATATAATTATTAGAAGTCGTTTCTAATTATTACGCCCACATCGTTTTAACTTACATTTAATTAAGCAGGTATTCCTACTTGTTTTAAACATCAATTTTGTTTATGTAGAATAAGAGATCTTGGTTTACGTGTAGGTATTACTTTACAAAAAGGTGTGCCAATTTTTAAATAATGTAAAACATCTATATTACAAGCTTGCATAACATTGCAAGGCGTCTAAAATCGTTTATAAAAACTACGATAACAATTTATTTATATTCACAAGCAGGTCATTTTATAAATATTCACAAAACACGTGTTTAGTTACATGGTCATGGTAATATCGCAGTTACGACTCTAATAAAACACTAACTGCAAGTATTGTTTCTTTGCTAATACTTTAAATTTTATATAAATTCATACACAGAACTACCATGTACATAAAATTTTATGGTATTAATAATGTAATATATGGATTAAACAAAAAAATATATACCAAAATTCATTACTTGAGCGTGAGAAATTGGAAAACAAAGTTTATTTAAATTGCGTATCAATGTACGTAATTTAACACTTTTATAGACAGTACACCAGACACAATAGAAATTTGTTTATCACGCCTTTAGGCGTTCACTGTCCGCAAAAGAGTTAATAAATAAGGAACTTAACACCATTATCATATTTCATCTAGTGATCGTTTTAAGAATAATCAATAAATTACTTTCAATTTACTTTCAGGTCTTAATGATATATTTAGTACATAACAGGAAGGAGCGTCAACTCAATCTAGTATTTATCACTCAAGATTTGCAATTAAAACTGGATAAAATAAATAACAAAACAGAGACATCATACCATACTGCTATATATGTATTCTGCAATATATGAATTTAGGCCTTTTATTGATTTACCTGATGGTATATGAGTTATGACTGACACTTTTTACCTATCAGATCTCATAAGTAAGGTCTTGGTAAGGCATAGAAATAGTACATATTACCAAGTAACTAATATTAACAAAATTGTGCCAAAATGAAAGTAGGTAATGTAATAAATTAATTTATGATAAATTAGCATACTCTACTTTTCTCAATGAAAAAATATTTAAGTAATAAATATTTACAATTTTAACAATTTTTGGTGATAATTTCACACATAATAACATACGAGTAACAATATTTGAATTTTGTATGGTTTGAAAAAAAATGAAATCCTATTTACACAAAGTAGAGTTCTTAATGAGAATCATTCACACGTCTGATAAAAACATGAAATACACACCCTTGTGGTCCTACAATATAAGATGGTTGCTTTTAGATTGTTATCTTAAAACAACAATAAAAAAAGCCAGTAACTGACTGAAAGATAACTGAACACCAACAATATAGTAAATTAAGAGAATTTATAGTGTCAATTTCAAAGCTTTCCCAGATAGATACTTTTACTAATCTGTGCTTCACCAGTTCACAAGCTCTAATTAACTAAATTAGATTTTTAAGGAAAGAAAAATCATTGTGCTAAGAAGATAATGGAAATAATAGAATAAATACAACATGATTAACATTATTTTATCCTGTAAAAATGTATGTTTTTATACATAAAATTAAATATAGCACCAATGATGCATTATCATTACGATGACATTATAAAATCAAAAAAATAAGTCGGCTTCAACTCAAGAATGTTGTGGTGTTGCGATATATTATTAAGGTTTAATCAAACATTTTAAAATTGACAAGTGATTGTAATAAAAGCATCCATGCTACTAATCTGTCACAAATCCTCAAAGTTTTTAAAAATGCATAACAATCAATAGTCTGGACAACGAGTATGAGGGATAGAACAACCTACATTTGGGCCACTTTCTGTTGACAATGCTGTATGGACAATGATGGCTGGCTGAGTGGGTGTAGGGGCATGAAGTTCATGGCTTTCTCCCGGGGCTAGAGTTGCTAATGCAGCCAATAGGTCATGATTTACTATAGGCTCACCTTCTTCTCGAGGCTCCCACCCTATCGGTGGGCTTGACGGCGGCGAAATTAGGAACTGTTTCGTTAGCGCCGGAGGTCGGAGATTTTTTAACGATACTGGAGTAACAGGTTGGGCGAAATAGCAATTGATGCAAGAATTATAGAACTGATACTGGTGAAGCTGCACCCGAGCGTTCGCGGCGGCTAGTGGGCTGTCATAGTTCACCCGCAAGCGCCTAAAGCTACGGAGCCACTGAAATGTTGCGTTATTAGAGAATGTTCTAAAAAGATCCTCCATTTCTTTTTTTAGTTTTTCATCGTCAAATACGGAGCTATGTATATTGGTGACAATGACGGACTTCGGCAAATCATCGAAATCGTCGACTTCTTCATTTCCATCGCTTTCTTGATCTAAATTAACAATATTGGGATGGATATTGGGCATACCGTCTTCAGGGTTAATGTAAACATTGTCATCCTGATATGAGTCGTCCTCTTCTTTATGATCCATTGAAGTGCAATCAATTGAAGTTATGATAAATAAATTTTTGGGAAACCGAAAAATTCAACACAATTTTGTATTCGCAAACAAATGACGTTGACTGAAAGAAATGACTGATGATGACAGTAACATACTTGTTTATACAAGTTTAATGTCTTCGGCCCTACGCCATACAGACAACTCTTCGATGAATGCACATGTTTTAACACTTATGAAAACTAAAACTAGCACTTAACTTAACCTTTTTTTAAACCTTACTCATTTAAATGCATCAAAAAGAAACCTAAGCACAGGAACAGCGATCCGGGTAAAACGGTGAGGTAATCAAAGCCCGCTTCACCTAATTCCCCATCCCCGCTTTAATTGTATTGTTTTTTTTTAAAAGTACTAATTATCATAACAATTCCACCACACAATCACAATAATTGACCCGGAAAAAACAGTGATTAAAACGAAGAAAAAAAGTTCGTCCCTCCCTTTTCGTTTCCCGCACAAAACTTCATAACAGTGACCGAAAGCTGGCAGACAATAATATAATTTTACTTAAAAAGAGCAATGTTAGCTACCCTATTCTGATGGAATGCAGAAAACTTTTATTCCAATGATATTGTATATAGAACTAGATCACCGGTGAGTGAGACGCTAAAAGATAGTCAACCAAATAGCACCTCATTTCTTTTGAAGTGGGGTCTTAAGTTTGACTTAGGGCTGATTTTTCAATAGTCAGTTAAGAAATATTCATCAAATAAAAAACAATATGGCTAGTTTGAAAACATCACTTATTTGTCAGCAATCATAGGTACCTGTCATTTTTTAAATCTGTCGCTTTATAATTTATCAGTCTGATAAGTTTTATCTGACCATTGAAAAATCGGCCCTAAGTCTGTTTGATGTAGGTACTAACTACTAACTGGTCAAGCCTAAAATATGTGTCGATTCATCAAGCGCGTTTTTACTTCTAATTTTATTGTACATTCGTTACACACACACACACACACACACACACACACACACACACACACACACACACACACACACACACACACACCACATCACACGCACACACACACACCACACACACACAGACACACACACACACGCACACGCGCACACACACACACACACACACACACACACACGTGCGTTTCGTGATTGTAGCGATAAAATTTTTGTTTTGTTCAGTATTTGTTGTTTAGTTTGTAAATAAGATTTGTATTGATAAGGAACAGTGACTCCTTCTGGCACAGGTGCTATGCACTTAAAAGAACGAGTCCACATCTAGTATTGTTATATGTCTTTGCAACAAATAAAGATTTTTCATTTTCATTTTCATTTTCATTTTCATTCGTCAAGTAATAAAATCTAACCTTCCAGTGTTGACCAGTTGTATCCTACACCGTCTGTTTTTGATGTCCTCAGCATTCATACGAGTCTCGGTGCTTTAGTGCGCCTTTAAAAACTGCAGAAACGACTATCTACCTACATTAAAAAAATAGTTGGAAAATCATATTTTCGTTAAGTGAATTTCATCTAATGATGCCTATCATTAATATTGAAGTATTTTCAATAAAATTAGAGGGTTATGTATCTTAGCCAACCCACGCGGCAACAAGGGCGATGTTTTGTCGTCAAAAGTTGATTTTCTAAGACAGTGCCATATATGGAGTAGTGTCCTACTAACATTTTTAACAATAATTTTACAACCATCTCTGAGTGGTGGTTCTGGATTACAAAGATAAGCAGTCGCGGGATCGAATCCCACCCGCACGAACCAAATACTTATGTCAATAGACATGTATGTAATTATCCGTCTCTGTGTTATAAGTACAGGCCCAGATAATATAATACGACTAGGTACAGGGTTACAGGGAAAGTCGTACAGAATTTTAAAGGACTTTATTATTCAGGTCATTTCTGATGGAATTGTATAATATGGTATCCGAAACAAAACCGTTATGGAGATATTGAATTTAAAAGATTAAAAAAAACCTTTATCTTTTGGGTATTCTATCGATTTTTTGCGATTGGAGCTACTAGGGTCCGGTTTTTTTGTATACAGTTAGAAGACATGTCATTTAATAAAAATGATCATATTGTGCGTGTATGTGTGTGTTTGGTGTGTGATCATGACGAGTATATGCAATAATATATACTAATTACCCATTACTTGCCAATTTTATAAATACGGATGTGCGTCTGGATGTGTTTTTTTCTTTTACTGTCTGTCTGCGTAACATAACGAACCGATTGAGATGAAATGTAGTGTACGATAGTTTGAATTCCGGTAATGTATAAAATCGGAACAATGATGATGTGAAGTAAGATGGCATGAGCCATCTACCAAATGTGGGCGAAATAGGACGTTGTCAACTTTGCGATTGTGCTTGCCCAATAGTCATAGCTGTTTTAATGGTTCTCAGACTGTAAATTACATTTAAAAATATATCTCCATGTTCTATTTATTTGGCAATGTGGTAACAAGGCAACAATATTTTTCTCTTATTTTTTTAACTTCATATCAGTTATTATTAGGTCATAATTGATTTTATTGAAAATGTACAACAGTTTACGTCGTGCCAAATTGTGGGTTAACCACTTTGCAAAAGAGAAAACAAAGTTTCGGTGCCACTGTCAGTCATGTCATGGATCAAGCTCAGATCGCTTCACTTAATTCCCCACTTTAATTGCATTGTTTTCTTTAAAAGCATAAATTATCATGACAATTCCACCATACAATCACAATAGTTGACCCGAAAAAAATAATACTAAAACGAAAAAATAAGGTCCGTCCTTCCCTTTTCATTTCCCGCGCTAAACTCCAGCAGCCGATCGCGCCGTCTTACCCGGATCGCTGCTCTAAGCTTCCTTGTTGAGCATTGAAATGCGGACCACCTCGCATTTCAATGAGTTAGGTTCAGTTAGGCTAGTTTAGTGTTAGTTTTAGTTTTAAGTGTTGGAAAATGGAAATAGAACTATATAAATGAAGAATTGTCTGTATGGCGTATAGCCAAGGACGTTAAACTTGTATATATATACCTGTCATACTCTTACTATTTATTATCTGTGATATCTGTCAACGTCAAAAAAGCCATCTTATTCGTAAAACGATTATTAAAAAAAAGCCATCTTATTAGCGCGGGAAATAAGAAGAGGGAGTTGGATTTTGTTTCTTCATTTTAGTAAGTTTTTTTCTAGTAATTTATTGTGATTTTGTGTTGTGATCATCATAATAATGTGTGCTATTGAAGAAAACAATGAAAACAAATGAGGAAACAAAGTAAAGCGTGCTCTGATCGCAGATCGCGCCCTCTGATTCGGATCGATATTCTCGTGCTAAACTTCCTTCTTGAGCATTGAAATGCGAACGCCAGCCCCGCATTTTAATGAGTTAGGTTAGGCTAGGCTAGTTTAGTTCTGGTTTTGTTGTGTTTAGTGTAGATATTGAACATATTACTAAAGAAATTGTCTGTATGGCTCCGTCCGAGGACGATAAACTTGTAAATAATAAAAAAGCCATCTTATTCCCTTTTGGTATATTTATTATACTCTATGTCTTATTCTTAGCCATCCACCGATGCTCGAGCGAGAGAACGCACACAGAAAAAGGGCGGGAAATCTCGAGGCGGGAGGTTTAACAAATTTTTCGTTTGTGTAATAAAATTATTTTTACTGGTTTTTCTTATTGAAAAGTGTGTAGAAACGCCAAAAAATGAGTACCGAAAGCGGTGGTACTCGTGAAAATAAGTCTAAGAAAAAGCGAAAGGCCGCAGGTCCTATCACAGACTTCTCAGATGAAGAGGAAGAAAATTTGCTCTCACCTTATTTCAAACAGAACCATATAAGGAGCTACCCAGCCAATTCTACAGGAACTGTCTTTCCCGTATACATTCAAAGTGTGGATGACTCAGTTAAGTTCGGTAACAAAGACCCTATTTACCTAAATAATATTTTCAGTAGATACAACAAAGGCGTGAAAGAAATCAAACGAGTGAATGCTCTCCAGTATGCTATTATATTTGACAATCCTAAAAATGCTAATTCATTGCTGACCAATACTTCCTTTTTGACTTCACATGCCATCAAGGCATTCATCCCGGCGTCGACAACAGAATCAACTGGTGTGATTAAGTTTATACCCACAGATTTGAGCTGCAAACATTTATTTGATAAATTGATAAGTAGTCAAGAGATTTTATCTGTCCGAAGGTTTACGAAGCGAGCTTCAGAAGGGGTGGTCGCGCTGCAGACAATCTCAGTCACCTTCGCTGGTAATGTACTCCCTAGATCAGTTAATTATGGTTTGTGCACTTTACCTGTAGAAGAATATATAAGACCAATTATTCAATGCTATAAATGTATGGCCTTCGGCCATACAACTAAGTATTGCAAAAAAGTAGTTGTGTGCTCAATATGTTCTAAATCACATCATTATAAAGAATGTACTAATGCTGACAAACCTTTTTGTGTAGAGAGCACATAGCTGTGTCTAAAATTTGTCCTATAAAACAGCAAAAAATTACAGAAAACAAAGCCAAAATTGTAAATAAACAAACACTAGGATCATTCTTCCCAGCACTGGGAAAAACATTCTCAAAGGCCGTGAGCTCTTCTTCGCCGCTTTCTCCAATTCAAAACAAGAAAAATGATAAAAATGAAAAGGACCTTTTAGTTGATATAATTAATAATGAAAAAGTTATTAAAGCTATAGTAGAAACTTTATTAGGATTGACTACAAATAAAGAAAAGAATGACTTACCAATAAATAGTTCAACAATTAAAGAAATGTTTATCAAAAATATTAGCTGCAAATATGGCGCTTAGAGGTTCTTTAAGGGTTTTGCAGCATAATGTACAGAGTTTAAAACCTAAGATTCCACTTTTATGTCATTTATTAGATTCGCAAAAGATAGATTTATGTGTATTAAATGAAACTTGGCTTCGGCCTGCAGATTTTGTAAACATAAGAGGTTATGTTATGTATCGTCAAGATGGGCTGAATGGTTACGGCGGTGTTGCCATCTTATGTAGAAAATCCATTAAGTGTAGTTTAATTAACACTCCAAGTTCAGACAGAATTCAGACAGTTGCAGTAAATGTTCAGTTGAGAAAGAATAGTACTTTAACTGTACTAGGTATTTATTGTCCTCCTAGAAATGGTCGCTTTCCTGTTCACACATTAAAGAATATCATAATGTCCTTACCTTCTCCTATACTTGTGATAGGAGATTGTAATGCACATCACACAGCTTTCGGTTCACTCATAAACAAAACCAGAGGAAATCAGATGTATGATATGATTGATGAATTAGACTTATTCATATTAAATAGTGGTGATTTTACTACACTTAATCGACCAAATCAATCGCCTTCAGCTATTGATGTTGCATTTATCTCTCCCAGTTTAGCTACTTCATCTGAATGGTCAGTTTATACTGATGATAGCCTTGGCATTAATCACTTTCCAACGATGGTTAATATCGATATTAATGTAAATTTTTATGAACCAAGACAAAGCTATGAAAAATGTTTGTATAATAAGGCTGATTGGGTAAGCTACACCAAGAAATCTAAAACTTTTTTTAATGAAGTCATCTATGAAGATAATCCTCTTTCAGCTTACGATCAATTTTGTATTTTATTAAGTTGTCTTAGAAATGAATTTGTTCCTGTTTATAAGAATGTTAATAATAACCCTAGATTACACAAATCAGTTCCATGGTGGAACGATCTTTGCGATAAGGCGGTCAATGAGAGTAAAATTGCATTACGTTCTTACAGACGCCATCCAACGATAGAAAATTATATAATTTATAAAAAGTTAGATGCACGGAAAAAAATAGTAATAAAAGATCAAAAAAGGAAAAGTTGGCAATCTTTTTGCTCTAGTTTTGATAGAAATACTCCCATAAGTCATGTCTGGAACCTTATTAAAAGATTTAATTGTAAATATAAAAGCAATAAACCTAGAGATGATTGTTTCATACATGAATTTTTGAATAAAATTTCTTTGACTAATCAAGATATAATTGTTGATTCTCTTGATGATTATTTTAATAGCAATGACTTAAATGTTCATTTAAATTCGCCTTTCTCTGAACAAGAATTTGATTTATCTTTAAGAAATAAAAAAGACACTACACCAGGTCTAGATTCCTATCCTTATATTCTTATTAAAAAGTTGGATGATACTGCAAAGATCGTTTTACTTAAAATTTTCAATAAATTATGGGAAATAAATCAAATTCCTAGTTCATGGAAAACTGTGGCTGTTGTACCAATATTGAAACCAGAAAAAGATCCTAAACTTGCAGATTCATATAGGCCAATATCATTATCATCTTGTATTGGGAAGATCTTTGAAAATATGATAAAAACTAGGCTTGAATTATTTGCAGAATCTAGATGTATAATTCCTCCTGATCAATATGGATTCCGTAAAGGTTGCAGTACAACTGACAGTTTAATTAAGTTTGGGGGTGACATAAGGGACGCCTTCTTAAATAATAATTATCTTATAAGTGTTTTCTTAGACGTTACTGGCGCTTTTGATAACATTGATTTAATTGAGTTGGTCAAAATTTTACACAGCTATAACATACCAGGGAAAATATGCAAGTGGATATTTAACTTTTTTTATTCGAGGGAAGTTTATGTTAAATTCGATAATGTTTTATACGGGCCAAGAACGGTGTATAAAGGGGTAATGCAAGGGGCTTCATTATCGCCTTTAATTTATATTTTATATACTTCTTTAATACACAAATATGTTTCTGTTCCAAGGTTATCTATTTTGCAATATGCAGACGATATTGTAATGTACACGTATGATAAAAATATATCTCAAGCTGTAAATACTTTAAATGAATCTCTTAAATTATTATCCTTATATTATAAACAAATGCTAAAATTAGATATTAACCCGCAGAAGAGTTCAGCTGTAGTATTTAGCAATAAGATTGATTATGATTCTGTAAATATCGAAATAAGTTATTGCTCTGTAAATATTAATGTTGTCCCAGAAAAACGTTTCTTAGGTATAGTTTTTGATTCTAAATTAACCTTTCATACACATGTTTTAAAAGTAGTTCATAAAATGCAAACAAGTGTTAATATTATGAGATCTTTAGCTAGCATTTCATGGGGAATGGATCCTAAAATACTTAACATGGTATTCAAGGCCATAGTAAGAAGCCATTATGATTATGGCTTAATAGTTTATGGTAAGTCTTTGCACCAGTCTCTATTTCGTAAACTGGAAGTTATTCAGAACAAAGGACTCAGAGTTATTACAGGAGCAATGTGCTCAACGCCAATTAATTCACTTGAAATAGAGGCTGGTATTCCACCTATTTTTATAAGACTGAAATATTTAACTGAAAAATACTATGTTAAAGTGTTGTCAAACAAGAATTATATGTGTAGATATATTACAAATAAGATTTTAGAACCTGAGCACATGACTGATCTAAAACACATTTGTAGATGCATAGATCATAATATTAAATGGGAGTTAGGCTCTTTAGAAATACAGATTACAAAACCTTATATCTGCAAGCAAAAAGTGATGAATAATGAAGAATTCCTCAACTTTGTAAATATTAACCCAACCAAGCCTTGGTACTTCAAATTGAAATCTCCTGCTCGGAGGTTTATCACCACACTCAATAGATTAAGATTGGGACATGGAAGATTTCCAGCCCATCTCAAGAAGATCCGTATGAGCAGTACCGACATCTGCGAATTTTGTTCAAGTGAACAAGCCACACTTGATCATTTAATATTACAATGCCCGGCCTTTAATATACAAAGAATGCTCCTCATAGATGGCTTACTAAGGACATATAAAGATAAAGAAATTCCCCGCCTCCTGCCATCTTTGCTACAAAACACTGAAACATATGAAGACATTTACAAATATATTTTATCCACATTTCAAGAAATATGAAGATTATGGACCCACAGAAGAATTATTGATACTCGAATATGACGACGAAGGAATGATAAATTTGAATTGAAGAAACTTAGGAAATACCCTCAAGAATAATGGCAATAATAATAAAGATTTGGCTGGATGGCTCAGCCGCAAGCCGTAAAAGTCGATATTTAAAAAAAAAATTAGCCATCCACCAAGCCGAAGCCACAGATTACTAAGAGTACCAAGCCAAAAAAATCGCCAACCGGAAAGCGTGCTTGTGTACTTTTAATTATTGTTATTTAATCTTAGTTATAAACTTAACTTTGTATATTGTAAACAGTAAAAGAATTGGATTTTCTCATACTACTTTCTTTTTCATAACATCTGTATATCGCACCATGAAAATGGCGGGACTTGAGTCAATGGTCGTTGAAGAAGTCAAAACAGCAGAGAAACCTGTCGACAGAGAAAAGGTAAACATTTCTAATCACCTACCGAAGTTCTTTTTCTGAGTATCGTTGGCTCGCATTTACTTCACATAATGTAAGTCAACGTAATTGCTTCAGTTCTCCACTCTGAGAATATAGTTTTCACTTTATTGTGGTTATGTAGCCAAAGTAAACACTACTTATAACATGTAATAATCTGCTCTATTTTGTACACAGACCTGTCCCCTCTTACTTCGAGTGTTTTGCTCAACTGGCCGTCATAATTCGCCAGGTGACTATGCCCGCGGAAATGTGCCTCAAAACGAATTGCAGATCTACACATGGATGGATGCGACTCTTCGTGAATTAACTGGTTTGGTCAAAGAAGTCAACCCCGAAACTAGACGTAAAGGAACCTACTTCGACTTTGCCATAGTCTATCCAGATTTAAGGTCACCTACTTACCGTATGAGGGAGATCGGTGTCACATGTTCTGGTCAGCGAGGTGGGGATGACAATAAGACACTGTCTCAAGTTAAGTTTCAAATTGGTAGCTATTTAGACATATCCATAACTCCACCGAATAGGATGCCACCACAAATGAGACGGCCTCAGCCCTACATGAATAATCGTCCCTATTAATTAAATTTCTGAACAAGCAAATTAAGTGAACAAAAAGTGATGAATGTATTTGATTTTAACATTGTGATCAATTCCAATTAAAAGAATATTTGTCTGAAAGATTTTAATCAGACCAATAGACTGATCAATCAATTCTTTCCTAAAGTCATCAATGTGTTTAAAATGAAATATATTGCCTTATGAACTGTTCTGTGTGAGTGTAAAACATAAATAAAGAGGCATTATATAGGATTTTCTTTTTTATTTATTTGTAGCCCTCTCATAAACACGCTAACCCATTTAAGTTAGCCTGTCACAAACATAATATGACTCATTCAATACAATATGACAAGACAACAAATTATTCTTAACATTAAATTTTCCTAAAATAAATACATTAAACTTATACTAATGATTTACAGGTGATCTGAATGGCCTTCTAGATTTCTTCCCCATGGCAGCGAGATCAATTGTAATGCCATTGGGCAACACAGCTTTGTTTTCTTGGTAATCAATGAACCCTTTCTCTTCCTGGCCCTCTTTATTTTTGTCACATGCAATACCAGTATCATAGTTGTACTCTCGCTTAAGACCATCGGGGTCTACATAACCGTATTTTCCGCGAGTAATACAATCGACACCGATGGTTTCCTCCTTGAAGGAGCCATCGTCATTCTCGAAGCCCCAGGTAATGCTTCCGTCCTCGTTCTCGTCTCTCCATTTGCGGATGATCTGTGCAACAGGCTTCTTTTCCCTGTGGTGGGAAGGTGTGTATTTTTGTGGAGGCGCGTGCTTCACTGGCGCACGATTGATAGGCTCCTGCGGGCGCGAGTACTGTCTAATGGGCTGCTGAACCGGGGCATCTTCTTCTTCAACGAATGGCTTCGGCTCCGGACGGAACGCCGGCCGTTGAGGACGGCTCGAAAGAGGCTGCAGTCTTACCGGTTGAGGTTTCGGCTCGTTTCTGACCGGATTGAACGATTGCGGCTGCTCGTTTCTAATCGGGTACGATTGAGGCTGCTCGTTTCTAGTCGGGTACGATTGCGGCTGTTCGCCTCTGATCGGGAATGATTGCGGGGCGATAAGGGGCCGGTATTGAGTAGGCTTGATCGGTTCAAGTTTCGGCACCGATGGTGTCGATTGCTGGAATGGCGATACGTTAAAAATGATTGGTGGTTTCGGTTGGGACGTTGTGGTGATATCGAAGAAATCGTTTTGCGGTTCCGGTGTCGAGAATAAGTTTGGTGAGAATGCAGTGGGGGTGTTGCTTTCGTAGTCATCTTCTGGTTCTTCTGTGACCGGTTTGGCGGGTTCCTCGATGGACTGCAGGCTGGGGCGTGGCGAGGCATCTACGGATTTGAAGGAGGGTCTGGCGTGTCCAGGGCGCCGCCCGCGGGGTAGGGGCAGGGGCCCGGGCACTGGCGCGCTGTTCAGCCTCCCCTGTCGGAATCCTCTGACGGGGCCTCCGACCGGAATGGCTCCGGGTATTTGTAGTCTTGGTGGGATTGGTGAGTCATATTGAGCATAGGCTGTGACTGCGCACAGCATACATATCTGTAAAGAAAGAAAATATTTTGACATTTTAAATGAGTCACGTATTCATGATGTATCGGTGTGTTCGGTTGCATAGTCTCATAATATGCAGTTGAATAAACCATTTTTCTGGTCTGCTAAGCATTAGATAACTGACAGCTCAATCGATACGAGTCGTCTGCGGTACAATGATTAACGTACACGTGCGATTACTTGAATGTTTATTTTTTGTTATGAAAACGTAGGATAAGCTCGATTTGGTAGGCGGAATGCCAGCGGCGACCACGCAACGATCCGACATACTTTCGAGACCGGTGGACCTTGCCCGCACAATGCAGTTCGTGATCGACACTTGACTAGCCTGAATCTATCGGACCCATACATTATTACTTAGAATATATTTGTATTGTTATTGTCAGTAAGTATAGTATAAGCATCTTGTACTCGTTACATAACGGATTGGTTACGCCTGATTTAATGGGACTCCATTTTGTTATTGTATTATTATAATGTTAATATAGCTTTCTAAATAAGTTAATACTAAGAACAGTAGGTATAAGGTAATAATAAAAAGTAATAAGTAAATAGGTAATGCTTATTTGGACTTATTAAAGTATTCCATAGTTCGCTTTCAAACGGACCCGATTAGAAAATTAACTTTTTTTGCATGATGATAATAACGCTAATATTATAAAGGCCAATGTGTGTGAGTGTGTATGTTTGTAACTTATTCACGCAAGAAACTACTGGTTTGATGAAACTTTACAATGATAAGCTTATACATCACAATAACACACAAGCTATAATTTATAGAGATCCGACAATTACGCGGCTGAAACCGCAGGGAATCGCTAGTAACAACAAATACAACACTCAGTTATAATAACAGAATTAAACCTCAGTGATAGATAATTTAATCTCTATTCGGGTCACTATTGTAACTCGGTAGGAAAACCATAATAAGTTCAACTAAGTATTATTTACATATTACACGCGATCGTTATTATGTATTAATTACTTTATTAATTACGTTGCTAATAACGAGCATTCGGATGAGTTTATAATCGTCATTTTCTAGCTAGAGCCAACGTTGCTGTGTTGCCAATGTGATAATTATTGTTGTATTTTAATTGCGTTCTAATTGATGGATATTACCGATTATGTCAGTTTCTATACGCGGTAGGTACCCTATGAAGATTACATATTCTGTATGAGGTTTATGTACGGAGAACAGCACATCGAGGTCGACACTGCGGTATATCTTATTCAGTTGCAATAAGGGCTAGTTTGCAACAAAAGTGGGTAACTTGATGTACTGGCCGCTGTACATGGATTCAAGCACCGAATGCCTAACATACCTGCCGAATGCCTGACGTTCGACGACCTCCGTGGTGTAGTGGCTAAGCACGCTGGTTTCAAGGTGTCGTCGCTCCGAGGTCCCGGGTTCGATCAATTCGGGTCAATGTAGAAATCAAAATTTTCTATATTGTCTCGGGTCTGGGTGTTGTTGTACCACCGTTGTGTCTGATTTCCATAACACAAGTGCGTCAGCTACTTTGGGATCAGAGCAATGAATGTGATTGGTGTCATCATTATTTATTTATTTTATTTTTATACCTAATCACTTTTTATGAAATATCACTCAGTTAAAATATGTAACGATATTTAATAGGCACCTTTATAAATAACAGGCAAGTTACACGTATCATTGCAAATGTAGAGTTCCAATTAATAAAATATTTCATTTTTAATGCGTCTTGCAGCGAACGTAAGCAGCAATCAGTTCGGTCAACCATTCGTTTAAATAATTACTTAACGCGACTCGTATAATTTTACGATAGTGATTGAGAAATAGGCGTACCTACTCCACATAGAGTAGGCTATAGTTGCTTGTCGAGTAATAGTCCATTGAATGAGTCCCTCCAAGTGGGGTCTAGAGTGCGTGAGTTAGTAACGTAAGATGTTTCTTCGGAAACATGTTAAGAGTCCCTAGGTAATAAACATACTAAAACCCCGGGACACTAGGAGGAGCCCCGGAGTGGGGGGAGGGGGGGGGAAAGGGTCATTTTTTTCATTTTTCGCTTAAATCTCAAAAACGGCACATGTTACAGAAAAACTTTCAAGGAAAAGTTGAAAGGCCATAAAATTATCTACAAGTTGTACCTAGATCATTTTTTTCTATTAGCAGCCGTTTTCGAGCTACATCCTATGAAAGGTGAAAAATTCGAAAACATAAGCAAACTTTAGCATAAGCTTAACGAGGGCGGACCCCTTACCATGCTACGTGTGAAAGTTCATCGAAAAAATCCGAACAACGGATAATGTTGGGACATTGATGACATATGAGAGGCACTAGAGGAAAAAAAATAAAAAGTATCGTAACTACCCTAATAAAATTCAATTCCTCCTAAACACCTCCATGGTTGAATCTGGTTTTTTTATCAATGATAGACCTAATTATGAGCAATTTGTCGGTACTGGTCACAAGTTGCACTTTTGAGCTTTTTGAAAGGAAAAAATAAAAAAGATCAAGTTCGGTAACTCAAACTACCCTAACATATATTTTGACAATCGATTCCTCCTAAAGGCTTCCACGGAGGAATGTGTTTATTTTACCAATTATAGACCTAATTAAGAGCAATCTATCAGTACCGGTCACAAGTTGCACTTTTGAGGTTTTTGGAAGAAAAATAATTAAAAAGGTCAAGTTGCGTAACTACCCTAATATAATATTATGACAATCAATTCCTCCTAAAGGCTTCCATGGAGGAATGTGTTTTTTTTACCAATGATAGACCTAATTAAGAGCAATCTATTAGTACCAATCACAAGTTGCACTTTTGAGCTTTTTTAGAAGAAAAAAAATAAAAAGTTCAAGTATCGTAACTACCCTAATAAAATTTAATTCCTCCTAAAGGCTCCATGGTGGAATCTGGTTTTTTTATCAATGATAGACCTAATCATGAGCAATCTATCTGTACCGGTCACAAGTTGCACTTTTGAGTTTTTTGGAAGAAAAAAATAAAAAGATCAAGTTCAGTAACTCAAACTACCCTAATATAATATTTTGACAATCGATTCCTCCTAAAGGCTTCCATGGAGGAATGTGTTTATTTTACCAATTATAGACCTAATTAAGAGCAATCTATCAGTACCGGTCACAAGTTGCACATTTGAGTTTTTTGGAAGAGAGAAATATTTTTTGATCGATTGATGTGATAAACATGGGTATGTAGTATGGGGAAATTGTTTGAGCCAAAATCATTTTTTACTGCGTGTAACTCAGAAATGGTAGGATATAGGAAAAAATGATTTAGGTACAACTTGTAGATAATTTTATGGCCTTTCAACTTTTCCTTGAAAGTTTTTCTCTAACATGTGCCGTTTTTGAGATTTAAGCGAAAAATGAAAAAATGGACCCTTTCCCCCCCTCCCCCCACTCCGGGGCTCCTCCTAGTGTCCCGGGGTTTTAGTATGTTTATTACCTAGGTACTATAAAGTCGGCTAGCGAAGTATATTGTCGCAACCAGTGCAAATGGGAAAACAACTGCCTACCCCACTTTCAGAAATCGATGTGCGTGTCGTAATAATAACAAATCTGAACTTAGTTCAAAGCTTGCTGGTTTAATAGCGCCGTGACCTTGCAGTAGATTAAGGCAGTTAGTACTATTTATTTAATAGACAATTTAAATGTCAGTATGATATTGGTCTACTCAATGTTGCTACCTCTAATCGCTGAGGAACCAAAACTTCAGGTTTTATAATCTCTTTCCACCCGACTTTCTACCTGGACTACTAGACTTTGCTTCTGAATTTCTGCCGAAACACGTAATTACGATGATAAAATTATTAAATTTGTGCAACAGGATTAAAAAACCGGCCAAGTACGAGTCGGACTCGCACACTAAGGGTTCCATGCCAACTTCAGCTGAATTAGAGATCCACTTACATCCACTTAGCCAAAATACCAATATTTTTTTGACGGCAAATTTAACTTTGTTCTTGATAGTGTTTGTATAAATAACAAAGTTATATATGCGTTTATTGAAAATGTGCTCTATCTCAAATACTACTCGTTCGATCTCGTCCAAACAAATTTTGGTTGAAAGGTTTGTCAATATCTACATCACGTTTTTTTAAAAAAAATTACACTCGCTTAGTTTTAAAGTTGGATGAGGGGGAACGCCCATTTTATGAAGCCCACTTTCGAAGCGTCTATCTCTCAAACGTTAGACTTTTAGAGTAAATAGTTTGAAGGAACTCATGTCATTTTAAAAGACCCATCCGTAGACGCATAGGTTTGTTAAAAAAAATTTTTTAGGTTTTAGTTTCATGTACGGGAGCCCTCCCTTAAATATCATATTTTTTATTTTTTGTACGAGAATTGTAAAGCGGTTATAAACAGGATACATGTATCTACCAAGTTTCAACTGTGTAGGTAATACTATAGTTTTAGAATTAAGTGGCTGTGACATACGGACGGGCAGACAGACAGACTTGACGAAACTAGAAGGGTTCCGTTTTGTGCCATTCGGATACGGAACCCTAAAAAATCTTTGTTTGCCAATAGGATCATTAACAACTTAGCAGTCTTTAGCTAAGACGGAGCATCAATCGATGTGTGCGCATAGAGCTTAAGGTTAAGGTCAAATCATAATGTAATTAATCTCTTAATAGCTGCGGAGGTCCGTCTGTATAACAGCTTGTCTCACATTGATCCAGAACGCCAATATAGCTGGGCAATATTATTTAAGGCTTGCAATAGATATGCTATTTAAATATGTTATTTATTGTTGTCCCAATTAGCACAATCGTTTGAACCAAATAAAATAAAATATTGAAAGGAGGGATTAATGCTAAAGAGAATTTGAAATTCGATAAAATATACCAATTGTTTTCCGCAAATATCACTCGCCTCTGCTCGTAAGTAACCTTAAGTATGTAGGCAGTGACTCAACCAACACAATAAGCGAATTTAAACAAGTTTGGCTGCTCTATAATGTGCAGGTAATGCATTCTTTCTGGTCTGGAAGTAGTAATGTCGGAGCCGTGGTATGTTTCCGCCATTCAAGGTGAAGTTGGAACGGAGAACAGTGAGCTGACATTTTGAGACCACTATTTGGACCAGACCTGCGAAGGTTTGAGCTTAAACAGAGCACTCATCTCCCAACTAGCACACTAGTGGAAATAGCAGCCTATTTTGCAACTTGCAGCTGTACAGTAGCGCTTTAGGGGTTCAGAAAGTGGTTTTAAGTTCTACTATTGCTTCCGTTACTGCCCATAGCTGTGAATATCACTAGGGGTAGCAGCAGTTGAACCAAATACCACTCTAGGCTTTACAAGAGTTCATTTTACATCCCATTTACCGTCTATAGCTTTAAAAGAGAGTTCAATCGTGTATGTTACAGCCTTAAGCTGCTAAAAAGTTTCTAATGCCGCTGCTGTACGCTTCACAACTGCATAAAGACTGTTATTGCCGACTTTTTAACGGAACTGTAAAAAATACATATTTATCACTGTTTTGCCACTAAAAGTTACATTGCAGAAGTTATTTGCACTTTTGCGCAGACTTAAGTAGCAATTTTATCAACTGTGTTACTAATAGTGACACTAAGGCACAAACAAAAATAATGCGCCAAATTCGAGTTCAACAAACCCAACGAGGGTCCCGTAGATTTGGTTTTCTCAATTAGTAATAGCGGACTAGTTACAGAGGAAAAGTAAGTTATAGCTTGGTGTGGCAAATTATAAAAATAAAGTAATTTAAATGTTATTGTGTATTTTTTAGTTTCTTGCTTTTAGGTGCATTCAATTTAATTTAAAATTCTAAAGTTTTAGTGGAAAAAATATCGATTTTAGTAAACATACACGGAGTACCTATTTACAAAAGCTCCAAACAAGATTTTTTGCCTAGATTGTGCAGTATTTTTGAAATGCCTCACTTAAGTCCTATAATATGTGCAATTTATCTAGGTTCAACTAAAGGTAAAGATTTGAATGAATTTTAAAAAGTTTTTATTGAAGTAATGAGCTGTTTGCTTTACGATGTTAACATACGAAATAGAAAAAAATCTTTCTCACTGAGATGCTTTGTATGCGACTCTCCTGCCAGAGCTATGATAAAATGTAGGTATACACCTGTATCTACTTGCTATCTGCCAGAATGTGTTATTAACAAGTTGGAAAAAAATCATTTATTTTTTTCCTACTTCACGTCTTATAATTATGGGGTTTTATAATAACTGCTGAGTTTATTCAAGATGATGTTATATTTTTATTTACAGTTTTTCGGATCTTATCTTCCTTGTATGATTTTTTTTCCAGGTGTGTGTTAATATAATAGAAAACATGGTTGCCTTAAGTGTACAGTTGTGGAAGAATATTTCCATGTTTCGCACACTGAGATATTTCCTGACACTAAAATGTTCAAGTTATTTGGATGGTCCGAGAAGATGTGGCGAGGGCGCTGGTAACAGTTTTTTTGGCTTATTGATCTGGTGTCGAACAATCTAATATTTCTATCAACTGCTTGTCAGCCATTTCATACGTCATAATATTGTTCCTTTTAACAGTGCAGCTTATTTGAATCCAGTTCGGTTTAGGCGTTGAATTCTATCCTACGTATTTTTTTACTTTTTTATTCGGCCAGTGTAACACTATGTTTTTCCCATTTAGATGGACAAATTGAAAGTTCTTGTTTGTATTGCTTTTCGTTGTTGGTTTGAATTATTTTGAAAGGCATTCTGAAAACATGGTAAAAAAACATAGTTAAACAATTCAATTCGCGAAAACTATAGAAGCAGCTGCAAACGATCATCGTATTTTAGGGTTTTCAACGAGTTTTACGGATCTCCAAGCAAGTAACCATTAATGTGGTTCGATACCTGCAGTAAGTATGAAATAAAAGTTATTGTAAAGACTTGAACTGCATTAGTGGTCCAGTTATTACTTGGACCTTCAGAAGAGTGAAACTTAACGCTTTGACGCGCAGAGAGGAAGTAATGAGGTTGAAGTTGCAACTCAAAGCTGCTTCTCATAGCCGCCATGTTTACAGGACAATATTCATCAGTATTTAAGAATTTTATAAGCTTATATAAAAAAATGTAGAAAAATATCACTAGATATAGAACCAGAAACTAACAAAATACAAATGTAGTCAAGTATGTAATTTTTATATCGTGTAGGTATGTGACATAATATTATTTGTATAATGAAATTTCACATATTTTAGGATATTATGAGATAATTATTGAGGCGCGTCAAAAATACTCTAATAATATCAACTATTGGCACGATAAACTGATCTGCGTTTTTAGCCACTTGCATATAATACGAAACATAGCTCAAAAAGACTTACTTCACTTCACTAAATTATTTATTTATATTCGTAATGTCTGACGAACAACAGCTGTGAGATTTAATAAATGAGAGACAAGGTGAATGATCAGTGATCTAGTTAGTACACACAAACCTGTCATTCATTCAATAAGCTCCACAAGAGCTTCAGTATGGAGATAATTATTCGTTGCAGCTCCTGCAGCGCTTTTATGCCACTAGTTTGAAGTTCTAATGGAACTGTAGGTTGCAAAAAGTTGTGCCTCTTTGGCTGCAAAGCGGCTGCATTAGTTCTGCAGTGGACGCTTTAGCGCTTGAGCTTGGCGCCTTGAGTAATAATCGGATTGGCTCCAAAGCTCTTAAGCAACTGTTTTGTGCTAGTTGGGCTGTACTAATACTAGCGGAAACTTTGTTTCGCCCCCATCCTCGTCTTGCCCCGCCTCGTATCGCCCAGCCACGTAATTAAAGAAAAATGATAAGGGTGGGCAACCCTTATCACTAAGGGGTATGAAAAATAGATGTTGGCCGATTCTCAGACCTACTTAATATGCTCACAAATAAATATATAAATAATTTCATAAGCCGTTTCAGAGGAGTACGGGAACGAACATTGTGACACGAGAATTTTATATATAAGATTACAAAGCTAAAGAGTTTGTTTGTTTGAACGCGCTAGGAACTATCTATTGGACCGATTTGAATAAATATTTTTGTGTTAGATAATATAAGATACGATTTATTTCTCACCATAAATGTTACAAAACAGTGATACAGTTATGAACTATAGCTAGTGATATTAGCTTAACTTAATAAGATTAATTTAGATGCACATCAAATTAGTAAGTAAAAACATTGTAGTTGAACATATAAAATACAACATTGTAGTTGAACATATAAGATAGCATACGAGTATTTATCGAGGAAGGCTTAAGGCTTTCAAACATGACGGTGCGACGGGAGAAGAGGGAGCAAACTCAAAAGCACGGACGAAGACGCAAGGGGCAGCTAGTTCATAAGACAAGGATACAATGGGAGCCCTTTCGGTCGCATACTCCCTTTAGCGTAATAATGCTAAGCATGAAACCCATGGCTCGGCCCTTAGGTTTCATGCTTAGCTCAAACCAAGAACACCTCGGTAATGTTATTTATAAGTAGAAAGAATACGTTTCGTTATAAAATAAAACCATTTTTTTAAAAACCAGAATTACTTAATATAACTAGCTAGATTAACTACATTATTCTACAATGCCCTGAAATTATTTGGATTTATTGTTGCATTGTTCATGATGAGAAAACATAAATGTTTCATCGATTGCATTGCATCGCCTTGCCTCGTCAGTGATATAGAGAATCGATTCTCGATTTTATGTATCGACTGACATTTACTTACGAGCACTTGAATACTTATTTTATGCTTGCATATGCTTTGAAAGCCAGCAAGAATTTTATTTTGTCGGCTTTTCGTATTGACATAGGTTTTGTACACCTTTTCCTCACACTAATGTGTGTTCACACACACATTACTTTTTCCACACTTTTAACTTAGAACATAGTTAAGGCAAATAACCACGAGATCGATACACACTTCTTAACCGACTTAAAAAAAGGAGGAGGTTATCAATTCGAATGTTTTTTTTGTATCTATGTTACCTCGTATCTCAGTCGTTTGTCGACGGACAGACGGGAAGAAATAAAATTTACTTTAAAAAAAAGTTAAAACCGACTTCAAAACCAAAATGCACTAAAAAGTCTTTAATAAACTCTTGACTATTGAAAGGATAGGAACCCATTGTAGTCAAACAATTTCGTTTTGCAGTCGGTGCCATCACTTTGACCATCAAGCATCAACTATCACAGCACCGACTACAAAAAGAAATTGTTTGCCTAAAATGGGTCCCTTTCCTTTCAATAGTCAAGAGTTTATTTAGGACTTTTTTTTATCTGATATCAATTTCATAAGAAAGAAGGTTAACACCATCGTTAAGTTTGTATTTTGTCATAGCTTATTTCCGTTGATCTTTTTAATCTGTCCAATTAATTACTCAATGCTGACATAATATCCTATGCCTAAAGCCCGATTTTACCAACCTCAGATGAGGAATATTTCAGAATTAAATAGACCCAATCCGAAATTTTGACTTTGGGTCATAAACGCTATAAACAACCACTTTCAGACTTTAATTATTACTTATTTTAATCAAAAATGATATTCAGATTTTGGGTAAATAAGTAAACTTTGAAGTACAATAAAAAATATTTCGATATATCTATACCATAGCTGATTATTTCTAAATAAATACACATTTCACAGACTTAAAAACTTTTTTTTATTAGGTCTCTCTAATTCTGAAGGTGCATTAAGAATATAATGCAAAACGCCTTTTCATAACGTCACTCTTGGGCCAAAGAAGTGAAGTACCGTAACCCGAGTTTAACTTTTTGTATGGAAGCGACGACGTAACTTTTTGTATGGGAAATTTTAGTTCTACTAGTGGCCGCTTACGGCGCTGTGCCATTTTTAACCGACTTCAAAAAGGAGGAGGTTATCAATTCGACGGTATGTTCTTTTTATTATTATTTTTGTATGTATGTTACCTCATATCTCAGTCGTTTGTCGACCGAATCGAAAAATTTTTTCGCCTACTTAGAGGGTGGCTGTACAACTTAGAGGGTGGATTGGTGTAGTTGGTCCCATTTTTTCCATTTTGGGATCTGATGATGGGATCTTGGTGTAATCGA
Source organism: Pyrausta purpuralis (assembly GCA_963924145.1). NCBI lineage: Eukaryota > Metazoa > Arthropoda > Insecta > Lepidoptera > Crambidae > Pyrausta > Pyrausta purpuralis. Next base: position 13,421,344 of record OZ001650.1, read on the forward strand.
GGGAAACCCTCATATTTTAAAGGCACGTATAGTGTTTTTTTACTAGAATCTTAATGTTGATGTGTTGTTACTTCTGATAGTCAACATCTTGTGGGGCTGAGCTGATGGTGGAACTCCTTAACGCTTAGGAGTTCAGTAATTATAATGACGGAACTTATGATAGGTAATTTGTAGCTTCTTAAAAAATAGAATCATAAGGTGCAACTCTCCCCCCTCTTATGTAATCACTAAAAATGAAGAAATAAAATAAACTTTAATAAAAAGTAAAAACCGACTTCAAAACCAAAATGCACTAAAAAGTCTTAAATAAACTCTTCACCATTAAAAGGAAAGGAATCAGTTTTAGGCAAACAATTTTCTATATACTTTTTTACGTCGTCGCTAGCGAGTAAACTCATGGTAACGATAAAGATGATTGCTGTTTTCCTTCAATACCATTTCTAAGTTCCTATAAGGTGTAAAGCTGCGGAAACGATCGGATCTGCTTTCTACTTGTTTTAGAGCGCTTTCACACTTAGGCGACTTTAGCAGCGCGACGGTCGCGCTGCTGTCAATTTCATACATAAAATCACATTAAAGAGACGCACTGCTGTCGCTCTAATGTGAAGGCGCACTTAGTGTCGTTGACATACCTGCAATACGCACCAAACGTTTTCCGATCTACATATCAGATGCGTATTGCGTATGGCTAAACCAATACACATTGCGACTTTTAGCAGCGATGCAGTCGCGATACTGTCGCGATGCAGTAGCAAACAGTCTACCTTAGTTACAGTTTACCTAAGCTATCATAGTGAATTTCACTACTACGTCGAGGAAGGAAAATATTGTCCAAAGATTTAGAGATTACAATAAAGAAATGCGCCAATCCAACAAATCTACATTGAACACCACGGCTCTTAAGATTCCGGGCCCCACCAAAACAATTTTTCTCTCGGAAGCACTTACAACTAAAGCTCGTCGCGTCTTCTACCTTACAAGGGAGCTTGTCAAAAAACGAAAAATTGCGGCCACCTGGACTTCGTACGGGAAGGTTTATATTAGGACGGAAGAAGGTCAACCCCCTATGCGTGTGACCGACGAGAAAGAAATCTCAAATCTTTTTTTATAATTTTGATTGTATTTTTCTGTTTATATTTACATTCCTGTATTTTACTGAATGTAACTGATTCCATTCATGATAGTATTAGATTTAATTACCTGTATTGTTCTTTTTTGCTATGCTTGCAATATGCCTATAATAATAGTTTTTCTCTATATTCCTTCTGTATCTGTTTGTGCAGTCATATTCCTATTAAAACACATCTCATTCACACACACTCACACTTACAAAACATTCACCAAACCACACACACACTTTCATATCAAAGGGGAGGCAGGGTCCAGATTTCGGCTTATTTCATACTTTACCTTATCTCAATCAGTCACGCAAAGGTCGTGACAGTCATAATTAAACATATCTACGAACAGTTGTTTTTAAAATGCAAAATATTAATATGATAGGCCGGGAGCTGGACTCTTTATCTCTTACTCATGTTGTCACTTGTGGGATAAGCGATGTAAAGCACAAGATTAATAGTAATAACCGCACTTTAAATATTTTAACACAAAATATTTGCAGCATAGGCTGTAATTTAAGTAATTTCGAAACCCTTCTACAAAGATCAGAAGTAGACTGGGACGTACTGGTTTTGACGGAGTGTTGGTTACCGTCTAATACAAATATACCAAGTCTCACCAACTACACCCACGCAGCTACTACAACTAACATCACACAAAACGAAGGCGTAGTCATATATCTTCACGAAAAATTAAAAGGTATTTTCGAAGAGCCACAAGTCGATGATAGTAACTGCCTTCTACTAAAAATCAATAATGAAACTTGTATTATCGGAGTCTATCGTCCACCGGGCTATAGGGATGCTAGTAAATTCATAACCTCCCTAGACACTTTGCTTAAGGAACTCAGTAATTTTAAAAATATAATTCTTTGTGGAGATATCAACATCGACATTGTACCCACTAGCGTAGACAAATACTGCAATGAGTATTTGAACATGTTAGCTTGTCACTGTATCCTTGCTGGACATACAGAGATAACTCATTTTCGTACGTGCCTTGACCATATAATGTTGAAGTGTAAACTGGAAGCTACGTGCGTAATACTAGAAACCTCCATAACGGACCATCAAACAGTAGCCTTAAGTTTTAACCTAGGGACTCAACTTATATACAAGAACAAGACTAGAACCCATGTTAACCTACAAAATCTAGACACCGTGATCAACCAGATCGATTTTGATTCAATTCTCTCCTGCAATGATCCCAACATTGCAGCAAACATGCTAGTAGGGTATTTGAATTCCGCTATCAAAGAAAGTTCAACCTCTATTAAGATCCCAAACAGACAACTTACTAATAAACCCTGGATAACTAAAGCCTTATTGCGTTGTATGAGAAACAGAGACAACTTGTTCAAAAAATTCAAACAAGACCCTACCAATGTTGCTATTAAAACCACGTACAAACGATATCGGAATTTCTGCACATCAGCCCTAAAGAAAGCTAAAAGAACATATGAAAGACTTGAACTAGAAACTGCACGAGACAATAAAAAAGACCTCTGGGATGCCATCAAAAATATCACTGGTGCAAAAAAACTGGCTGACCATTCATCCTTACTGGTGGATCCGTCAGATCCACAGGGTAGTGTTAATGAAGTGAACAAGTTTTTTGCGAATGTAGGAAAAAACTTGGCTGAAAATATAGCGCCCTACAACCCGAGCAATCAAAAACAGAATCCCCTACCAACTTGGTCGCCCTCATTCTCTCTAGTTATGACACTGACTGACGAAATGGAGATTGACGACATAATCAATGGGCTGAGGGACAAATGCGCAGTAGGAATAGACTCAATTTCAACAAAAGTAATAAAAAGATATGCGGCTCTCATAACTGCACCCTTATGTCACGTTGTCAACCTATCGATTACCAAAGGTGTGTTTCCCTCGGTTTTTAAGAAAGCTTTAGTTAAACCAATCCACAAATCTGGTTCTAAAGATAGCGTTGACAACTATAGACCCATATCCTTGTTACCTTCGTTATCCAAAATTGCTGAGCGTATTATGAATGATAGACTTATAAAATACTTAGAGAGTCGAAACCTTCTTTCTCCGAACCAATTTGGCTTCCGACGTGCTAAGTCCACTAATGACGCTGTCCACGAGCTTGTTAACTCAATCATAACATCTCTAGATGCCAAAGAAAAGTGCATAGCTGTTTTCATCGACCTGGCCAAGGCGTTCGACACAGTCTCAATTCCCCTTCTATTGACTAAATTAGAGAGGATTGGAGTACGTGGCACGCCACTCAAACTCTTTAGTGATTACCTTAGCAATAGAACACAACGAGTAAGGATTGGAAATTGGACTAGTGACGAAGTAACCACTACTTACGGCGTCCCACAAGGCAGCATACTAGGACCAACATTATTTTTGGTGTACATCAATGACCTGTGCCAACTAACCCTACACCATGGACAAGTGTTCACCTTCGCCGATGATACTGCTCTTTTCTTCAGAGGCGTATCCTGGCAAGATGTCTTCCTTTCCGCACAGCAGGGACTAGGTTTGGTCAATGATTGGCTCAGACAAAACATCCTCACCTTAAACATCACTAAGACGAATTTTATCCCTTTTGCCTTACGTACCGATCTACTGCCGCCCCATGATATGCTCCTCTACGTCCACAAATGTGTCTCTGCTAGCACGTGTTCTTGCCCCAGTCTCGCCAGAACCAAAGACATTAAATACCTCGGGGTCATCATCGATCAAACCCTCTCCTTTAAACAGCACATTATGACACTTGTCGTTAGGCTTCGTAAGCTTATCTATGTGTTTAAGTCCCTCAGACACGTAGCTGACCGCCGGGTGCTTAAAATGGTCTACTATGCATTAGCTCAATCTATTGTGGACTATTGCATAACGGTATGGGGTGGGGCAGATAAAACTCACTTGTTGGAGGCAGAAAGAGCCCAGCGTCTTATCTTGAAAGTGGCCGCTTGCCTCCCGAGCCGACACCCCACTTTCGATCTATACAAGGAGTGGAGTGTATTAACCGTCAGGCAATCCTTCATTCTCCATACTGTTCTTAAAAAACACACGATGCTGCACTACGACCCTGACTTAGTCAAAGGGAAACGCAAGAAGGGAAACGTCTGCCCTAGACAACTCTTCAGAACCGCAACATCTCGCAACTTTTTTTGCTTCTTGGGAGATTACCTTTACAATAAGCTAAACAACTTACTAAATTTTTACTCGGTCCCAAGACGAGCATGCAAAATAGCCATAACCCAACATCTTAAAATGCTAGACTACAACACTACCGAAGACCTTCTTACTATACTGGTTTAATAAGGATACTCATCGACACATAAAAGCTTTACCTTCTCAATACCTTTTATTCATAAATTAGCTCAAATTCGCTATCTCTCTGACACACAGTAAATCAACAAACACACACACACACACACATCCAAATTATGCACGTACAAACAGAATCTCATAATTTTAGTTATGTTAAACACAACTTATGTTTAATACTAATGCATAAGGTAATCCTAATACTTTACTTAAGCCATCTGTGAGGGGGGCCTGGTGATCTGTATCACAGGTTTTTCAGAAACCTACTTCAGACACCAGTCTTTCACAAATTACTGGTAAAAAACTTCATGTGTACCCTTAAGTTAATGTAAAGTTGCTTTGTAATTACCTATTTGTGAAGAGAAATAAATATATTATTATATTATATTTATATTATACCTTTACACACTTGCGCTACTTTTAGTATCGATACTGTCGCGACGCTGTCTCGCGATAGTATCTATGTAGTGGCAGGAGCTGACCGTTGACGACTGTATCTGTAAATTGGCAACTGTATCGATACAAACGCGACGGCATCGATGCTTAAAGTCTCAGCGTGTAAGGGGTCTAGGAAAGAATGGAATATGCTATGCTGAATTGTTCCTTAAGCACTAGTCAGTCAAATATCCAGGACCAAATCGTCACGTACCATCAGATCGTGGTCAATATTAGTAACGCCCATAGAAGTACTATCCCCTATTCTAAAGGGATAAAAATTTTATGGTAACGCCACAACGCTTAAGACTTGACGGTAAGAGTCTAATTTTTATATTTGCAGCAAAAGCAATTTCTGTAGAAGTTATTGTTATCTAAACGGGTGAATGAGTTTGGTATGAACATAGGTAATATCTGCTCTACATTTTAGGGTATGATGTAGGTTTGATTAGATCAGCGTTAAATTGCTATTACGTGTAATAGTGCCGATGTAATGTAGTGTCTTAATCAATCAATCAATACGCGGAAGCTTTTAAATTGGTTTGGGTGTGGTGTGATAAACAATTTAACTAAGCTATGTGTATAATAAACGTGCATCTTAATTGTAATTTATTGGCTATCCTTTGTCAATTTAAATTACCGAATATGTAGAGAAAACTTTTTGTTAGTATTTATGCTCATTCACATCTGTGGTTAAGTGGATTCATTGGTCGTCACTATGTTCATCATGATAAGTAGATAACGTGTTTATAATTACAGATTATGTTGATATCGCAACAATGAAATGAAATTATCTGTTACGCATAATACATTGCTGCCCGAAGTTATCTTTCTTAGCTGGCTGGCTTCCTTATTTAGTGTCATTGTTGTACAACTATAAGATAGGGATTAAATACCTAGGAATGATATGGAACTTACAAAAAAATACTACTTAATTTTGTTATTGTGTCTCATCATTGGCCTTAAAATTTACGTGTAGTAATAATCTCTATAGGCAGTAACGATTTATGGTAATGTGTTTATTGTTTAAAATGTGGGCAGAATATTTCGCAAATGAATAGATCAATCGACATTGTAATCCAGCGCGTAGGAGCTGTTAGCAATAAGTAAACTTTTATCTAAACTGTGGCAATAGCAATGTTCAGTTGGTTAGTTAGTACTTAATGCGTTGATGTCTTTTACTAGAGGAATGTTTAAGCTCTACTTATTTTGATTTTGATTGTCTTTTATTGCTTTTCGTGACTATTAATATGGTTCGAAATCGTTAAGTTTAATAGGCATGCCTAGATTGCCTAGTTAATAATGGTTTTTAAAACCTTAAAAAATATCTGTAATAAACTATTAGATTTACAAAGATCTCAGTGTTCGACGATGAATTATATAGGTTGTGAGATTAGTGTTATTTTATTTTAAAATGTTAGCGAAATGTTTTATTTTAAAAGTTTAGCGAGCAAAGAAAAGTGAACTTTTTAAGTAAATTTCGTTTTCGGGACGGTAAAATCTTTTAATTCATACTTGCATATTATTTTTATTTTTTACGTGTATAGTTTAAAGTGAAACTTAAATGAAAAGTCTTCAATGCCTATGTATTCATTGATATCATAAAGTATTTGGATTCAGACCTTCCTTACGTAATCTTCCTTTGTCGTGTTTCCTGAAGATTGGAAGTGCGAGTTGATGTTTGTTTCACCGCGGAATATTGTATATTTATTTAAGAAAGTATAACATAACTTGATGTGGCGTAACTGTTACGGCTGGTCGGAGAAATTCCACAAATTGCTTGTATTCAGACAAGAGCAGTTACTAAACCTAGTTAACGCTCAATTATTTATAATAAGCCGGCTTAGCCACTGTATGAATTAGGGGGACAATGAAGGAACATAACAAATGTAGACTTCGTATATAAACATAGTATTTGTCAGCAATTTTTGTGGCACTATGCTTTATGTGTTGTGAACTTGTCATGCGCAAAATGGGCTGAAATATTATCGAGATTTAATTACTATTTATGAATACAATCAAAAGGCCGGATGATAACTTCCTTTCGTTGTCAATGCCGATAAGACTTCAGGCACACCTGTGTTATACTTTCTAGTGTAAGTGGTAAAGTCAGGTCCAGCTTATATATATCCAGTTCGCATGAGATATATTTTGTTCCCACCGTATCAATCAGCCATTTGTTACTGCGGAATTTGAGAGTATAACTACTTATCGGCAGCGTAAGACCGGTAAGGTATGGAGTTTCAACTCTGTAGTCTTTTTGCGCACACAATTTGCTGTTGAAATATTTATAACTAGTTCTGTAGTACCTACTTTTGTATCTATCCAGTCGAACCTGTTGCTATAATAACTGAGTCAAAACTGGCGTGTTTGTCAATCTTTGCGTGTTTTGCGTAATTCGTAGTTAATATGACTGCTTGCTAAATAGATCAGTTTAGTGCGAAACAATTAGTTCCGCTTATAAGTTAAGAAGGGCATGGCAGTGTCGAAAGGCTATCGAGTGAGTATTATTTGTCTGGATACTGGCAGCTCACGACCGCCACCCAAGGTTAACATGCGAAACCAATAGCCGACCAACTAAACCTCGCGACTGATATTGTATGTATTGGTATCAAGTGTCAGTGCCGACCTGTTTTTTTTACATAATAACAGCCATATAAATGCACATGCTCGCTCGCTCTACATCTATCACTGAATCTCAATCGAATAATTTGCTTATTACGCTATGTCTACTTTCACAAGTGTCCTTACCAAGTTGTCCGCATAGTTATGCACTTTATGAATGCAGGTTATAATGTCAGTAAGTTCTATACTTTTATAAGTTTATCGTCGATACATAAACTGTAGCACTGATAAAAGTAAACTAGTACATAAAGAAAATTTAATAGATAAAAATTATCAAGGAAATGAATAAACCGGCTTATTTAAAAATAAACTCTAATGTTGTGTGTATATAAATAATAAATAAAATATGTATCCTTAAATCACAAAAATTACATGAAATAAATTTTAATTGTTAAAATGTTCTTTTAAAAAATGCTCTAATTACTGCCGTTAAAGAAAAAGCCAATTAATGTCCTTGTTAAGGGCACGTCACTGCAACTCACCAGTAAAGTCCGCATGTCGTCCTGTGTCCACACGTCACTATCACGCGGCAGACAACTAGCAAATAAAGGAACCGCCTCTTGCACACGCTATTTGAGGTCGCCCACTCTCGCCCTGCACCACACGCGACCACCATACCTTAGTGCAAGGTGACCAGCTGCAGACGCACCCAACAGCTACCACCAACCAACCAGTTGCAATACAACGCAAATCAGCTGCGCTAACCGCGATGATACCGCTAAACGAACAATTAATTAAAATTGGATTGACCATTTTTGTATACGACAATTGCGCTATGGTTACGCACCGAAGAATTTTAATATCGATCCATTTTTAACCGCGCCTTTTTTTAGATTTGTGCATACTTTTCTGTAATGAGAGAGTGACTTAAACAAGTCCATTTGCGGCAATTTTAAATTTAACTCTGCAATGTCTGTGTTATTTATTTTCATAAGGTTGTTATGAATATATTTATTAAGTGAGTACGTTACGCATAAGTACTTAACCTATTTTCAAAAGGCTTACATAGCCTATTAACTTGATTTCCAGTTAAACAATATTAGCTTATGATAGAGTCGTTTAGTACTTAGAGGATAGCAAATAAATGGAGGGGAAGGGGGGGGGGGGGCAGGGAGAGCTTATCATGCCATTCCTGAATTATTTTTTATTTCAAAGTGTTTTTTCTTAGTGTATACTCGTAAGTACCCTGTAATACCTTTTACTGAATACCCTGTAATACCTTACTTTGCTGAATGAATGGCATGCTTAAGTTACACCTTGTCAATAACAAGTGTTGTAACATCCGATCGTCTCGTCAACGCTCTTTTATAGTGTTTTTCGATTTGTAATTCAATCAAATGCTCACAGCATGCGATATGTCAGGTGCGGTGTGGCAACCGCCCGTGGCTTGTAACTTTACGTTTAGTTGCTTTAACGATTGTATAACGACGCTGTTTAATACTATATAAAGTTATTAACGTATGGCCGAGACATTTTGGTAATCACAACGCAATGGGTCTGCGTATAGTAGCGTGTTAATGAGTATCCGCAATCCCCATTAGCAAGATTCTTCTTATGTTAATAGTATCATGTAGTATTAACGATATGTTATCATCATTGACCAATATTAGGATAAGATCAATTTAATTTATAAAACAAGATCATGTAATTCTATGGCAATTAATTTAAGTAGATAAACCGGTTTCTCTTATTTATTACCTAATTTAATCAAATAACCCATCTAATTGAATCTCCGGCGTAAACCAAAGTTGGTTGCGAGATTTAGACTCGACCTAATACAAAAAAAGGTTTCTTGTTCTGGTTTGTCATCGCAGGATAATGCGTTTAGCAGTTACATCAGCGCGTGCGCAGTCTGGTCACGGCGCAGGAAAGTGTATCGACAGCATCACCGAGTGAGAGTTTATGTGGCCATAATAGTTCATTCCCCGCTAGCTCGTCCGATTGCACGAATTTTTCATGAAAGACTTTCTTGGTTAGCTCTCTCCGTGATCTAATTTGTATCAACGTTATGAATGTTTGCTTTTCTTAGCGCCGATTCTATCAATGACAGATAAGAATTATCCGACCGAATGAGTATAAAACGACAGATTTTAAAAATATATCTACTTAAATAAATTATTGTATTTTCTTTTCTATAATATTGTTATTGAAATGCATCATTTAATTTATTTACTAACATAAGGTCAAGAACACCATGTTACTAACATATTAATATGGATGCAAATCTGTAATAAATGATTTGATTTGATGAATGATTGCTGACAAATAGGTAACGCTTTCGTAAAATTAGGCGTGTTGTATTTTAATCAACAAATATTCCTTATCTGACGTTGGAAAACCAGGCCTTAGAGTGAGTAGCACACATTTAGTTAAGTTAAGGGTATATTTACGGTTAAGTTATGATTAAGTTGAGGTTATACTTGTAAAAATAGGTAAAGTCAAGTTTACCGGTTAAGTCAGGTTGATAACATGTATATGTGTTCCAATAAAGTAGAATATTCCGTAAGTAAGTAAACACACACACATGGTGCCAATAGGAAGGATTTTCAGAGAACCGTGCAGGATTAGATAGAAGAAAACGATAAACTTACTTTGAAAATAAGCCCACTCATTTTATTCATTGAGTTTGTTTATTGAATGAAACGAGTGCCAGCTATAAATAATTTTCCGACGGTATATAAAGTCCCAGAACCACTGCCTTAGATACCCAGCAGGATATTTAGAAGCCCCGTTATCCGTCCTCTATCGCCTTTTTCAATCACTTGCTACTGATTCGACACGTACTCCATTTGCCGCCACAATAGGACTTCGTTTTATGTTTCGGGGTCATATTCATACTGTTTAAATGCTGCAGTTGAAACATGTATTTATGTCGGCTGTAGCAGGGGTTAGTGGCCGTAGAAATTATCATGTTTCGTGTATTGGCTGCAGATTTTACATCGAGGCTTTTCGAACTGGGCTTAGATTCTCGCGTCAATTCGAACTTTTTCGTGTGGTAATTCTATGGCGAGTTTCTACCCTTGTACTTTAAAAAACAAATAATTTATCCATACGTAAATACTACCGCACTGAAGAAATCAAAATGCATAAAAATCGGGACCCCAAGATATCAAAAACTATTTTAATCGACAAAGTTATTTTATTGGTGAACTTTTTCGAATGGGAAATTCATGAGAATTGGCACCTGCAGGGTGGATTTTTACCAATCTTAATTGCATTTTTAGAATGGTTGATTTGGAAGTAAAAAATAGGTAGAGCATGTTTTTTTACCGACTTCAAAAAAGAAGGAGGTTATCAATTCGATTGTATGTTTTTTTTTGTATCTAACTTACCTCATATCTCAGTCGTTTGTCGACCGATTCGAATTTTTTTTACCTACCTAGAGAGTATACCTTCTAGTTGATCCCATTATTGCCAATTTGGGATTTGATGATGGGATTTTGGTGTAATCGAGGAAACCCTCAAACTTTAAAGGCACGTATAGTATTTTTTACTAGAATCCTAATTTTGACGTGTTGTTACGTCTGATAGTCATCATTTTGTGGGGCTGAGCTGATGGTGGAACTCCTTGTCGCTTAGGAGTTCAGTAATTATAATGACAGAACTTATGATGGGTAGTTTGTAGCTTCATAAAGAACAGAGTCATAAGGTGCAACTTCCCTTCCCCCCCTCTCCTGTAATCTCGTTAAGAATTTTTAGTGCATTTTGGTTTTGAAGTCGGTTTTTACTTTTTTTAAAAGGTAATTTTATTTTCTTTAGAGTTTCAAACTGAATTAGAGTTCAGCTTTTGCAAAACATTAGTAATAACCTCGGACATTATACATAGTACCTAGCATTATAGAATGCGTTTGTCGTAATGTCCTCTTTCAACTTGTGTTGCGATGGTTGTTAAGGTTGAAAGAAGAGCGTTTTTCGTATTTGGGACGTTGGAATATTTTCTTTTGAAGTGTTAAAATGTCCGCATATTGTCATTCTTCATGCTGGTCACGTCTGCAAGTGACGCGCGGCGGCGTCACCGTTACCGACATTTTGTAACGAGAAAGACCAAGGGAATGCAGTGCCCTAGACGTGCGCAGAAGTCAACGGCCCTATTAAATCAGTACTAGCATACGAGTGTAATAGGCGTCTATTTATTCAGTGTCGCCTTGATAGCTTTCTGTTTATGGGCCTGTATACGCACAAGTTTAGATGACCTGACTGCGGTCAATAGTAGTTAAGCAGCATTAATTAGGTTTAGGCCTAATGATTTATTATTTACTACCTACTTGCTTATAGTTTTGATGACTAATGCAAGTACAATTAACTATCAACAGAGGTTTTTAGCAGTTCGTGATTTGCCTATTTGTTATTAAACCGATTGACACCAAGTGAATTATACCCTACTAGGTATCTGGTTATCGTGAGAATAGACCTGTCAAACGTCGTGTCACGTACTTCCTGCTTCCCGTTCTGTTCACCCACCCGCGTTCGTCCTTTTTATGTCAATACAGTTCTTCTGCTTATTACTTTTTAATCAGTTAAAATAGCTTTAGCCGTACTGGATTCCGCCAATGACACGTGTGAGACTTTTACACGGACGAAAAATTTATATCAAAACGAAATTAATAAATAAAAAAATATACGTCATCTTAGCATATTTTAACGAAAAACGAAAAGACAACAGTGATTTAAAACTTAAATCTTGTGCCTTGTTGAGTGACAACAAAACATAAATCTTGAATTTTTAAAAATAAATAACAAGGAAAAAGAAAAGGGATTAAAAGGAAAGTTGGAAGAAAGTTATACTTTTCTCGACAGGTAGTGCAGTGACAACTAGGTCTTTCAAAATAACCAGGGTGCTTATTGCGATTTGCGATGCAGATTTGACAGTTGACAGTGACAATCAAGAGAGCCGACGTGCTTGATCTATAAAGGGAGTTAATGCAGTGGCGCGACTCGCCAAATCCCGGCCCCTCTCAACTAACCTGATTATAGTCTAGAATGGAGACTGATTGCGGGTCGTCAAGAAAAGCAGAAAAAAAAGATTTAGGCAGAAAAAAAAGTTAAGCAGCTCTGCTTTACGTCAAATTACCAATTCTTATTACAATTTCGCATTTCATTGATAATAATATTATTGTACAGTAACATACATATCAATATTGACACCATTGTGGTATATATTTGTTTAAACTGAGTGGAAATTTAACTGCCTGGATTTAGTTGGATCTCAATACGCTTCAGCGGGGGTAGTCTGAAGCAATATTTTTGACATTGGCGTAGACAACGCTGAGACGAAATTGGTATTTCGATGTATTTATTGCTTGAGAAGATTTTTAAACGTAACGTACAGAAAATGGTTCTAGAAACCTCGATGTCATTTTAAAAGACTATCTAGACATCCCACACGCATAGGTTTGACAAAAAAATGTTTTTTAGTTTTATGTCTGGGAGCCCCCTTTGAATATCATTATATTTTATTTTTGTATGAGAATCGTGAAGGTTAGTAGGATATTGTATCTATCTACCAAGTTTCAACTTTGTAATGCTATTAGTTTCAGAATAAAGTGGCTTTGACATACGGGCGGACAGACGACAGACAGACAGACTTGACGGAACTATAAGGGTTCCGATTTTTGCCAGTCGGCTACGGAACCCTAAAATCGATTCCTAAATTAAAGGTACATTTTCACTACGACCCACCTATGGACATCTGGACATGGATCGTCGTTTTAGACGTCACGTGAGTATTGTTTCCGCTGCTAACAAGATTGCACTCGTCAAGTGGACCGGCAAAATGGGCGAGACGGTCTTTGTGGGCTACAGGTGGATCGCACCCTCATCTTATGACACATGATATTTCATCGACCTTGACTATTAAAAAAGAATACAAAAACAAGTCAGTAAGTTAAAAAATACTTTAATTGTTTCCAACCAGGTGATTGTTTCGACAGGTTTCGCTAATGTTTGCATAATTCATTCTTAATTACACATAAACAACCGACTGGCTATACTTCATTATAATTTGACACGATAGCTCATAGCTCATGCTATAACTAGAATAAGTACATGGGCCTGTAAATATATCAAATTCTTTGACCCATAATGACGTAATTTAGAAAAAATATAACTAAAATAAATCTTAGTGTATTTCTTATCGTAATGGTAACTTGCATCCTATTGCTATACAATAAATACATTACATGCTAGTCGGTAACATTACCAGGTACGTACATAATTTCGATAGTATAAAAGACGAAAAATCTTATTTGAGCTTACAAGTATATGCCTTAGTTAAATTACAAAGCTAAAAGTGCGCTAATTCAACACTCAACTCATTTGTTTTGGCAGAGTTATACACATATTTTTCTATTAGTTTTTCTAGTTATTATGCGAATCATATCACTATGTTAACTAGAGATTTATTGCACTTGAAAATATCAACTTATCAGGCGGAAAATATTATTTTATAATTTTAAGTAGAAGTGAGAGGTCGAGTTATATACGCATGCGCCCGGATAGCGCAAGGCGCGGTGTTCGGTCTCCAACTCAGACATGTTGATTTTTTCAAGTGCAATTTTGAACGTAAGGTCCGTTTTTCTTTGCTTTTCGTATAATTTTATAATTTTATTTTAGACGACCCGTCTGGTGTAGTGGTCGAGAAATCGCCTACTACGCAGCGGGTGCGGGTTCGATCCCCGCACAATACAAACATTTGTGTGCTTGAACATGTCTGTTTGTATTGGTCTGGGTGTTTTCTATGTATATCATGTATGTATTTACAAAAAAAAAGTATTTAAGTATAATATCCGTTGTCTAGCACCCATAACACAAGCTTTGAGTAGCTTACTTTGGGGCTAGATGGCGATGTGTGGCAATGTCCAAAGGATATTTATTTTATTATTTATTTATTTATATAATGTAAATAATCTTTTTATTACTTTTAAACTAATATCAGTGAATTAAACTAGTTTACTACTTGATTTCAATCATCTCAATGTTCAACAATGAGTTACCTATGTAGATTGTTAGTTATCTGCCAATATTTTTTTAAATGAATTATTTTGTTTTTAACAAAATAATTCATTTATAAAAATATTGGCAAAAATTGTTTACAAAATTCGACTAGCAACGAAAAACAGACTTTAGGTAACAAGTTAGTATAAGTAAGGTTTATATAGGTCAGTATTTTTTTTGACACTCGTTTCAATGCAATGGTACGAGAACGTATTTACGAGTATTTTCAATAGCTAAACATTACTAAATCACGGTTTAATGTATAGTTTGTTCGTCCAAAGGATACGTATAAAGAAAGGAGTGTCTCTCGACTTTTGAAAAAAAAAAACTTAGGTATCATTACAGTTATTATGGTATTATTCAAGAACCATACTTATTCAAAGTTCGAATGTTTTTTCAGTGTTTTTTTTTATTTTATTTTTTTAAATTTTGGTTTCAAAATTTTATAAATTATAGAACCTAGTAGGTACATATAGGTACTCTACTTTATAAAATACCTACGTACTTTAAAATGATGACTACCTGTTTGAAAAAGACTGTCCTACTTACTTTGTAATTTCTACAATATAACAACAGCGATAACTTTTTTTATGAATTGACTCAGATGAAGTCAAATGCTTGAGCACATTGCACATTAAATTGCACATTGTAAAAAAAAAACTCAACGCAAAATTTAACCTGCGTTGCATAGTACAACTTAACTAGGTATAGACTCCTACACAAAAATATTATAAATTTAAACCTACTTATATAACTAAATTAAATTCGAAAAAATTCTCACTATTACTGTACACTGTAAATATAAATAAATTGTTCATTTTAACACAGCTCCATGTTAATGTCACTAACACTTTTTTCATACATTATCTTTGTTCAAATACGTTTTTTTTTGTTTCAACGCTGCTAATGCCCTCTATCGTCGGTGACCGTAAATGTGCCGTTGCAAGGCGAGTTGGTATCGAACGTTGGCCTGTGAAACAAGAAGGAAAACATAAATAATCCATATGATAGATGGCGCTACTAGTATTATATCTTTGAAGTCTAAGTGAGGATACAGCAGACATCAAACTGAATTATTTTTTAAACCTGTGTACCTTCAATTAACTATTTACCATAGCTATATAAGTGTCAAATCCATATGTAGATAATACCTCTAAAATAAATGATTGTTAGTTCTTTATTTTTTCTAAGTTGGCTTTTCACAAGTTTTCTAAAGCCATTCTTGAAGAACTCCTATGAAAGTTGTTTTTAAAACAGATTCCCCTGATTTATTAAAAACGCATATAGGTAGGTTTATCAAACTATTCAACGCACAATGTTAATCAAGAACATAAAATACAGGGTGTCTATGTATTTGTATCTTTTATCGCTTAAGCGCATCTATACTCAAGTTAGGTGGGCTATAGTTTTTGCTCCGTCCTCCCTTTAGTCCCTTTTGTCGGCTTCTCCCTTCCTTCCGCCCCAGTACTATTAAGAATTAAACGGTTTTCCTCAGAAAGGTAATTAACATAGAGGTAGACAGTTGCATACAAGAAAAATGCGGACCCCGGAGAGGACTGAATTGAACGCTAGCTACATGTAGCTAGATGAGTTAGTTTTAATTTTTCCTTTTGCAGTGATACATTAGTTGTTGGTTTTTGCTTACATTTTCTTAGCAACAGGTGAGTGCACCTCTTTCGCCTTGTCAGTGTCAGGCAGAAGAAGCACAGTAGCACCCCCCATAGCCCCTAGTGCGGCAATGGTCAGCATTGGTAGGTGCTCGTTTAGCATCGTCTGTAAAGAGCAAATCATACCATGAGACAGGTCGAAGAGTTACGATTGTAGATTATAAACAAAAACCTTTCGGGGTATGATTCATACCGTATACAGGTTGACTGAGTAAGAAAAGTATCATAGGAAACAAGAGTTCAACATTGTTTGTGCAAATAAAATAAATACTAGGGAAAAAGTACAGCCTTTGGTTCAATACTGGCTATAATTGTGATTTGGTATTGCGATTCAAAGAAATATTGTTTTGTAAATTGCAGTTGTAAAAAAGCAACTTTGGCTGTATGACAGCCGAGGAATCGAACGCCGGCATACGCCCGAATAGCGTAGGGCACGAGGTTTATATTATTAAGTTTGTATAGTTAGTAGAATAAATATTATTAAGTTTGTACAGTGACAAAACACTATAAAACAAAAATGTAACTATTGTTTTGCTACGAGTAGGTACGTCGATAGTTAATTAATTTACTGCTTGCCATCTACTGATACAATTTATGCTAATCCGTACACAATAAGTACTTTTATGTGAACCTAACAACACACAAACATTTTAAAAGTACGCATACTTAGAAGTTCTCGTATATCCTTTCTTTATTATTCTTTGGTATTTTCTTTCTTTAACTTTTTATACCGAGCAAAGAAAATCAGAGACGATGAACTTTTCGAAAATAAATTGCTGAGTCTCGAGCATAGGCCAAGAGTAGCATGTCTGTCGGTTTTCTACAGGATACATATCGGAGAGTGTGCGAAGGAATTGCATGACTTGATTCCACCAGCCCCTTTTCATCTTCGAAACACAGGACGCGGGCGCGGCTTCTACCCCTATGTCGTAGAGATTTCAACATTACGCACCCAACGATTTCGATCCACATTTCTTCTGCGTACCGCTAGGGAATGGAATTCGCTGCCGGCAGTAGTGTTCCCTGCCAACTACAATTTGGACGTTTTCAAGAAAAGAGTACATAGGCTGTTACTAAGCAAACATGGTCCATCATAGTCTACATTGTCACGTAACATCAGGTGTAATCGTGGCCAAATGTCTGGCTATCTAAATTAAAAAAAAAACCTTAGAAGTAAAGTTAGAGTTCATACTTTAACTTACCAATTTCCATAAGTACGGTATGCTTGTTAACGCTAGGCCAGCTGATATCTGACTTGCTCCAACGCCCAAATTCCGTATCACAGTTGGGTACAGCTCAGCCGTGAAGATTGGCATCATCATGTTTGTTGCGCCAATGGCAAACTTCCCTACCATAAGACAAGCGATCATGATCCATTCTTCCTTCAGTGATATCGAGAACAACTCGCTGGCCACACACGCCAGACCGCATACTAGCATACTGATAAATATAGGAATTCGTCTTCCTGCTTTTAGTAAGATAGGGATGCTGATTGCAATCGCTGGTATCTCTACTACGGCCAGAATTATAGACGTCATGTGTAAGTTGCCTATATTGAAATTTCCAATGTTCAAAAGTAAGCCGTAGTACGCGATTGTCATGGCGAACCAAGCTAGGAACAAACAGATAGTTCTCTTTAGCAAGTATCCCTTGAACAGCATCATCACACTCGGCTCTTCGTCTTGGCTCTCAGCTCTGTGGAGCATCAGAAGTTTGTCCAAGTCAACTGGTATTTCGCGTTTGTTGAACTTCGCAGCCTTTTCGAGGATTGCCTTGGCCTCTTGTGTTCTACCCATACTCAACAGCCATCTGGGTGACTCTGGGAGTATGAACCTGAAAATGAAAGTAATGATTCGTTTAATGTTGGTTAGTTGAGCTCTTTTTTTTACTATGATACTGATATGAACCTACTTATGATACAGTATCCAATATGACGTGATAGTGCCAACAGCCAACCTTATGGGTGTTCGGTAAAAAGTAACAAGAACTAAAATAAATCGTGAGCTTTATTTGCGTAGAACACTTTATTGTGATTTATAAGTGTATTGTATAGTTGAAGTTTGTTTAAAAATACAAAATGTTATTGCAGTAATTTATGTAGGTTTATTTGTTCCTATAAATATTAGTTAATTGTTGTGTTTTTATAACTTTTTTTCTGTTAATTATTTTCGATGCACCCATTGCCATTGCTGTGACCTAATGGTTTGACTGGGAGAGAATGCTTTGAATATCAAGTAAAATAATGGAGAGCAGTGATTTTCTGGCACAAGTATTTTTTACTAAAAAGAAATCCCTAAGACGTATCGCAGAAATTGGATGTAACAACCGCGATACAGAATAAAGAATTTGTATTAAGAAGGCTACACTCACCATAAAACCAGCAGCAGACAGCCCGGCAAAGACAAAGTGAGCTGCAGATCTCTCCAGTTCGGCATCACAAGAGACAGCAACGACACAATGATGTACGACAGCGGCAGCGGGAAGAAGTTGCAGACCCCGGCTATGGTGACCCACTTCCCGCCCACCAGCTCAACTGACAGCACGAAGGCGGCATAGACAACGGAGACTGAGACCAGACCCATCACTAGACGGACTACCACGTATTGGACGTATGACCGGACGAGGATCGAGAGGATCGCTAGAGCGCTCTGGGTCACCAACATCCCCATGAGGATCCGCTTGCGGCCGAATCTGAAAGAATTGAAGATGTCCGTGTTTTAAAACATTACTTAATTCAAGTATTTCTGCTAACAGTCTATTTCACAGTGGCCAAATAGGTTCTTTATAATCAATCAGTGGTATCTGTGGTGCTTGTTTGTCGATTGTAGAAAAGACCTTAAATATTTGAAATTTCAGTCCACAGAGACACCCAGATTCAGTTATCAGCAATTTCTGACATCTAAAGGTTTTTTTTCGTTCATCTGTAATTATGATTAGGTATTTTATGTTTTTTTGTAATTTATTAATATATGTAATTTGAACAAAGTGCTTCCATGGTCAATTTCGCATCGTTGTAACTGTATCATGTAATAATAATAATTTACCTCAAGATTTTCCTTCAGTAATTGCGATTTTAATGATTAGTGCTAGATATTATCACTTGAAAATTGAGGAAAATACGTCTTCCGTATACGTTGGTATTATAAATTAGGACATAAACCTAATATACAATGATAAAAAAGTGCGAAATAGTGTAGCTACCTACTTGTTACGAGCAAATTGAAAAGTTAGGCACTCTACAAATGTCCCAAAATACGAGTAGGTACTAGGTAGGTATTGTTCGCACGATACTGCATGAATGACGGAAATCAGATTGCGTTCTAAGTACCTAACCGGTTCTGTACACCCGCAGCCCATTTCTAAATTTGGTCAGGCTTTATCAACGTACAATTTAGGTTATAAGTATTAAACATCGTCCAATTAGATTGTCTAGACAACGTAATACTAGCTTGACAAATAAGCAGTGCCTAAGATAGTTATAATATTCAGTAATTGGGCATTTTTTGAAATGCCAAATATTTCCTGCAGTTTTCTCAGCGACATACACATCCTCATTTAGCCAATTTACTTATTTTAAAATTATCACATGCACGTGAATTTTTCATTCATGGTAAATGTCTGATTCTACGTACGTGAATATCTACGTATTCATAAGTTTTCCATGTAAAAACATTAAAAACCAACATTTCGCCTTACAGAACTATGTAATTCGTTTAATATTTATGTTAGAACGATATTTTATGGTGTAGTGTGTTTGCGTACACCGAGAATGAATTGTTCCTAGGGTGTATCCACACAGCCCTACTGCGTTTGCAAATCCAGCTTCTATGACGGTGGTAGCAGTTTCATATTACTGGCTTTGCTTATCTGGTCAAGCTGCTAGCAAAGTCAACTAAAAAAGTCCATAAAATCACACTCACTTGTCAGAAATCCATCCACCCACCACTCCGCCTGCGCCGACGCCGACCAGAAAGAGGACTTCAGCCAAGTTCGTCAGGCTCGCTCTGTCGCAGACCAGGTTCCATTCCGATATGATCGTTTCTCCCGCCTCAGACCGGTCGAATTCGAAATCCGTGCATTTCACAAAAGCGTCAAGCAGTGGTGCAGTGTGGTTCAGAATGCTCTCCACAGTCACATAAGACGGAATCACGCGAATGTTACACGCATCCACAGGCTGACTGTAGTTTATCCACGTTTGTAGCGGCAAACTTGAAAGGTTCTCTGGCATTCGACACCAGAATTTTGTTTGCTGTGCCTGAAACGAAAAAATTGGGTAGATTAGAACCAAAGTAAGTAATTAAGTTTTACTATAAAAATGATAGCCTGAGAAATATCAAGCAACATCATCATTATTATCAGCCAAAGGACATTAATTGCTGAACACAGATCTCCCCCAAGGCTTTGCATTGCGACCGTTAACTAGCGGTCTGCATCCAGTTTAACCCTGCGATCTTTATAAGTTCGTCTGTCCATCTTGTCGGTTTACGTCCTACACTGCGTCTCTGGTCAAATGTTTTCCTTCAAATCTAGAACTTTTCTGCCCGAACTGTTCTGTTCATTGCCACACGAGCTTACTGCTTCTCAAGGCTATGTCCGGCACCTTAGTTTTTCTACGTCTCTCCTAATTCTACCGAGCATAACTAGTGTAAAACGCTTTATTATAAATCATTTGCATAAAATGCTTCCAGGTACGCCTTTACAATGTAGAAAAAAAAAATAAGCATAAATACCAGCGGACACACCTCGTTAGCCAAAAATAAAATTGAATATGAATCATGAAGTATGTTTCGTTCAATAGCGGGTAGGTTCAATTTGGTTGTCTTTGTGATTCTTTACTCTTTTTCATCTTCTTAACAATCACAGTGGCTTTATTTATTATAGTACTTAAATTCATATTTTAATAAATAAAGCCACTGTGATTGTTAAGAAGACGCTATCTACGTTTTATCTCTACTTATATTAATTCTGGTAACATACAACACATGACTACAACAGATTTTAACAAAAGTTCCTGAATGACATACTACTATGCAGCTCGGAACTTACGAACTTGGACGAAGGTTGACCCTTCGATCGAAGCAATTATGAGTCGAGACAATATAGAAAAGATCGTTTTCTACATTGACCCGACCGGGAATCGATTCCCGGTCGGGAACCCGGAACCTCATGAGATGGCGACGCTTGAAACCAGCATGCTAGTCACTCGACCACGGAGGTCGTCAAAATCGACTATAAGTAACATATTTTTTTGGCGATACTGAATAATCGTACTTGATTATTACATTTATTACTTAAGTTGCTATCATTGAAGGAGGACACCATGCAACCGGTTTGACTGAACTAAATATTCTAGAAAATCTTTGAAACATTTTTCATATGAAAATTATTATAAATGTTTCTACCTACTCTATTTTTCCCTTGAATTCATAATGGTGTTTATTTGTGTCAGGTTGTTTTCATTACGCAATATTGTGCAGATAAAGAAAAAAATTAATGGTCCTCTCATCTTACCTAAGTACTTTAATACTAATGCCAATGTGTTGTTGATTTCTTTTTTGCACTTTTGTGTATAAAAAACATGCCTTCTTTACAGTATGGTACTTGGAAAATATGAAAAAAACACAAAGGAGATTTTAAATTTTCCAAAAATTTGACGCGATTAGATTAAGCAATTTCTTGAGTTGGTCGCTTTTCCTTATTGCTAATATCCTTATTTGCAGACTTTTTATACAACTGTGTCAACAACGTCGCTATTCTTGCGCTATAAAACGTACTTGGATGTTAATGTAACTATTAAAATGATAAATGAATTGTTTAAGAAAAGTCACCTTGATTCATTGTTTTCAGCGCCTCGGCGTGAAAAATGTGTAAGACAATGTAAGTAACTTGTTACTATGAAATAACACAGAAAGTATGCGGCGTGCAAAAATGTTACTATAATTCTAGATCACTCGTCTAGACCGACAGTTAATCGTCTTTTGTGCTCCACTATCAACTAGTTAGCGGACTTTACTTTATTCGCCTGTTACAGCGACATCTGTCTTAACATTTACATCCATAATAATACTAAAATAATATAAATATTAACAGCCTGCCTACTATCCAACCATTTAAAAAAAAACGAGAGTTATTTTTTTTATCTCTCGCGTAAATATTCCGAGGGATTTTTAATCGAGAATAAATTAATTCATAATTAATAAAATTCATCGTAAATTAAAACACTGTTATTGTTTTAAAAAACTCATGCAGATTTCAACTGATTTTAATTCTAAAATTGACGACTTAAAATTTGACGACTTATCAAAGAAAATCACATATCATATACTCGTACTCGAGTGATTCAAAAATATGATCCTGTAGCTCCTGACATTGGTGCAGTTCAGGTAAGACGAACAAACACAATATTTTCAGCTTTGTTACCAAGTTGTAACTTACCGTAAATGTAGGTAGGTAGATGTGGAACGTGCAGGGGAACGAGAACAGCGACAGAAGGAAGGTGACGAGCAGCTGCCATCTTCCATAGTTGCCGATCACCCTCGCTACAACGTCGGACTCCTCTTCTTCTGCTACTGCTTGAACTTTCGTTTTATCCCTCGACACTTGACTTGGGATTACTGGAAAAAGCAAAAAATATAATGACCAAAGACTTTTATAGTATTTGACACATTTATTTCGGTTATTGTATGACTAGTAGAAAAAACATGGTGGCAGTTTCACCTTTTGTATAAATTGTGGTTTTGGTTTGCAATGATGTATATGTACATATATGTACATACAGGGTGTTGTTTTGGTTAGTAAAATCCAACTTTGGGATGATAATATGAGTTATGATTATCAAAAAAAAAGTTCTTTAAATTATATGGAACTTTTATAAAAGAAAACCGCTTTGCAGCATTCTAAACGAAATAAAAACGAATCGGGGAACTCACACCCTCATGCGTAGTCCGCTCGTATCTACGAAATACTACGCCGTAGCTAGTAAGCTACGATGAGGCGACCTGGCGTTGGTAGTTTTGACTCGCTTGCTATAATCGCAATAAAAAAATGTTTTTAAAAGGTTTTTTTCCATTACAATAAAATATATTTATTGCCATCAGTATCTTTTGTACAACCACCCCTGAGTCGCTCGCCGCTGACCGAAACAATAACCTGTGTCGGAAGTCTCGACATAGTTCCGTGTAAAACCACCAGGTGGCGCTCAAAAAATGCTGAGACAAAATTGGTGTTTTCGTGTATTTATTGATTGAAAAGAATTTTTGAATGATGCTTAAAAAACTACAAATATTTTTTAAGATTTATTAAAGATATAGCTACGTAAGTTAAAATGGTATTTGATGAATTAGAAAATCATAAAATTGAAATTGTCGACGCGAAATGTCAAAAATGATGCATCAGACTTCGCCCGCTGTATAAGTAAATAATATATTTTACGTTTTTGAAAAGGAAGGTTGTATGTTTATTAGTAATTTTTTCATACATGCTTTATTTTAACTGGTAAAGTGTCATAGTTTTATTTATTAATATTTATTATGAAAAGTCCGATTTTTTGTAAGAATGACACATGTCATTTTTAAACATAAAAAAAAAGTTTTGTGTAGAGCCTATGTACATATGACCGTTCAAAGTTGGTTGAGAGATACTTACTAAATAGACTGATCATTAAAATTCACAAAATGTTCTACGTAGCTTTACGGGTTAAAAAAACTATTGTTTAGGATTATTGTTGTGTGCCGTATTAGTATAGCGCGTGACTAAATATTACAAAAAGATATTTACATATTTCAACCTGTATTGCCATCTGATTTAAGCCACACTTTTTTTTTACAAAACTATAATACAAATTAACGTCTTTATAAATACAGTGCAAATATGCTAAGTAGTAGTAATTTGGCAGTTCGTTATTCATACAAGTAAGACGTAGTTCGCCGAGGAAAATATAATGCGGAAAAAGTATACATTTACCGTCAAGGCTTAAAAGATAATTAAATACGAAGATTTCCTTTCGCATTTATCTATGGATGTTAACTTTGATTTAAAAATAGATTTGATATAAAGCGGCTTGGTATATATAAAGAACTAGCGGTCCCCTGCGACTTCGTCCGCGCGTTTTGAGTTTGCTTTCTTCCCCTCGTCGCAGCCTGTTAATTGTCTTTGCTATAAACCTCACGGAGCTGACCTTTCTAACGAATGCAAAACCGTGAAAATCGTTTGGTGCGTTCTGGAGTTATAGCGTCAGGAAGAAAAATCCGTCTTATTTTTATATAGTAGAGAAGAAGAAGATATACCAAGCCGTTTTTTCAAGACCCCTTAGACACTGCGACTTTTAACTACGTCGCCAAAATTCAGTACATAATTTGACAATTACCAGATTCTGCATCGCGACTGTATCGATGCTAATGTGCGTTTGCATCGCCACTGCATCGCTGCTAAAAGTCTCAGTGTGTAAAGGGTCAAAGTTTTACGACTTAACTGTGATTCATACTAATAAGTAAGTAATTTTGTAGGGTCAAAATTTATACATATAATACATACAACACGTTTAACTTTTACGTACATTTTAGATGCCCCATACAAATCAGTCAGCTAAACCATAGCATAGTAGAACTATATAAGTACGGGAACTCCATAGAATCGCATCGCGTTTGGTTTATATGTGCGCGAGGCCATTAGATGCGTTGTTGAACGCATACAGTAACAAAATTTAAGTAAACCGTTGAGGCTGAGTCTTTAATGTGTCTTAACAGTACTGTTACAAATCCAGAATCGTCTTTTGAGCGATCCACTAAGGTTAATAATCTTTGATTTCAACATTCTATGATCTTTTCTGTGTCGACCTAATTTTGAATTGAATTAAGTAAATGGTAACAGGGTGCGGAGTTGTTTTATCCTCAGTTACTATCATAAATATAAGGTTTAGGTACCTACTACATGGCGATATTTTTTTTTGTAGGAATTCACAAATTACTAAAATTAGGTTGGTTATTTATCAACCGTTACTTTGGCTAAACTGAGGATAATGTATGGGAATACCGAAAAAGGTTTAAGATTCGATAGATCCTCCTAAAATTTGGCAACACCTTGCACAGTCACCCTGTAGTCCGATATAGGATAAGTAGACTTTTAAAATGAGTACATAAAGCTTTGATCCCTGGTTGCCTCATTTGTTTCTTTGAGGAAACAGAATAGTGTTGTCATTTATTTAAACTCTGATTCAAAATATTAACTCTAAATTCCACAAGTAATTCTGAGTACTTTTTGGTACCTATCGAGTTCCGCATTTGTGCTGCAAAGCTGCATAATTGAAATCAAAAGTTGTTTTCAATGAGAGTTATTAATAAATACTAAAAGTAGCAAGTATTTGATTGTAAAACCACTGTGTTCCAGTGCACTCATTCTTTATTTGCGTATTTTTCTGGAACTTTCAAAGACTACAAATAGTCCTTCACCTATCTCGAATATATTTTATTTAGTAACACAAGCGGGAACATAATATAAAGTAAAGCATTACTCAGATATAAAAAAATGAAGTTAATTGGTATGTTTCTGTAAAAAATGGTAGCTCGTTTACTTTGTATGGCAACATTATTGCCGTTTAAGTCATTAGGAAATATAATTTGCTCACCTACTAAATAAAATAGTGAACTTGCTCGCATTGAAATCATTTGACTCGTGCTACATAGTTAAACACTATTCTTAGTAGCGCACGACTATGAAGTATAGAGTTCGTGTGAACTGTGCATTTCGAATTAATTTCAATGATTACAGCATGCGTTCTCGCCACGTGTTGCTGCGTTTCGCGGCATTCATTAGGCTGCGCCGGCGCCGCCTTGGCAGTGATCTTCGCGCGGTAATGACCTACAATGCCATCGCACTCGTGTTTTGACATTACCAAACCTTGACTGTTGGTTTACGGTTGCTGCACGGTGAATGTTTCAAGTCTTTTCCGGTCTGCGTTCGAAAGAAATTCCCTAATTATTTGTCAATAAATATTTCATTAGTAAAGGTACGGCGCTCATTAGGTTGCGCCGGCGCCGTCTTGACCGTGCAGTGGTCCTTCTAGAGTGGCATCGCACTCGTGTTTTGACATTACCAAACCTTGACTGTTTGTTTACGGATACTGTGAATATTGCAGGCCTTCTGATTCGCGTTCGAACGCAATTTTCCAATGAATTGAAATGAATAGCAATGAAATCGAATA
This sequence comes from Pyrausta purpuralis, assembly GCA_963924145.1. Classification (NCBI taxonomy): domain Eukaryota; kingdom Metazoa; phylum Arthropoda; class Insecta; order Lepidoptera; family Crambidae; genus Pyrausta; species Pyrausta purpuralis. The sequence goes on from OZ001650.1 coordinate 13,447,683, forward strand.
AAAATATGGCCAAGAAAATGATGGTACATTCTATTAGTTCAGTATCAGAAGTTTTACAATACTTTTCTCTTTGGTTTTCACCAACTTTTTGTAGAAAAACATTGATGCCGTTGATAATTGCTAAACCTTGATCTATAGAAATCCTGAACCGTAAGTAGTCTATATTGATTTGTACCGACACCTAAAGTTACGTATTGATTAATTAAACATGATTATGCTTAGTTATGGTGATGAACGGTAGACGAGCTAAGATAAGAGGATGCAAAACCAGCTCAAGGCAGCAAATATTTACGTTTACAACTATATAATGAGTAATACCGTAACAGTGGTCAGTGGGCGAGAAAAACGTTTGTTTGACAGAACGTGTAATAGCTGTGGAGGTGGGGCTAAAGGATGCGCTACTCTACGGCCTTACGTGCATTACGTTCGTAGTTTTACAAACAAATAAACACGACTCGTCATCCGTTGAGACATTATTCTTCATCACTCGGACAGCGCTGCGTTTGGGGCCAAGGACTAGGGGCATATCGATTACAGTGATCGCGATTTGCATGGCTGGCCTGGCATAGCACGAACAATTTGCAAAGCCTGGGTCGGGGGTCTTACCTCCAGCACCATCTAAGATAGATGCAGTATCAGTCAACAACTTTTTTTTGCCAACATTGGTCGTGTCAGATTCCTGTCCTATCATAACCCGAGAGGGAAAGGAATAGAGAGTGCACCTGTTTTTGCGCAAACATTTGTGCACTATAATATGCCCCGTGGGTACATCCGGTTAGTCGTTGTGATTGGCCACCGTATCGGCTAGGGGGACTTATTATTAATATTGCAAATTTGGTCATCCTTGATTTATAAGTGCAACCCGTTATCCGAGATACCTGCGCAGGAGTCGAATTAGTGAAAAACCGAAAAGATGTCAGTAAATCATTCAATACGCACGCGCGTAATTCTGCTACGCTCGCTAATGTTGCGTTCTACGCGCCATAATGTCGTTGTCGAAACGTAGGAGCTATAGTCGTTATACTCCTAGAGAAATCTCGAGGATAGCACGAGTAGAGATTCGTGTTATAAGTAAGGGTCTAATTTTAAATAATTTGTGTTTATTATCCTAACTAAACTAAAGCAATAAGATCGGTGGTAATGTCAACATAAGACATGGTATGCACTCCATACCAGTTTCATTTAAATCAGGTAGCAGATATCTAATTACCATAAGTTTGGTCATAGAGTATTGTAAGAAATTGACTGCTTTTTTACATGCTATAGTAGCACTGTTGTTTGAGTAACATGACATTGCTCAAACTGGTGGAGTATTGTTTGGAGTACGCCCCTAAATGTTACCCAATGAATTGTAAGCGATTCGGTTATTTTACTTAAATGGGCAGAGTTTTTTTTAAGTAGGTACCTATAATGGAGAAGCCATTGTATGCTTATTCAATTAGTTTTTACCTACTAAATATTCGAAGTGCCTAACAACCTTTTTCTTGTTCCAATTGAAAAAACGTCATAAAATTACTTTGTTTATACAGTGAAAAATCTACTACGCAATCGGTTAACATCTACTTATCCCCGGGACTAGTAGCAAGCATCGTTGGACTCTTCGACTACGACATTTGATTGCATTTACGTACATTTGGATGCATGCTGCGTAGTGTAAAGTATCTGTATTGTAAATTAAATGTTATGAATTGATACAAATAGAGCTTTGTCCGTAGCGATAATAAACGGAGAGCTGTAATGCGCCGGCAGTTTTATTACTGGTGATCTAACACTGCATTTGCGACAAGGTACTCTTCATAATTTATCGTGATGTGTGATAGGTCAGTTTATACTTTATATCATAGGTACAACGCATTGGCGAAATAGACACCACTATTGTGGACTTATAATTACTTATGTAATATCAGTCTCATTCTACATGATTGGTGTTGTTGAGTTTTGTTTTCTGAACATGAAGAGTAGATGTAGATGGATGTACTAAATTGTCAACAAGAAATCCTCAAAGATTGTGTAACCTAGACTATTTTAGCTTTAGATAGGAAATAACGAAGCTGGTGAACAAACTTAACTCATTCATCATTATTTCATTTTAATTTTAAAAATAGTTGACCATAATTACCCACATTAAAGCTTTTTGTTTTATTAAAACAAAGGCAATGTTCAATATAAACTACTCTTCAATGATAATGATCATTTATAGGGTTGCGTGGGGTCGTGCCATGTCTGTCTGTTCGTCTAAGAGACCTGCGGTCGAAGTCTGAAACAAATATTTGATAATTTGCGTAGTTTATTTAAATTTTCAGATTTTTCTGCTGAATTAAATATCATATTAAAAACTAGTACTCTAGTATCCCATCGTAGCTCTATCTTTAATCAATCTTAAAAAATAATAGTCTCTAAAATCTTCTCAGTCAATAAAATAATAATTTTGTATCAGCGTTTTTCGACCGCCACTTGGTGGTTTACTATGTCAAGCGTTCTGTACCTAAGGGCTAGAATACTGTTATTTGGTATGTATACATTCTTATGTTCCCGCAAAAGTTGTAAAATAAAAATTTGAAAAATATGTATATATGTGTATTCTTGGTACCCTCAAACAAGTAATGTGTGGATAGTATTTTTTCTCATAACAATCCAATTGTGTGGGGTTCGTTTTATAGGTCTTTAAAAGGATTGTGAGTATGGTAACATATTTTTTCAATAAAGTAGCCTGTTTCCGTAACTTTAATTTTTAAAGGGCTAATTTTTGTAAGAGTCCAATGTCTAAACCCTCTATCAACTAAACGGTACGTGAAAATACGTGACAAAATTCACAGAACTAGCATATATGATGAATTTAGAAGAAAATTTACCATAGCTATGATAAGAAAACAAATTACAGAGGTGTAGTCCATAAACTGACAGCAAAATAATTTTCGCTTTAAATTTTTACCTTCAAAACGCGTTAAGTTTTGCAACTGGGTGCCAATTCTCGTGCAGTTCGTATGCGAAAAAAGTTCACCGATCGAATTTTCTCTGTCGAAGAAAATAGTTTTAATTCTCAGTGTCACGATTTCTATGAATTTTGGTTACTTCCAGGCGGTTATTTTTACGCGTGGATTTATTACGTAGTGTTTTAGGTCAAACGGTTAAACTCGCAATCAAATTCCCAAAGGAAAATAGTTCGATCGACCCACTGAAACTGTTGTTAAATAGTCTCTTTCAGCTGTAAAAAAAACTATTTGTGTGTCAGCGTCATAAAAAGGTTTCGTCACAAAATTTCGGATATTTTGATATTTTAAGGGAATCAAAACCTTATGAGTCAGTCTTAATCGTGTTTTAAAAACATTATTAGGGCAATAAAAGTGCTTTCAGACATTGTAGATACGGAACCCTTCGTATGCGAGTCTGCCTCGCACTTGGCCGGTTTTTTACAAAGTCTTCCGAACAAATTGGTTGCAGATTTCGACGGTATAATGAATCTAATGAGACAATTACAGACACGGGTATTTCCACCATCAACTTAATTACATACTTACTGTTTAATCACTGCATATTATGATCTTATCAAAAGGTCAAGATTTTGATCACACTGAAAAAATCTTTACAGATTCAAAGCAAAAGAACAATAAGGCACTTGTCTTCTAAAATAAATTTTACAATGACGTGGACCTCATTGAATTAAAATGGACTATGACCCGCTTTCCATCACTTGTTTTCTTAGGTTCGGCGACGCTCTTACAAAACTTTAACCTTTATCGGATTCAATTGACTGTGCAAAGTACTTACCTACTTAACGTGTAAAAAAGCGTAATGCTACGAAACAAATCGCAGGGATATTGAAACACGTTACGTACTTAAGCGTCATCTTAATTGAATGGTGCCGGCAAAAAAACTAATTAATCTACTAAAGTACTACTCAATCGTTAAGATGGGTGTGCTTCCTGGTAAAATGGTGCTGGTGAAAAAAATATTTGCAACCAGGAGGCCGATTCTCGCGGCAATCGAACTTTTTCGTGAGGTAATTCGATTGCGAGTTTATCCGTTTTACCTAAAATATCAAGTAAAATATCTTCACGTAAAAAAACTATCGCACGGACAAAATTTAAATACATAGAAAATTTGAATACATAGACATTGTGACCATTGGAAATCAAAATCATTTTTTTCTTTGACAAAGAAAATTCGATCGGTGAACTTTTTTCGTATACGCATTGCACGAGAATTTCCCCCCTGGCCTTCCACTTCATTCGCCATTTTCAACCGTAAAATAGACACGATAACCCCAATATGTGACCTGTTAGATTTGTTTATGCTGATAAATCACTGCAGTAGTCGTTAGTTTCCACTTTTTCTGTTGTAAGTATCTGGTAAGTACTAGATAGAGTTGCTGTAGAACAAGTTGCAACGGAATAATAAATGAGGAAACTTATATTGCTGTATGAGTTACAGGGTGTGGCCTGTAATAGGGACAAAAAATTAAAATGCAGGCCAGTTAAGTAGTCAGTAATCAAATCTAAACTTTTTAATTAATTTTTAATTAATTACAACACAAAATTATATTCTTGATATTTTTTTATTTGTAAACAAATGTTAGTGATACTTCACATTCTCATTGACTTTAGCGAGTAAGCGATTTTGATATACATAAGGGATAATGACTTTGGATTACTATATCTCTGAGATTAAGTATTTTAGAGCACTATGACCTGGAGGCCGATTCTCGCGCCAATCGAACTTTTTTCGTGTAGTAATTCGATTGCGACCTTAACCGTTTTACCTAAAAAATCAAGTAAAATATCTTCACGTAAAAAACTATTTCACGAACAAAATCTAAATAGGTATATAGAAATCGTGACCCCGAGAATTCAAAAGATTTTCTTTTTCTTAGACAAAAAAAAATAGAAAATTCGACTGGTGAACTTTTTTCGTGTACGAATTGCACGAGAATGGCCCCTATGTCTATCTTATGTGGGTAACTACGTATGCTTTGTAGAACTATAGATCACATTTTTGCTCCTATAACAGGTTACACGCTGTATGGGGTACACGATAAGTAGTTGTCGTCACGTCATGAAGGATAACTTCAGTTTCAGTCGAAGCGAAATCTGTCAAACATAATCATCTTACGGTTTTGCTATCTGATGATTGGTGATTACATTTTCCGTTTTGATAGCATCCCCGTAAAGTGCTGCTGCGCCTGGTGGTGTTGTATGTTAATGAGCTCTAATTATTGTGAATATAAAAAAATAGCTTTTATGATTTTTTTAATGTTTGTTAGTTGTGCAAGAGATTTTAAGGTTACACCTCAAGAACTTGCGGGGTTTATGGTAAAAGAAAATGAATCTTATTCCTATAGACAAAGCCGATTCGTTTCGTTACGTTTCGGAAATCACGGGTATAGGATCTGAAAAATCGTTACCTAGCAACTGCGTTATGTGTTTATTGAATCCCATTTTTCAGGAAACAAAAAATAACGGAAATGTATGTCACACCGAGTCATACTATAATGAAATCCTGGCCACAGCTTTCCCAGCAATAAAAAAGCAAATCAACATTCGCAAACTAAGGAAGTAACGTGTATCAATGCGTTGCGCGGGCGCGGGCCGCGGGGTGCGTCTGCGCTGAGGGGACGCTCCGGAAGCATCGAGCTCAATGAGACTGATCATACGAACCTACCTAACTCTCGGTCACTGTTCTGGTTACTGGTTACTCGCGCCTCTGGTGCGCGTTATATCATAGACAATGACTGGACTTCCACTCGTATCTTATTTGTGGCAAAACTAAAAATGAGACACAACGTTTAGCTTTCAAATCATGTTTTTTTTCTTGTCTATTCATTTGGGACAAAAAACAGTTTTACAATATGTCTGAGTAGTACTTATTAGTAAAAGAAATATAAAGGTTATTGTAGTACCAGCACCATTGTCCACATATTACATGAGAAGCAAGAAGTTCAAAACAAAAACATTGTTTTTTTAAGAGCTATTAATAAATGCGTTACAATCATGTGTCCTAGATTTATAACAGATTAAAATAATAGAATCCACTTGAGTGTGATAACAAAATCAAGACAGTCTTAAGACTACGGAGGCAACGCGTAAACCGTAAGCGCCGCGCCTTCGATGGACAAATATTATGACCAGAACAAAAAAAAAAAAGTCTTAAGACTACTGTGATAATTTTACTATCGGTACGGGTGTGTGTATATACATTGGTGTTATATATTGCTATCCACTTAATGAAGTCAAAATCGTTTATTTTGCCTGTGTTGGAAATGAGCCTAGTACTTTTTGAGTATTTTTAAACTTCTAAGCCTAAAAAAGTTTTGGGGTGGTCTGTGGTCTTAGCTACACATATTTAATTTTGTTCCTCTTCATAACTTAATAGTAGTTTATGAAACTGGTACATAATGAGAGGTATTATACACGAGTGTGAGTTCACACGAGTGTATAATACCTAGTTATGTGCAGTTTCATACACTACTTTATCTACTCTCATTGAACACGAACATATCAAATAAAAGATAAAGATTTCCATGCTAAAAAGTCTTGATAACATTTATCGTATAATTTTCTTGACTTTACTGGTAGTAGATTAAGACAGACTGCTGTCGCAGTCTCTAAAATGTCGGGCGGCGTCAAATTTTCTGCACTTTCACTATCGTACATTTTAATAAACACTAATAATTATCTACCGAAACACAAACGTACTATGACGCCAAAATTTACGCCGTTATCACCGCGCATGCGCCAAAGCGCGCGCAGCCACAGATAAAAAATTAAATAGATGTATCTATGATCTGTAATCTGTATCGTAATGAAAAAAAAATATTATAACATTATTTTGTTAGAGAAATAGTGTCATAATTAATTTTTCAACACACTTGCTCATAACGACGTCTTTATTCCACCGATTTTTGGCACATAATCATAGATATTAAACACGCGTGCTTTTTCATTATATTATTGCACTAGTGCCTTTAGTTTATTAACCCGATCAATTTAGGTTTGTACCCTAGTACCAAGTCGTGAGTAAGAAGAAGAAGCGATATAATTTAGTCGGGTTAAACAATACTTTTATTTTAGCAACAAACAGTATTTATGCGAAAAATAACAGTATCTACATATTTATTTAAATAAATGGAAAATCCAGATTTATTACTAAAAAATCTAGGGGGGTAGTATTGCTCGCGTCCGTAGGACATACCACCTTTTCCTAGGCCCACCCTACACGTGCCCCCCGGGTGGTGCTAAATGAGCAATGTCAACGCCGAGCAACAGGCGGCGGTTAAGCTAACCTGTATCTAGGTTATCACAAACCTTGAGAGATTAAATCCTCTCTAAAAAAGTGACGACTGTGCCTTGGGAAAGCACCGTTAGTATGTTCCCACCTACCCTTATGAAATATGAAAGAAAGTGAAGATATTTTGTCATGCACCCCGGCTGACCCCCGGCGCTTGCAGGTACCCGGGCCTGCAACTGTGAAATATGTTACCGGAGACTGCGCAGGAGCGAGCGACCAGGCCTCTGTGACAGGTAATGCTACTGGAAGCAATCAAAGTAAAAAATACATACAACAGGCATTTCACCCCGGCCTATTTACGCAACGACCTAGATCCTTCTCACAGGGCAGTCCAGCAAGTGAAAGGGAAAATCTACCTCTCTCGGACTCACCATCAGTGAGTAACTCCACTAAGAGCGACTGCCAGCCCTCATGGCAAAGAGCACCAACACAACGCAACCAGAAACGAAAAGGAGAAAAAAACAGTCCACCAATTTCAAAACGACACATAAGTACACAAGGCACAAGTACAACAAACAGATTTAGTGGTCTCCCAATAGATCTTACTGATGAAGAACCAATAGAAAGCCAGGCTGCTCCACCTAAAAAAATGCATAAACCGCCACCTATAATTCTTTACGGCATAGACAATCTATCGAGTCTAACCGAATTATTAGACAAAAGTGTACCGAGTGGAACTTACTCTTACAAGATTATTAATAGAGATCAACTGAGAATCATCACACAGTCCACTGACATATACAAAGAGCTTATAGAGCACATTCGAAGTAATGGTCTAATTGGTCACACCTTTACACCAAAAGAGAAAAAGTCCTACAGAATAGTAGTTAAGAACCTGCACCACACTACACCAACAGCAGCTATTATCGAAGAAATAGAAAGGACCGGCAACAAAGTCAGAGGAGAAATAGTATGTGCCATATCCAAGAAGAACAAGAAACCCTTAAACATGTTTTTCGTAAATGTAGAACCTAGTCCAAACAACTCTGACCTAAAAAAAATACAATACATCTACCACACAAGAGTTAAGATCGAGGATCCCCGGAAATCTAACGACATACCCCAGTGTATCCGATGCCAGCAGTACGGACACACCAAGAACAACTGCATGCGCCCATATCGATGCGTCAAATGCGCAGAAGGGCACAAGACTACAGATTGTCCTAAAAAGGATAGGAATACTCCGGCCACCTGTGCACTCTGTTTCGGCAACCACCCAGCGAACTATAAGGGGTGTCAAGTATATAAAGAAATACGAGCACGTAAAATGAACCAGACTACAAACCGCCAAACACTACCTATAAGACCATCTCAAAAGTTGCCCTCTCCACAACAACACGAATTTCCACCACTCAAAAGCACAAAAAAACAGTTTTATGAAAAAAGCCAAGATGACCACACGACGCACGACGCCGAAAAGAAAAAGGCATACTCTACAGCTACTCGACGCCAGGAAAGAAAAACAGAGGATGTACAGCCTCAGCCAACAAGTTCACTCGAACAAATTATTATCAAACAATCCGAAAAAATTGATATATTAATACAACAAATGGGCACCTTACTAGGATTGCTCACGACACTCATAGCTCGGCAGCAAAAATGAAAGTTCTACGGATTGCCACGTGGAACATCAATGGCTTAGCGTCTAACAAATTGGAAGTGGAACTATTTCTAAGCCAAAATAAGATTGATATCCTGTTAATCTCAGAGACCCACCTAACTCAGGAAAGAAAAATTACGATAAACGGGTATAATGTGTACTATGCTAGCCATCCTGATGGCACGTCGCACGGCGGTGCTGCAATAATAATCAGGGAAAGTATAAAACAACACTCGCTCTTTAATATTCAACACCCGTACCTCCAAGCTGTGGCAGTCGCAATAGATGACTGGCAAGGAACACTTGACGTTGCTGCTGTGTACTGCCCACCTCCACATGGCATCCAGGAACACATGTTTACTGATTTCTTCTGCAAACTTGGACGAAGATTTATCAGTGGTGGTGACTGGAACGCCAAAAATATTTCCTGGGGTTCAAGACTAACTACTACGCGAGGTCGAGAACTAAAGAAAGCAGTAGACATCAGTTCTCTCACAGAAATTTCTACCGGAGAGCCAACTCATTGGCCTACTGATCCCAAAAAAACTCCTGATCTTATTGACTTCTTCATCTCAAGGGGAATATCAGAGCTATACACTAAGGTAGAATCATGCCTGGATGGGACGTCTGATCACACGCCCATAATCTGCACACTGAGCACCACAGTCATCTGGAGACAATCACCTGATACCCTATATAACAATAAGACTGACTGGGAATCCTTCCGCCACTATCTAGATGAGAACATCAATCTGTCAATTAGACTTAAAACGGAAGAAGATATAGAGAGTGCCACACAGTACACCACTAACTTAATCCAAACGGCAGCATGGTTATCTACACCCCATTTTGATTGTAAAACACAAACACAAGACGTGTCTATAGAAATCAAAAAAATGATTGCTAAAATGAGAAAGCTAAGACGTCAGTGGCATACAAGTAGAAACCAAACAGATAAAAGAGCACTCAACAAAGCGCAAAAAGTTTTAAAACAGATGCTTAGAGATAATGAAAACAAAACCCTTCAGGATAAACTAATAACTTTGTCACCACACAAAGCTGATGATTACTCCCTTTGGAAGGTAACAAAGCATCTTAAAAGACCGAGAGAGTATATACCCCCTCTTAGGCGACCAAACGGCTGCTGGTCCAGAAAGCCATCAGAAAAAGCAGAGCTATTTGCGGAGTTTCTCAAGGACGCATTTAAACCGAATGATCCGGATCCTTTGTACCCAGAGGAGGAAATCGATGAGGTGCTGATGACTGATCAACAAATGTCGCTTCCATTGAGTTTGGTAACACCTGGCGAGACCAAAAAATACATTAAAAAATTAAAATGTAAGAAAGCCCCGGGCTTCGATCTAATAACGGCCGAGATATTGAAGCAGCTGCCAAGGAAAGGAATAGTACTACTTACGATACTATTCAATTCAATACTTAGACTACAGTACTACCCATTACTTTGGAAATATCGGTCATAACCATGGTCGCCAAACCTGGAAAGCCCCAAACAGAAGTAAGTTCGTACAGGCCCATAAGTTTGCTCCCTGCTATCTCAAAACTGTTTGAGAAACTTCTACTGCAAAGACTCCTACCTATACTGGAAGAACAAAAAATAGTGCCGATTCATCAGTTTGGCTTCCGTGAGAACCATGGCACTATAGAGCAGATCCACAGAGTGGCGCACACTATCCGCCAAACCCTGGAAAGAAAGGAGTTTTGCTCTGCTGCGTTCTTAGATGTACAGCAGGCGTTTGATCGTGTGTGGCATAAGGGTCTCCTATGCAAGTTAAAATTATGTCTACCAAGCACCGGCTACATGCTCCTCAGATCCTATCTCCAGGATCGCATGTTCCAAGTCAGAGTCGAAGAAAGCCTGTCACCTATATGCAACATAGATGCTGGAGTCCCCCAGGGATCTGTGTTGGGCCCAGTCTTGTACACAATATACACTTCAGACCTACCTATTTCAAATGATACAGTGATCGCCACCTATGCTGATGATACGGCTCTACTCTCAAGTTACAAAGATCCAAATATAGCCTCCATGAAATTACAGAAACACATGGACAAAATTGGGATTTGGCTTAAAAAGTGGAGAATTAGGGCAAGTGCTTCTAAATCAACACATGTCACTTTTACTCTGAAAAGAGGAGACTGTCCGCCTGTTAAGCTGGATGGAGCGATTTTGCCTCACCAGGAGGCAGTAAGATATTTAGGTATGCATCTAGACAGAAAACTTACGTGGAAAAATCATATCAAAGCCAAAAGAGACCAGGCAAATAAGAAACTGAGAGACATGTACTGGCTAATAGGAAGACAATCGTCGCTTAAATTGGAAAATAAGATCCTAATCTACAAAAGTATAATCAAGCCAGTCTGGGCATATGGTATAGAGCTCTGGGGATCAGCAAGCCACTCCAATGTCGAAATCCTCCAACGCTTCCAAAATAACGCCTTGAAAACAATCGTTTGTGCTCCATGGTTTACCAAAAATACTGAGGTCCACGAATATCTGGAAATGCCTACAGTCAAAGAACAGATAGAAGAGTCCTGTAAAACCTACAAACAAAGATTGGAACACCATAGAAATTGCTTGGCAAGGTCTCTCATGCATACGGAAAATAATGTATTCCGTCTGAAAAGGTCAAGACTGGGTTCAATCTGAGCTGTTACTATATGAGATGTCGCATCATTGGACGTGACCTATCTCCAAAAATATAAAATAAACAAACCATCAGATTTAATTAAAGCTATTGTCTGGCTGATCGTAAATAGAAAAAAAAAAAAAAAAAAAAAAAATACTAAAAAATAGCTCAAACTCGTTTAACATTTTCTGTGATTTGTGTTTTAGACACGAATTATTACATTTTTAATCTTGGCTTTTGGCCAATCTAGTTCGCGCCTAAGCCTTGCGCGAGCATCGGTATCGCGGCAAGAAAAAAAAAACAATGCGCCATTTTTCGTAAATAATAATTGTCGGCTGTGACGAAGTTTGCATTATTTAAGAAGTTTAATATTAATGAAAATGCCTAATTCAAGTGAAGAAAATGAAGAAAACCTATTATTTACTCCGCCGGACATACGTAACGAGGCAAAAAACGCGTGCGAAAGTCTTTGCCATCAAAATCGAGTGAAATGTATTTTTACTAAATGTTTTAATAATTAAAAACTTAGTAAATGAAGAGTCTTGTTTTTTCCTCGCAAGTGTGTTGAAAAACGTCGTATGATACGCGTGTGCCTGTGACCATTATATACGCGGCTTTCTTATGGCGCACTCGCTTTCGCTCGTGCGCACACAATATCGCCTTGTATATAATGGTCAACTTAGCACACTTGTATCATAATGTACTATTTTTAATTTCATTTCGATATACTATTTATAAAGTACGTCTATATAAACTCGTTTTGAGTTTTGTATTTTGAATTTAACGATATGAGAGTAGATAAAAGTATTTTTTATTATTACTTGAAAAAAATAATTACGTATATTTCTTATTAAGGTCACCGACAAAAAAATAATTGAGGCAATGCGGTTAAAAAAGTGGATAACCTAATTAATCATAATTCTTAACGTCGTCAAAAATGTCATCTTTCACTATTTAGTGAGATAATTTTTGACCTAGAAAGTGGCATATCACAGTAAATGGTCGTTAATTATTTTTATCCTGTTTATGTGACCTCATTGTCCAGTATGATATAACTGCTTGACCTCTGGTCGTATCATATTTCTAGAGTTCACAATTTCACTAGTTATGACCCTTGAAATGACATGATGGTATTTGTGTTTAATTAATTCAAGTTTATTATTAATTTTATCAAATTCTACTGGGTGCTACTGTGTTCTCGATCAGTCCTGTAAAATAATGTAGGAAAGATTTAAACAAAAGTTTCTTACTTTTGTTTAAATCTTTCCTGATATTACTGATAACCTTCTACTAAACTTTCAATGCAGTTTATGTTCTTAAATTAGAAAAAGGTCTCCAAGTCTAAATATTAATATTAGGAAGAGTAACCATACACAGTAAGGGCTAAAATTCCGTCATTAAATTAAAAGCGTAATAAATCATATGTAAATAAGAAATCAACATTATTTTGTTACCTATTGGAATACGAGGTAGATAATTTTATTAAACACAATTGTTGTTAACAACAACAACTTGCATCAATGTGGTTCTTGTTATATACCAGTTATTACATTTTGGTCTATTATTGTAATGGTCATAAAACTCTATTGTTAAAGTACTTGGCCTATTCTTCACATCGTGTGCTCACAAGATAATTTGAATAAAACTGCATTTATGGTAAATTGGTAAGTTGTTAAGGAAAATAAGTGTTTCATTAAAATAACACAAAATAATGTCTAATTTTCGTTGAAATGTTTGCAATTTTACTTCAATGTCTTTTCAGACGTGAAGAATTTTGTCACATTAAAATAAACTGTAGTTGAGATGGTAGTTTCAATCATTCAAAGTTGAACTTTTATTTTGATATGCTCGCTGTACTCACAAAAACGCTAGATATGAGAGTCGGTAAAGGCAAGCAATTTTTTTTCTAATCTTATGGTTTAAAATCAAACATACTTATTCTCCGAAGAGCCACCGCAAAGGGCACTCGAAGTCAATGATCCGTTTCATCAAAATTAATGATAAGTACTCACAACTATAATGTAATTTTTCATCTTCGCTCATTCTAAGAAGCTGGGAGCTTTTTTAATAGTAATTTTGCGGTTTTATGTACCTACCGGTATGGTAACAATACTCGGAAAATTATCGTAATAAGAGATGTCCATTGATAAGTGTAAAATCACAGCGGTGATTGGATTAGTCCGAACCAATATACAATTATGGTCTAATGAATTCTAACGTATCTCCATACCTTTCCAATATTAATAAATAAATAAAATTATAGCCTTAATTATTTTTTACACAGAATGTATGAAAAGCAGATTAGGTAAAGAGCTTAATGTTGACACTATAGAGGTTGACTAAATATCTCTTTATGAAACTCGCATAATATGATGTACCTCTAATCTTATTCACTGTACTGCATAGCCTCATAGAACATATTTGCGTAAGGTGAATGTTTTATATTATAAATGTATAAAATGGGGAAGCCTTTTAATGACCAAGGAAACTAAATATATAGTTTCAGTGATTACCTAGATTTGACTCAACGTGAATTCAGCTTAATTAGTTCTCCGTAGGTCCTAGGTGAGGTAACATACGCCAAGTGTTTTAGTATTGGGAGAGTGAAATCTTTAAGTTACTGTTTTTAAACTAAACACTGATTACACATAACATCGGCATCCATCTAATCAACTATCCGCATATTTGTACCAACTGAGGTAAAACATTTAACGATAAAACCAAAACAAGCAGCTAGTTATCCAATGAGTTAGTAATTTGCGTCTTACTGAGCTAGGACAAGTCAGTTAGTACATGTGAATGCGGGCGGAAGTAGACTTGTTGCTTGTCTTTTACCGGCAATTCTGGTAACAAGTGTGGATGAGTTAATACAATGAAATCACATTAGCTCCCGGCCGCCAATTTATTTTAGGGTCCGAGCGCAGGGAATCTGGAGGAGCAAACAGATAATGGGCCTGACAGCAGTCTTGTATTGTCTTCACTTAGCGAAGAGGGTCAGTTTTTGTTGTCTTTCTTATACGATATACGAATATTCAGAATTTTTATTTCGTGTTATCAATAAATTAGTACTTTAATATTTTGAGTTAGTGGACTATCTCACTATTTAAATGATCATGATTTGAGACTGTTACTTATAGGTTTATTTATCAATTTATTGCAATAGACTTTTTTATTAGATGCATTTTGAACATACGAGGAAACCAGACTACCTACAAATCAAACATAGGTCTTTCCGTCATAGTCTCATGATTTATTCATAACAACAATCAGTTAGTGCAACAGCTGAATTTAATATGTAAATTACTGTCTAAAAAGACAAGCAACCTTCATTTCTATGTAAGGTAATATAAACATTGATAGTAAAAATAAAACAAGGGCAACCTGAATCTAGATTAAGATTAAAATGCATACTAATATGACACTACAAATCAATTTTATGCGATCAAGAAAAAAATGTGTCATTTAAATTTCATAAAGTCCTTTTATTTTAAAATTAGGTTTTTGGAACCTTTTATTTTATTGTGTTTTTCTGATTTTTTTATTTTATTAAAGTAAATAATTATGTATGGATGTTGCAGATACACATATAAACTATCAAAAATGGAAACGAAGGCAAACTGGATAACCCTGATCGTGGTCTCGCTTGAAGGTGTGAGCTATTATTATACTATTTCTGGAAGCTTGTAAATGTTGCTAATAGATTTATATCGATTAACGCAATTACGAATATATATTCTTTTTTTAATTACATGCTATCTAAAAACTAGTTGCACGAAGATCCTGGTGATATTCGTAATAAATTGCACTTTTGATTACATGAGCGAGTATTTTTTGTAACTCGCTCTGAGCTAGGCACAAGATGTAATGGTGGAATGCAAAGGACATGTATTTAGGAACTTTACATATAAAGTAGTACCTAGCACATAAGACCTTTGAGCCATCTTTAGTATTCCGAAGTTACTCATCCTAAATTTACAACAAATTACCTGAATTTACATTTTGTGTAACCCAAAATCTTGAGTTCCAAATGTAAATTTCGTTTGGCGCCTAGCTTTGCCTTATTACTAATTTATTCGTACCTGTAGTTAAGCGCACATTTACGGAGACAGGGCCTTTTCCGTACCCTCTTGCATAGCGCCCCGCGGCGAGCCTCTTTGAATACCTGAACAGCCTTTGAAAGAGCCCCTGAACGACTGTGTTATTTATTCACAACATCACAACTGAAACGGGCGACTTTCGTGAGCCTGCCACAACTAAAGAATTCAGTAATTCTCCGCTCAGCATCAATAAGAAAATTTTACTTTGCGTTTTTGCTTGGATACTTGTAATTTGTCATTATTGAGTATTTGGTGAACGTGTTTTATCAATCAATTTGAAAACATTATTCACCTATTAGTGTGATATGATTTAATTAAACAATTCTATATACGTGTACTATGTAACACGTACTAATAACGACATCTACGTTACTATTTACGATTGTGCGTGTTTTGAAGAATTGACTATTTGAATGATCATTGATAGATTTTTTCAAAACTCGCACAATCGTCAATATTCAACAGCTGGTAAAGACTGTTCAAGTTACATCGTAGATATTTGATAACAAAAGCACTTTATAGGCACATGATTAGGTTCATTTAACTGTTTTCTTACATAAACACATCTTGATGACGCTGATACCATAGGTTAATTATGTCGGACTTTCTATTATCACACAAAGACCTAAGATAAAAGGGTTCACTCAGTTTTAATCGGTAAACTTAACACGCATTGAACTATCTAGCACTAGAGAATAAATGACAATAATACGGATTTCATAAAACGATAAATTTTATAGCTCTATTCCGTCACAATATTATTTTGTTCCTATTAAACTTTAATTACTTATTTGGTCTTCGTGTCAATTTATCTGTAAATGAAAGGATCGTAAACTTTTTAGCAATTTAGTTTTTATTTACACTATTTGTGGATTGTCGTAATAAAACATAACAGAAATATAATCAAACTCCGAATAGAATGAATACTTTTTTATCAATATACTAGCAGCCCTCCGCGACTGTGTCCGCGCGTTTTCAGTTTGCTTCCCCCCCCCCCCCCCCCGTCGCATCGTGATGTTTTATAAAGCCTTCCTCGATAAATAAGCTATTCATTACTGGGCACAACAAATTTAAGTCGCTTTACCATCGACGCGATAAGAAGAAGAAATAAGCTATCTAACACAACTTTTTTTTAAATCGGTCCTGTAGTTCCTAAGATTAGCTTTTCAGCTTTCTAATATCATAATATAGATATAACATCATCATCATTCTCAGCCAAATGACGTCCACTGCTGAACATAGGCCTCCCCCACGGCTTTCCACAGCGACCGATCACTAGCGGTCTGCATCCAGTTTGATCCTGCGATCTTTTTAAGGTCGTCTGTCCATCTTGTTGGTGGACGTCCTACGCTACGTCTTTGGTCGATAGATACAACAGATTATTGTCAAATTTATTTTGTGAATGTGTTGCCTTCAATAAAGTGGTATTTCTGTGTAAGGTAAAGTACTCGTGGGAGCAATTAGGATTAGTAGGTACACATTTTTTGGTTAACTTCATAGCATGATTATTTTCAATGAGTGTTGTTCGAAATGTAATAATGCAATAAACCCATTTTTTGCCTTTTGAAACTGATCTCTTATTTATACCGTTTGATATAAAGCCGTCTGTTAAACACAGTCTGGATTACCAAAAGCTGAGAACTAAAGATAATTGAAAATGATTTGCCAAATTATGTAGTTTTTACAGTTACCTACACAGTGTTTGTTAATTTAAAATAATCCCCCTTATTATCGAGGTGTGCAAAAAACATCAAGAGCATAAATATCGATGACTTATTTCACCGATGTAGGTAATTATAAAAAATAAATCCATATTTACCTGTGGCATCACGCGTGAACGGCCCGACCGATTTCGATAATTCTTTTTTTGTTGTTTGCTATGGTCAGGACAAGGTTCATAGGGTATAAGAAAAAATTGAGCAGCCGGATCGATTTTAATGATTTTTATGTTCTCTGTTTTGTCACCGTCCGGAGTAAGATAATAATTATTAAAATTACGGGGGAAAGGCAGAACGGGGCTGGGACCGGAACATAGTTCGCTGGGTCCGCTAGTCACTAATAATTTATCGAGTCTTTTATAAGGCTTTGCTTTAGTTACTATTAGTTAGTTAGTTTGGGAACTGCTGCATACCTAAAAATTTCAATTTCAAATTTTGGTTAAGATGTCAATATCGTAGTCAATTGTCTACCACTGAGACCATTACCGTTGTATTACGAATAATACACCTAAAACTTCGAAAAGTTTTCATCTCATACTAAAAACTGCCTGCTGAAAATAACAGTTTTACGAAGGTTTTAAACTATTTTTTATTTCATGGACCTAGACTGGAACGAATTTGATAAAACTTACACTGTAAGTACCTTAAGTTTAAATATACCTAATTGAACTAAACAAGAATCATCTCACTATGACTTCTCGTTTTCGAGAAATCCATCGACAAACATACATACACTTACGAAATTTTGCACAACTGTTTGGAAGCCTTAACAGATCACCATACTCAAATATTATTAAATTCTAGCAATATCACATTTCATACACGTTGAATTGATTACCTTCTTTTTGAAATCGGTAAAAATGAGATTGTTCCACCATATTATTACCGATCACTAGAGTTTATTTTGAGATATCTTACGGATGTATTGTTTAATAAACAAATATTTGTTAAGTCACAAAACTAGAGTATCAACCCCCAAACAGATCTTAATCCAAAGTTGATATGACTGGAATCAAAAGGCAAGTCCTTCAATCTGAACATAGGGGTAGCATGTCGCAAGCTTAAAACTATTAAAATAATAATGTGATGTCAATTATGATAACACAAATTGAATGCATTAGCGTGCTATTAGCGGATCAGGTGAAGGGCACTAAGAAATTGCACGTTACAACGCATAGGATGTGAGGTGAACGGATCTTGTACAGGGGCGTCATGCTCGGCTCGCTTGAAAACAGAAGACGATCTCTGCTGGCCAGTGAGAGCGTAAGTGACAAAATACGATAACGACAAAAAAGCATTTAAAAAAAACAGTTGAGGCTGACTAAAGACACTGAACAACAAGACAAATGAGGGACAAAATACAAGCAACGTCAAAAAACACAGGTTAACGCTGTCTTTTTAAAATACTTTCATATCAATAAATTAGTCTCAAAAGTTTTGTAATAGTAACTAAGATAATCCTAAATGGTTAAGAACTAATTATTTTAGTTTCAATGACTTTTAAAAGTTCACGAAGTTAAGTAGTTTATAATGCTAAAGAGAATGGTTAGTCAAACCGCAGAAAAATAGTTGCATAATTGTTTATACTTACTGCGTTATACATACATGCATGCGTGTAATAATTTAGTTTGGAATGTTTTGTCGTTGTTTTAGTAAAGAACGCAATAAAAAACGACATTACAATTTATTGAAATTGGGGTCAAATACCACGGGGACAAACACCACTGGGGTTATATATCGACAAACCCGCGAAAAAAATACTAAAATATAAGGACTTACAACATTTTAAGTGTAATTATTATTCTGTAATTGATGTATTCAGCTAAACCCTTGGAGAAATCGTTTGCGTGCAGTAAACCGATAATTTAGTGGTTTTGACGGAGGTCACACAGATACCTGTAACATATTGCTGAGCACTCGACATACATAGATAATGATAATTAGATTGAGCAACTTGTGTAATTGTTATGATAAAAATTGAGAAATCAAAGCATGAAAATTGTTTAAAATTCATTAGCCTAACATCGTGTCTAAGGTGTCTCTATCAGATAGAGATCTATCTTATCGTATAAATCTGGGTTTCATACTTAAATTGAGAAATAATTAATTTTAAATTGATGTTAACCCTAATTAATAATAATTAACTAATGACTAAACATACATAACCAACTTTATAGGTTAATAATTCCATAAATATGTTTTTATCAAAAGGAAAAGCAATTTTAACCTATCAATATGTAATAAGTTACAGATATGTTATTTTATCAAGTTCCCTTTTTAGGATCTCAAAGGGACTCTACCTTAATTGATAAGTATTGATTGTTTCATTACCAACTACAACCAATTAATTAAGTTCCAATTGAACCAGTTAAAATCGAGAGTTAGGCCGATTGTTTTTGTTGTCATCAAAATACAGCCTTGACTTTTAATTCCCCGGAAGTCCGGAAGTGGTCGCTACCTGTTATGTCCTGCGGCTTAGCGTACATGGACCGGTTGTGCGCACGCGCACCGTCCTCAAATACGACCTACGTGCTTTGAACTACTGCGAAGTGCATGAGGAAGCTTGGTTGACACCACGAATTTATTGGTAAGGACAACAGCACCTAAGCAGTGTATCTTATGCAGTTATTTTTCAACAAAAATGTTTGTAGTTTGTGTTGGCAACTGTACATTGAGCCCAAAGGTAAAGAAAAAAAGGAATTTGCAATAGCATAATGAAATTAATATAAAGTTTGGTCGGAGAAACCATCGCATTAAATCCAACCTAAGCTTACAAAAGCATGATTTTGTGTCAAAAAATATTATAACTGTCATTTAGTAACCATTAAAAAAAATAAGGAAGGTAGTTCCGGTGCGTGATAAATAGTTTATACTTGTGTTTGAGTCAGTAAGGTTTCGAACAGTTTATGACCTTGTACTGTTAATAAATGTGTATATTGACAACATCACTTAAAGAGTTTAGTGACCCGTTCATCAGGTTAATTTGATCTGCAAAATGTCCCTATAGGTAAACTGAGAAACAGATGTTTCTGACGTCACTTTTGTCGTCTTCTTTATATGAGTGAATACTCGTATGTTTGAATTAAATGTAAAGATCTCCCTTTAGGTGAAAGAAATTGTAGTTTTGCGGTCAACCATAGATTCGACCATTATTTTAGGAACACGTCACTCCCATATTAGTACAAAAAACTAACGGTATTTTTTCGCAGATCGCTTAATAAACCAAGATAGTATTTTGATAATATTTAGACAAATACGAATAAACTATCGTTTAATACTTTAGGATACTGTACTTACGTTTAATTAAACGGAGTACATTAATTAGGAGGGAAATGAAAATTAAGGCGACAAAAGTGATGTCAAAAAAGTCTCAGTTTTGCGGTCGACCATAGATTCGATCATAATTTTAGGAAGACATAGTCACAAACGGTATTTTTTCGCAGATCGCCTAATAAACCAAGATAATATTTTGATAACATTTACACATATACATATTTAGATAGCATAGACATTTTTATGTTTATACCACTTGGGTACTGAATCAATTTTTTAAAGCATTTTGTACCTAATAGAGTCCGCCGTTCTAGCTACCTAGCACTCTATATAACTTTGGTTTGCCATGAAATCAAAACGACTAGAACTGGACTAGAATTCACTGCAAATTAATAATCGTGGCAAGTAACTCTTTATGTTCCCTTGGTATTTAAACTCGCAAGGCGACATTTTATGGGTGTACAAACCAGATAATCACATAATTCTATTCATAAATCTGCAACACAAAGCCTAAGTTTGATTACATAAGAAATACTCAAAGCAGCAAGAAGTTTATGTTATTATTTAATACATTTTCTTTAGGAATAATAACACTACTTACTTTGTAGTATATGCATGGTAATAATTAGGCATGTGTTATATTAAGTCATACTTATTGACTTATTTAACATTTTAATATTCAAATAAACGATACTCATTAGATTTTATTTATCTTAATTTTAGGTGCACTAAGAATCGTTCAAAAATGTATCCTTTTCTTCATTTTAAAATGCATTGATAAAAAAAACTATTTAATATAAATAGAGAGATAAGCTAGTCATTAATGTTATGTCCGCAAATAAGATAATGGTAGCGTTCAACTTTACATTGCAATTAAAACTTGAGCGCAATGAGCAGTAATTGTAACATATCACTCACGTGTACTCATAATACTCATGAATACAAGTACATAAGAACTCCATTAAAACCCCTTACACACTGCGACTTTTAGCATCGATTCTGTCGCGCTTTTTTCAGTTTCGCGACTCACGCAATGAACAGATTTAATTTAGCATCGATGCAGTCGCCAAAATATAGAACATAATTTGTCAATTTCCAGTTTCTGCATCGCGTCTGCATCGATGCTTACGCGCGTTAGCATCGCAACTGCATCGATGCTAAAAGTAGCGCAGTGTGTAAAAGGTCTAAAGGTTGCGCTGCGAAAATATTCAGGCACTTTAACTTATTTATCTTGAAATGGAGAAGCCTCCACTTTTGTTTTTTGGCAAAAAACAATAGTTAGGTAGGTTTGATGCTGCATCGTGACTGCATCGCTGCTAAAAGTCGCAGTGTGTAAAAGGTCTAAAGGTTGCGCTGCGAAAATATTCAGACACTTTAAATTTTTCATCTTGAAATGGAGAAAGCCTCCACTTTTGTTTTTTGGCAAAAAACAATAGGTAGGTAGGTAGTAATGAAGGTATATAATACTATCTAGTTTTTAGCATAGTATATGGTGTTTGTGTCAGGATCTTACAAAATAGTAAAATAATGTTTCTGAAAAACTATTTGAATTTCATCTACGTAATAGGTAGGTGCTTGTGTTTCATAACGTTTGCAGTCTGTAATTTTAGTACCTAATAAACTACCTTAGCCATAATAAAATCAGCTATAGAGGTATATATCTGTTAGGCAAATCCGCGATCGCGAACGTTGAGAAATAAAGCAATCTCAAGTGCCGCAAATAGTTGGCGACTAACATAATAAAATATTCGCAGATTGCAAACAGTGAAAGTGTCCGTTTTGCCACACAAAGCCTATTATTAAGTGTTAGGGACTTGTGCAATGATTATGGGCAAGGCACAATATGGCCTACCTTCCAACAGGAATGCAATTTTCATTCCGAATATTTTTTTTAAGATGACTTGTTTAGGTGTTAAGTGCATATAAAGTCGCTTGCTAAGTGCAAAGTCATTTTTACTTTTGTGAATAACAAATGTAGGTTGATCTCTTATTTGTCAACCTTTAAAGTAGAAGTTCTAATACGGCAAATGAAATCTGAAATCATTTATGTGAGTAGGTAAATAAGATGTCATTACCCTTAACACTTCAGTATTATCATCAAGGCAAGTATAAATATTTGTTATTTTGTTTGCCTACATATAAAATGCTTATCAAAAGATACATTCTTTAATTCTTAATTGATTGCTATTTAAATAAGTGGTACTACGAGTATGTACGTGTTTAGTTGCTCTATGTATTCTATAAAAGTGCGTATAAGCTCATATTATTTGACTCCCTCCAATTTGATCTTTAATGATTTGAGCTATTCATTCGCTAAAACTGTAGAGATCCATTTGGTAGTACACAGTATTCGTCTCTAGTATATTCTGTAACAATAGACGCCTAGCTAAGCCCATCGCTGCCTGTATTGTGGTATTTCGCTGATGCGTGCAAAACTCTGATTGCCGACCCTGCCTCCCGCCCTCCCTAGAGAGAAAAGCAACTGTATAAGACAGACGTTTTTAATTTTTCAAACATTTTCAACTAATCGTCAGACTGAGTTTCTGAAATGACATTGATTCTGAGGTTAATAAACTGTAACTCATAACATCTCTTTCGCGGCTTATTGCACGATTAAATAAAGTGTTCATTATAGCGCGTTAAACCTTGTTAACCGATATCATTTTAATCTGTGCGCTTAAACATAACATCTAAAATATTTACTTAGAGATTACGTTTTATTCGTTAATTGTTCCTCGTATAACCTTGAGTGTTTAGTAGGATTTGGTATATGCAAGGATTCCTTTCAATCGAGTGAACGTTAGAAGGGAATTGCGATATAACTATTTATCGGTATTTGCAGTACATCCAAATATTTTATAGAAGGTCGCTACTATAGTACGTTGCTTGAAATAATTACTAGATCCACTGGAGCAGATCTAGTTACGTTTAATAATCTTGTTATGGTCTTTATCACCTGAAATGAATGTTATGAAACTACGAGCACCCGAGCGGTCGCATGAGACCGCATAACAATGGAATATCTATTGTGTCTCGTTCACTTACGCTTGAGGGATTAAGCGTTTTTACCCCGTATTAGTAACCCATGGACATTTGTTGACCGAAATAAATGAATTAGAATTGTATTGAAACTTTTAGTGTGTATGTTGGTAGGCAGTTATATGGATGGATGCCAATCGGCATCAGAATAGCATAAAATAGAAAAAGGCTTCTACTAATTTGTGACCGATAATCCCTACAAATTATAATTTAATAGGTTTTAAGCGCTAAGTACCTACTAATCTTATTACACGTTATATTTTATTTTTCTTCTTATTTTACCCAAAGAACGATTCGAAGAGTTTGTATCACCTATATGTTTTTGGTAGCACTTGTATTGGAAATAACGCACATATTTACTTCCGTACACTTTACGCTATTATGTACTGATACTAAACAAATTACGTAAGAAATAAAATAGCGATACATTTACTTTAATTAACAACTCTTTTGAGTTGGATTATCAGAACCTTTTTTCTGTTTTATATTGAAATATTTTTTTATTCAAAAACAGTTTTCATACATTCTTCACCTTATATTAACAATACCAATTTTTATACCAATCTGTTATATTGTGTGTATGTAAAATGTGTGATATTCTTAGGTTATTTAAATAAATGTTTTTACATATTATTCATATCATGAATAGGTTTAAAATACGTAGGTAAACATTAATCACTACTATGCATTGTTTGTGTACTTTACTTGTGTATGATTTACTTTCATATAAACAAACTTGTAACGAGGGCATCGCATTGTTTTGTTTCCTGATTAGATATTAAATTAACTCAAGTTAAAGACTAGATTAATTAAAATTACTATTTGTCTCATGTAATGAAATAATACACGTTGGTTTTATTCAGACTGCTACGACTCTGGGCATTATGAGCTGTTCTTTTTGTTGTTTAAGTTAGGAAACATTTTCAACGGAATTCAAAAAGTAGGTAGGATTTAAATAAAAATATTTTTCTTTGTTAAAGGTAACCCTAAAAGTACAGGGTCTTATTTTCAACTGTAGGTAATGTCATGTATCCGCAAAAGTTCATAAAAATCGTGTGAGAAAATTTTGGCGGAGTTACTTTTCTAATCCTTATCGTAGCTTGATGTTACGCAAAATATTTCGAGAATTCTCAAATATCATTAAAAACAAAACTTATACCAATATATTCAACGATACTTACTCCTAAAAAGGCCCATTTTGAAGCACTTTCTCATAATGTCTGGGAGCGTGTTGACTTTGTTAACTTCTCCCATAAGTGTCACTTATTTCATTAACCGGATAAATAAATTTTATTCGATAGTAACGAATTTTATTCGTTTGCAGCGAAATTCGTTGGTGTGTGAAAACGCGGGGGAATATTCGCGTAGTGGTCTCGCGTAGCACCGGCTACGAACTGATAGTGTATCTGACTGAAAGCGGCGCAGGCGCACGCTTGTAAACCGTACGCGGATTATCTCTCATTGACACTTTTTACTTGCGACTCCTCTCAAGGTTCTCAACGTGTCATACATGCCGCGCAGTGCGTCTTTGCTTGTTATATATTTGTTTAAATAAATAAAATAAATAAATATCCTTTGGACATTCCCACACATCGCCATCTAGTTCCAAAGTAAGCTACTTAAAACTTGTGTTATGGGTGCCAGACAACGGATATAATACTTAAGTACTTTTTGTTTGTAAATACATACATAATATACATAGAAAACACCCAGACCAATACAAACAGACATGTTCATGCACACAAATGTTTGTATTGTGCGGAGATCGAACCCGCACCCGCTGCGTAGTAGGCGACTTCTCGACCACTACACCAGACGGGTCGTTTACTTGAAAATTTCAGAGAAGGATTACAAAATTAAAAAACAAATAAATGACTTGAGATTTTCGAAATTAGACTACATCCCGTCCGTAAATATACTCGTAAATCGGCTTTTTATGACTACTTTTCAAACAATACTCTTTTACACGGTTAAAATAAGTACTAATCACTATTACAATTTATTCTAATGACAGACGTGATCTATGACTAACCGAGTTGTTCAGAAAAAAATAAAGCAAGAAACCTATTAGTGGCTGTAAGATAACACATTATGTGAAACCTATTTAAAGACTGAAAATCTCATGAGAAAGAGTTTGAGAAAATTGTATGAGTATATTTGTTATAATATCACACACTGTCACATGCATTAAAATAAATCTTTATAGCAAATTATTGTTTCTTATGTATCATGAACAACAGTTAAAATAAGAGCTTTCAGTTTACAGTATGTACCGCAGATCAAGAGGTTTTTCTAAATCAGAGTACCTACTATTTGTGGAAGATCACATAAATGTCACAGTTCAAAATATCACTTAAAGTTACTCATAGCTCATTTCGTAGCATGTATGTAGCCAGCAGGATGAATGAAATAATAAATAGACATTTTCAGTAATTTAACCTCTTCTTCTGCGGCATTGGCTTTAAAGCACAAGAAAATTAAGGGCTCTTTTGTAAATAGTACCTAGGTGTATGAAATCGGTTCGCTCTTGTCTCAAGACCAAACGCGGCATAGACAGAGACGAAAAAGGGAGCGAGTTTACACGTTAATTCCTATGAACTGCTGGTGCTTGGTAATATTAATGTAAAATGTTATAAATATGTTTATTTAACAATTATGTACCAAAGACATGCTATTAGGACACTAGGTCCTTAAAAAACTAGGGGGGGTATTGCGATCCAACTTTAGCCAAATATCTGTCTGATGTCGCAGTCATACATATGAATTTGGACTTTACTAATGATGTCCAATTTCCGGAATTCCAGGTCCCGGTTTCCAGTTGGGATTCTACACCACCGCGGAAGCCTGGCTAATAATGCCTAAATCAATACTGCTACTACCAACGCCACGAGTGCTAAGTCATCGCGGTGTCACCGGACTTCATTAAACCAGGACAGTGGCGTTGATTATTGATTGAAGACACGAATCTTTTCGGTTGCCAATTATGGACCTAATAATCAATTATGGACCTAATAAATAGTTAGTAATTTAGATAAGTTTAAATGTGTAAATTGTATTAAATAAGTTTTCCTTGTACTTACTTCTTTCTTTCTTCTACATCAGTTACATCCTCACTAAAAGGGTACGGTACATTATAAATTATATAATATTACAATGGTACGAATAATAATATTTATGTTGTTTTGTCATAATAAATATATAAATATCATGTGAAATCGCAATACGAATTGCTAATTGGACAGTAAAGTTGAGCCGCTTACCTACCTAACAAAACTGCATCGCAATACGCGCCCAGTCTTCATATTATCAACAATAAAGTTAAACTTTTGAGAAAGACATTTGTGAAAGCTAACGTTTATTATAAAAAGCGAAGGGAAAAGAAAAGCGTTATGACCGTAACTTGGTATGAACTTATTTGCAAGTGCTAAGTAGTTTTAAAAGTGAATTGTTATAATGTGATGTTTTTGCTAATATTCTTATGTATCACAAAAGAAGGGCATCGAAAATAGTAGTTATATAGTAGTACTCTTCATTTGTGGATGATTTCCTAAATGTCAAAGTTTAAATCATCACTCGTAGCTGCCGAAGAGTTTCGTAGCAAGTGTAAAATAGATATGACGATTGACGAATGAAATAGGTATGTATTTTTTTTGGTATTGTCATAATTTTCTAATAGTCCCCCCTAGCCGATTTTGACTACGGTGGCCAGTCACAACGACTAACCAACTGCGTGGGACATATTATAGTGCACAAGTGTGTGCGCTGGCTCAGGTGCACTCTCTATTCCTTTCACTCTCATAGTCGGTTGGGACAGCCATTTATCACGACCGGAGAAAGATCAGGCGCAGGACAAACGGCTTACGTGCCTTTCCGAGGCGCGGGGGTGAAACACCGCCAACTTTCAAACTCAGGGCTGCCCTAAGAATTTCTGAAAAGAAAAACCCAGGTATATATTTTTGGCTCGAATCGGGGACCAAACCCGGGATTTCTGGCGCAACCGTCGCTTTAAAGTGCGACCCTTTTACCGCTGCGCCATCAAGGTACTTTTTAGGGTTCCGTAGCCAAATGGCAAAAAACGGAACCCTTATAGTTTCGTCAAGTCAGTCTGTCTGTCTGTCTGTCCGTCCGTATGTCACAGCCATTTTATTCTGCAACTATAAGCATTACACTGTTGAAATTTGGTAGGAAGATGTATCCTGTTAACCGCTTATCGATATTTATACAAAATTTAAAAAATAATGAGATTTAAGAGGGGGCATTCCCATTCATGAAAATAAAACCAAAAATAATAAAAAATTGAAAACCTATGCGTGTGGGGTGTCTATGGATAGGTCTTTTAAAATGTCATGGAGGTTTCTACAACCATTTTCTTTTAAAGTCTAACTTTTCATAGCTAGACGCTTCCAAAGTGGTAAAATGGGCGTCCTCCCCCATCTAACTTCTAAACCAAGCAAGTGTAAATTTTGAATAAAAAAAATAATGTAGATCGTAAGATATAATTTCAACGAAAATTGGTTTGGACGGGATCGAACGAGAAGTTTTTGAGATATGGCACATTTTCAACAACCGCAAACATAACTTTGTACTTCATACAAACACTATGAAAAACATAGTTATATTTGCAGTCAACAAAATAATAATATTTATAAAATAACGGTATTTTACTAAGTAGAAGTAAGTGGATTGCCTAATTCAGTTAAAGTTGGCACGGAACCCTCAGTGCGCGAGTTCGACTCGCACTTGGCCGGTTTTTATTATTGTCTAATAGCCAATGATTTAAATAATGGCAGAGGAAATTAATGGAAAGTTTTTCAAAATGACCGCAAATTGCTATATGAACTTTGCATGTGCCAAGTAGATATTAGTGTAAAATTAAATTTTGGTAATTTACATTTTTGTGTAAACAACAGATATAGTCAAGTAGGCTCCTAAAATTCAGTAGTATTCTTCATATGTTGTTGATCTCATATGTGTCAAAGCTCAAAACATCACTCGTAGCTGCCGTAGCTTCGTAGCAATTATGTAGCACGTAAGATGAATGATATAGTAACTTGTTTTCATTGCTGAAAGCTAACCTTCGATAGGTAGAGGAAAATTGAAGGTTTTAAAAAATAACCAATACATGCTATGAATTAAATTTCAGGCGCTAAGTTTTGGCGTGCACGCTTCGTAGTTTACATAATTACTGATTAATTCGGATATTTTTTCAAATAAATCGAGCTGGCATAGAATTTTTAAAGGAACTCCGTGGGTATAGCGATGTTGCTTTGATTACTAAGCAGCTGTACTTTTGGACGGATAATCAATTCGTATTGCAATTTCACATTATATTAATCATATCATTGTAGTATTATCTATACTTATATTATAAAGCTGAAGACTTTGTTTGTTTGTTTGAACGCGCTACTTTCAGAAACTACGGAACCGATTTGAAAATACATTTTTACGTTAGATAGCTTTAAGCATTATATAACATCCAGATACGACTCATAAGTCCAACGCCGCAACGAAAAATGTAGCGAAAACGAATGAAAAATATGCCATCTTAAGAACTTCCGCTGCGTAAACCGTTTAAGTTACACAAAAATTATGTATGACAAGATCATTCTGCATTAACAGTTCTACAATGAAGTCGTGGACTAACCATATTATGGTTAACTCACTACAACCTTTTTTTATGTTAATAAATTTGTTAAAAAAATATGCACTATTTTTGAAGGTGTTTTATTAATACAAACGGGTATTGATTGTTATCAAAATAAAAACATTCATCATCACGAGCATTTTATTTTGAACAAATTTCCCCTAAACATGTCATTGATTTATGGTGTTTTTGCACGACCAGATTCTTCTATTCTTTTAAACAAACAGACAATCACAATGTTTATTGTATATCAACCTGTAATAAAAATAGTAAACTAATTACCATAAGCTCTCAAACCGCGATTCTTGGTAGACAAGTCATATACCCCAGACAACGATCTAAATTATCTAGATTAACAAAGATTATGATTTGTGTTATATGTAAATAATACCTTACCAGTTACTGGGAAACAAGTGACAAAGACCCAGAGTCATAAACGGATAAATTATAAAATAAATATTGGACACCAATCACACACATAGCTCTGATACCAAAGTTAATAGCTAATTGCATGGAAATCAGAGTGTCAGAATCAGTGTTATGGAAATCAGACACAACGGTGATACCACAACATCCAGCCCCGAGATAATATAGAAAATTTTGATTCCTATATTTTTACCCGACCGGAAATCGAACCCGGGACCTCAGAGCAACGACGCCTTGAAACCAGCGTGCTTAGCCACTGCACCACGGATTATTCTGAAATTCAAATCATAGCACCGCTATTTATTTTTTTCAAATCATTAGGTTCTTCATAAGTTAGCACTTAAGATTAAAGCACTGCGCTGAAAACCGATACAACGTCAATGCGTTGTGATTATAGGTTTAAAGCCATGCACAGAGCCGAAGCCAATGCCAATGCACAGAGTAATATAAAAAATATATTTTATATACGTACAGTCTACTTGGCAACAGGTTAAAAGCCGCGTAAGTTTTTCCAAAAAACCCTTATTACTTACATTGCATTCATAGAAAATAATAATAGGTAATATAAATTTAACTTAATCATACGTCGTAAGCCTTAGGCGCTTTTGCACTTACGATAAAATTCCAAAAATATAGTATTATGATGAGCATGAAAATTATCATTTTTTTTGCAATCAACTCAATTAAAAGATAGCCGTATCAAGGGAGCAAAACTTATAAAGTACTTCCTGTTGACCTACAATATTTGTTTGATCATCTGTCTCCATGTATTTCCGGATTATAATGTTTATATCTAAGTGCTTATAAAGGACACAAAACCAAAGGAAGACATTATAAAAATATTTAGTTTCCTTTCGTTTCGTTTTTATCGTCAGTGTGGGAGAGATGTGTTTTGAAGAGCAAGTAGGTATTTCAGCGGGATCTAAAAAAAAAACAAGAGTGTAGGTTCAGTCTTTTTACTGAAATATTGTTCATAGTAATTGAAACATGATAAAGACTGTGTCTTTACTTTGACCTAAGATTTATCCTGAAAACACGTCAATTGTAAAGTTTTACTAGCTCTTTCGCTTTTTAATGCAAAAATTATAAGAAAGGCATTAACTTGATTACGATAACAATGTTTATTATTTACATTGGATGATATAAATCCTTGCAGTTGATTAGTTGTGTCTGGGGTCATAAAACGATTAAGATTTTTATTTAATTATGATTTATTTTAATGTCACAATGTTTTGCAAAAAAGTAATAAAGAAGATTATGAGTTCACGTGTACAAGTTTAGGTTGAGTGGGTAAAGACAAGAGAACGCACGAAGGTCTTCGAAAGAATTATGTACATAGTAAATAAACTGATACTTATTTTATACTTAAAAATGAAGCCATTTTTCCTTGGTTACGACATGGCGCGTGATTGGCCGGACCGGTTTCTTTTTTTGTTGTGTTTGTTTTTGATGAAGGATCTTATAAAAGAAAAGAAAAGAAAATTAATCGAGTGGACGAATTTTCCTGATCTTTCACTTTGTTACATTCGTCACCGTCCAAAATAATATAATAACTATTAAAAATTACGGGGCATGGGCGGGACGGGGCCGAGGGCCAAACAAAGTGCGCTGGGACCACTAGTTTTAAAGTAAATTTATAACTAAGCACTAAACAAGGTAAGTTTGAAATTAAATTCATAGAAAATCAAAAAATACATGTCCCTAATTGTTTTGGTCTTGTCAATACAAACCCTTATTATACAGGACACTGGTAAAGTCGATTGAAACAGACGGGATAATTTACGTTATTTCTGACCGATTTCACTACGGAACTCCATATCCCAATACTTAAGTTATCTGCCTGAGATATTATTTTATTAAAAAAAAACGATTTATCGTCTATATCCCCCTTTTTTGTTTTGTACAACATTTTGTTTTGTGTTTGCTTCTTTAAGTAGGAAATTTGTTACTTTAATATGTAAGTACTAAAACTGCAAGTAACTTTAGCAACTGAGTTGTAGGTGACGATCGAATGTAAATAAAAACATTTGTGAATCAGTTTTTTTTTTTGTAAGATAATTTAAAAAAAAATCTCTGAAAATGATGCTGCAGATGTCCGTTAAAAT
Organism: Pyrausta purpuralis; assembly: GCA_963924145.1. Taxonomy (NCBI): domain Eukaryota; kingdom Metazoa; phylum Arthropoda; class Insecta; order Lepidoptera; family Crambidae; genus Pyrausta; species Pyrausta purpuralis. Next base: position 13,479,517 of record OZ001650.1, read on the forward strand.
ATCAACGGATTCAGTTTTTTGTTAAGGTATAACATGCTAGGGTGTTATTAAAAAATTTATTGATAAAAACATAAATGAAATACTACTAGGTAGTAGTAAACTAAACTTAAGCATCAAATTTAACTTGAGTCAGAAAACAAACTTAAGAACCGTTAAGTTTCGGATATGGGGTTCCATGGTAAAATCAGTCAGGAATGATTTTAACTACGACGTTGAGGATTTAGGTTGACTTGACCTGTAATCCTGTATATTAATTTGCCACTACTTACTTAATGAATGGGAGTATTTAGTCCAATTGCTGCAAGCTCATTAGGAATTGTGTGAAAAATTATGCATTATGCAAATTGGGGATATGCCATCATAAATATTTTACTGTGACACACGGCAAATTAAGTAATTGTTGGGTATGTAATTTATTAATTAGTATCATTATAAACTATCAAAACCAGAAAACCTATAAGTAGAGAGACGCAATTAGAATTGGTGTCCAGTTAAAATTTAAAGTGATCCAGTGATATAGACACTTCTTACGATATAAAAGTAAACAGGGAAATCTGCCCAGCAATTCGAATATCTTCTGTGCGCACAAAGGTCAGTGATCATTGCATTTACAAGACATTTGGTTGAGTGGTATACTGATGGTTCTTAAAAAAAATTTACATTCTCAATTTTCGTCGATCAATACTTGATTTAGTGATGTTAAATTTATATGAGTCCTTTGGTACGAGCAATTCGATAATAAGAGAAGCTTTCTGTTAATGTGGAAAAAAATATATTTTGTTAATTGGGTCAATATACAAAGGAGGTCACTATCGCTTTTGTTATGCGGTTGCCTGCAACCGCTCGAGTGTTGAAGCATTAAAATAAAGAATCTCTCTTAAATACGACATAATTAGTAATCAAATTCGATGTATAAAACTTCACATAACAATTCGTTTCAGATGGTTCGCGCAATATTGCTAATTTCAATGCTAGCGCTATGGTTCAGTGCTGTGACTGTAAAAGCGGCTCCAAACCCTGCGCCTGCGCCGGAACCTCATAGAGGCTACCTCTCTACAGACGATGACGACGAACTACCAATATTAGAAGACCTCCGCTCCCAACCACTCAGCGAACTACGCACGGTCCTATCCACGATCAAAGAGCAGTTCAGAGAAATCATCGAAGAACTCATGTCACAAGTGCTGAACTACATCTTTGAAATTCTACTTCAGATCAAACTCAAACTGTTGAAGAAACTGGCCTTATACAGTCTCTCGGATATACTAAGTGTTGTGTTCGATGGATTGACAGATTTAATTGTTGAGCCAGTACCGGATTATTATGAGCCCGTTAAAAAGATTACTACTTCAGATTATGGCTATAGACCATTTTCGCTAGCATCACTTTTTAGTTCAAAAAAGTACTAAGTGCCAATTAAACAGGTGGAATATTGGGATCTTTGAGAACTTGTGTGTTATCTACTTAATTTGTTACAAGTTTAATAATGTACCTACGGTGTTATTTGTGTAAGCTTTATTTATTTAGGTACAGCTCCAAGGAATAATGTCTGGTACATTTAAACAATAAAACTCTTATGTTTATGTAATACCATAAGCTAGTAAATAATTACACTTGTTGTAGTTTATTATAGCTCTGCTGCTTGTACAATTTGTATTCGGTAACCCCTTACTTAATCTCTGATTGATGTTCTAATTTAATTATACCTATATATTTTTATGGAAAAATAAATTATTAATGTAAAAGGAATTTGTTAATGGAGAGGAATTTAAAAAAGCCTGTAAATAAATTATTTATAACTCACCTTTAATTAACAAACAGGCACTCTCGCTGAAGTTTCCTTAACAAAGATAGTATGCTAAGTGTTCATGTGATATTAATTTGCTTGTGCAAATAGTCAGGCGCAAGAAGTTTGTTATTTTATTAGTCACAGTACCTACTGACCGGACCTGATTAATTAAGTTTATGAAAATATAAACAAAATAAAAAACTGTGAGTTGTCATACCGCTAAAAAATATTTTAGGTAGTAAATGTTGAAAATATTAATAAATATTTAATGTATTGAGATTGTATCTTGATGTATTTTTTTCGAACCAATTCATTTCACTGACAATTTCATTAAAGCAAATTCTCACGACCACACTCATTGCTATTTATTACGCGAAAGGAAATAAACTAGAGAAATAATAATTAAAGAATCGTTCCGCAACTGTTATTGTCAATTTTTGTTTTTAATTGTTAAATAATAATAAAAGTGACTTTAAATAATATTGACGACCTACTTTAAAATGTTGTTAAAAAATGCTAAAAAAAGGGTAAGGTCACGTACATAACGTACCCCTTAAATAAATAAAATTCATACCTATCTAATTTATTAATTATAAACGCATTAACATATTCGATATGTCCATACATACAGCATTTAGTAAAAAAACTTTAAGGGCAATATCTACGGTTAATTTCATCGAAGAAAATATCCCATATTGGTTTGGGGGTCAATTCGAAAAACGCACCTTAATACAGTGACTTTTGTGTATAATTATACAAAAATACCTTATTTGTGAAATTTACGGAGGTTAAATTATTATACTATTTACCTTAAAGTTTTATTTCTACATGCCTGGACACACTGTATAACTAACTAAACATAAGCTGTCATGAAGTGGTGACTGTCTTAAGAGCCTAGTTGTATTTACACAGCAACGATTCTAGCGCCCGAGATTAGTTACAGAGAAAAATATTCATGCTGAATGTACACTTCTGACCCAGCCAAATAGTTTAAAATCCAACGGCGCACGCGAATTCTATCATTATGTTAATGCACTCGCACAATTCGTAATTGCAACTAGTGGCGGAAGTCTCGACATAGTTTCCTGTAAAACCACCAGGTGGCGTTCGAAAAAATCTGAGACAAAATTGGTGTTTTCGTGTTTTTATTGATTGAGAAGAATTTTTGAGTGAAGCTTAAAAAAATAAAAATATTTTTCAAAATGTATTAAAGATATAGCTACGTAAGTTAATATGGTATTTGATGAATCAGAAAATCACAAAATTGAAATTGTCTACGCGAAATGTCAAAAATTTTGCTTCAGACTTCGCCCGCTGGATTAATGAGATATAGAATGATCAACTAGCTAGAAAAACCTCAAACTTTAGCTATCTACCCATAGAGTCTATTTTACAATGTTCACGTAGTAACAGGCTTAATAAGTAAAACATATCAGGCTTAATAAGAACAAAGAATTTGGTGAATTGAGTTCTTACTTAGGTACAGTCGTGGTTATCTAAGAACCTAATCAATCTAAGAATGACACTATCTAAAATTTGACAAAGGAGGCCGTAAACACCTTTATTTTTTTTCAATAAAGTTCGAAGCTTCTAAGTTTATTCTTTATGTGCCAGTAAATTAACATTATTTTTGTAACATTTATAGGTCAGGATATGAAATTCCCACTTTTTTTTTAAATAAATACTTCTTTGGACATTCCGACACATCGCCATCTAGCCCCAAAGTAAGCTACTCAAAGCTTGTGTTATGGGTGCCAGACAACGGATATAATACTTAAATACTTTTTGTTTGTAAATACATACATGATATACATAGAAAACACCCAGACCAATACAAACAGACATGTTTATGTTTATGATCGAACCCGCACCCGCTGCGTAGTAGGCGATTTCTCGACCACTACACCAGACGGGTCGTCAACTTGCTGCCAATATATTTTGCGATGATGACTACACCGCTTTTAAAAACCAACCGAGAATAATATGTACAAGTTTTAATAACGCAATTAATATTTTTCTACTTTGCTTGAATAATATGGAGCTTAAATATCATTATCTCGTAGTGTTGAGTAGGTATGAGTGCCGGTACGCATAGATGTAGCTTTCTTCTTCAGTTCATACCATTCATGTTAATAGAGCTTAATCTTAATCTTAGATAATAATTTGTGTCTCAATCTCGTACAGCGATTTTGTAATGTTCCTAGGAACAAGAGGGAAAAAAACAACAGGTTGACAGCAGGATAGTCAGTTTCAGTAAGAAAGCCCCATTAAAAAGGTCTGTGGGTGATTAATGCTGAAGTTAGAAGCTTGAAGGAAGGATTTCTCTTAAAGTTAAAGTAGGCAATAGATTTTTAGGTGGTGAACAACATTATTACATGAGAAACATATAATAATGCATCAATGGTTTATCAACAATGGTAACCACACTGGTGTTAATGATGTATATTATTTAAACAAAGTTGGAAAACACTAAAACGATGTTTATTTACTTGATAATAAAGATAAAACCTATAAGCTTCGTGATTTAAAACATTTATCGGTGTTGAGGGAAGTGCTTGCCTATTCTTTGATAGAGTCCCTAATAAGATTTATACCATCCACACCACAACCATAATTGAGAACTTTAAAATCCACTTTTTTCCTCTAAGTTATAAAAAAATTAAGTATACTACTGGTGAAAAAAAAAACAAGGGTTAAGCCTTGCTTTATGATATTTTTACCGACAGTTAAATTCTGTTAATATCCTAGGTAAAGGTGTGGTGGCCTTGATCAGAACGCATTAAAATCTTATTGTCTCATTTAAACGCTTCATTCTCCTTACACTGTGTTAGTATTAATTGAGTAGGTTAGGTAGCTATTTAAGTATCATTTCGCTTGACGTATCTAACCGCAAACTTATACAGGTTGTGTATGCCAGATACGGTCATTGTTTGTGGTCTTAAACTCAGTACTGTACTTACCTGTTTTAGATAAAAATCTTTTAGATATCCGGAACGTCAAAAATATAAGTTAAACTTTGTCAAATGGTAGTACAGGATCTCCACAAAAAGTATCGTGTAATTGTTAGTTAAATAAAACAAAAAGTACTATGGATATAGTTTTTTATTTTTTTGTGTTGAATATAAAAATACCAAATTGAAAATTATGAAAAGATATAGTTATCCAATTGGTGACCATTATGCTGCTGGCAATCTTAAAATCAGGAACGATAATTAAGGACACGCTAGCTTATAGTCTTTGGATATTGTTGCCATTTTTGCCCTACTATATTGTTTCAATCGCGTTAGACTTGAAAAATTATTCACATAAACCCTAATATTCAGGTATTTTCGTACGGAATAGTCACCAGTGCCAAAATCGGGGCTTCTGGGAAGCCAGTTTATGTTATCTCTACTCGAATGTACCTTTTTACCAAAATACTCGTAAACAGATTCTTCATTGATTAATTGTCAAAGCATGTGGCCCCGTATTTTTAAACAATATTTTTGAGTTGAAACAATAACCTCCTGTAACTTTAGGCTTCAAACTTTCGCAGCATATCGTAATATATGTCACTAATAACATTGTGACGGTCGGCGTCGCCGATCTTCATAAAAATAAGGACCGATTCTATGCCTTAGGCAGACTGAAAATACTTTAAGAGACGGCTTTTTGAGAATAATCCGTGAAACATCATGCATTCGTAATAAATCATCATGACAGTTTATAACCAACGTTCGTTCCAGATTGCTAGCAGCAGCGTAACTACTTATTTTTTCGAAATGAATTTCCATTTCGTATTCTAATATTCAAAACAAAAAGTATACACTTTGGAGCTTTCTAACAGCTATCATGGCTTCACATACGCATTTACAATGCTATAGCTATAGTATGGCCGCCCCGAGAATTTTGCAACAGCCTGAAAGTTTGACATTAATTCCATTAATTTCGTGTCAAAATCAAAAATGTGTCCAATACCTAAGCATTCTGTGGGTGGATAATTGTAAAGTGTCGCCATAGCCCGCTTCGAAGCAATGAAAATCACAGATGCTTACATATTTTCATAAACTTGGGGGCAATTCTTGTGAATTCGTATACGAAAAAAGTTCACCGAACAAATTTTCTTAGTCGAAGAAAAAATAGTTTTTGAATTCTCAGGGTCACGATTTCTATGTTTTAAATTTTGTCCGTGCGATAGTTTTTTTACGTGTAGATATTTTACTTGATTTTTTAAGGTTAAAGGGATAAACTCGCAATCGAATAACCTCACGAAAAAAGTTCGATTGCCGCGAGAATAAGCCTCCTGTTCTTAAGACTACGAAAAAAGTAGCATCCTGTGTAACAGCACACGATATCGACAGATATACAAGCTAGCAAGCTAGCTAGCTATTATGTTTAGCTAGCCTGACTGAGTTTTAAAGCAAGATATTTTGTAGTATACTCCGACAGTACATTGCATTGACGTATCGTGTTTAGTGGTATCAAGTGGCGACTTTCACGAGCAGGATGAATTAACCTTCGAACTTTTCCTCTTCTCTAGTAACACGACATCTCAGTGCCATTGTTACTATTACATTGTTACCAGATTAGTTGACCAAGGTGTCTCTCTTCTGTGTAGCTCATCGTATTTTTTTTTGTTTCAACTGTTTTTATTAAAAAAAATATTTATCACTAGCGATCCGCCCCAGCTTCACACGAGTGCAATCTTTGATCCATCTCGTATGTTTCGGTCAGAGCCTTTGCAATGTAACCGCAAAAAATGTGCTTATTTACAACTTCACTTAGAAACCTCTAAAATTATCAGTAATATTATGCATGTATTTTACATATAAACCTTCCTCCTAAATCACTCTATCTATTAATTTTTTTTTTTTTAACTTGACTTGAATCATGGATAATATTTTTTTATTGATATAATATTATGCATAATTCAATTTAATTTATCACGTAACTTTGTTAACCTGACAACCATGCTTCAGCGTGCAAGCGCCCTTGGAGCTGCAATAAATCATAAGGACTAATTGTGTAGAGGTAAACTATTGTAATGAAATGGTTGTGTTTCGGTTGGTTGCACCAAATAAAAAAGAAACAATAAATGAGTCTACATTATTAATAAAATACTCGATTTTCTAACACAAAAAAAACAAAAAAGTAAATATAAGAACAGTATACTTAAGATACATACATCTTATTTTTAGTGCATACTTTAAATAATAAAATATGAACATACTTACATCAATAATTTCAAAAAGCAAAATAATCCTTAAAACTATAAAATGGCATAATGCAAAATCAAACGATCAAATTTATCAATTAGGTAAGGTGGTAAATTGGTACGAAACCTAGATACATTTTAATCTTGCAATTTGAGCTCTGCGTGCACGTGCAAGTTGCCATGATTTCATAGCTCAGGCACGGTCGAGGTAACTGCCGCCTCACCATTCTCAAACGAAATTCGCTTGCAAACATGACACAAATAGAGGCCCAAAACGAAGCGATGTGCTAACAATTTTAGCTCTGAACTGATAAGGCGGCGGTGTACTCGAAAGTACCTAATTTAAAATAAAATAAAAACGAGATTTAAATTATGTATTTTTGGAAGTTTTTACTGTAACTTGACAATATTACTATTGTTTAACAGTAATAACTTACGTTCTACCCTGGTATTACCAATTATCTATAATTTTTATGTGAGAGTCATTCTCGATTTAATTTGTTTCCATAATCTTCATTATGCAGGGTTAATTGAAATTTACGTAGTTGTCAATTAATCCCTTGATAGTTCTAAACAGTAATCAGTTAAAAATATCTGTCGGTTTAGATTGGAATACTCAAAGAGGTACAAACTGGTAGTAATAACACAAGTTAGGCCCGATTTCACCAACGTCAGATAAGACTTATCCGACTGAATAAGTATAAAACGAACGATTTTAAAATGTCATTTACATAAATGATTGCTGACAAGTAGGTGTAGTTTTCAAAAAAGGCGATTTCTTATTTGACGATGGTTAAATCGGGCCTAACTTGTGTTATTACTACGAGTTTGTACCACCTTCAAGTCCAATATAAACCGACAGATGTTTCTAACTGATTACTATTAAGAACTATCAAGGGATTGAGAAATACATAATTTCAATAAACCCTGCATAATGAAGATTATGGAAACAAATTAAACCAAGAATGTTTCAATAACACTAAGCTTACAATAATGCTTTATTTCCTGAAACGAGTCAATGTCCTTGCTGGATTGCGACATTATAGAGTGCACGGTTGTTCCGTAGAGTCGGTTTACAATACATTAAGTGACTAACCGTCCCCCACGACTTCACCCGTGCGTTTTCAGTTTGCTCCTTCCTCTCCCTTCCCAGTGTCATGTACTAGATAGCCTAAGGCCTTCCTCGATAAATAAGCTATCCAACACAAAAATATTTTTTCAGATCGGTTCAGTAGTTCCTGAGATTAGCGCGTTCAAACAAACAAACAACCTCGTCAGCTATATCATATAAGAGTATAGATAGTAGGTAGGTATGTATGAATATAGACAGTTTCCTCCGCAGATCCGGTGCGGCCTTCCCTATCTTACGTTGAAATTAATAAAAAAACATCATAAATTGAGCTGCAGTTTACGTATAAAATTGGAGTTCATATCTCTTAGTTGATGCATAACTGAGTTGCGTAATAAATTAGCATAAAATTCCTTTAAAATATCTACGCATTGAAATGGTGAATAGTGTATTCATCATCTCAGGCAAACAGCATTAAATAAAACCATCACTTAGTAAGTACGTGAATATTAACACTTGTGTTTTTCCGTAACAACATTTTTTTTAAACGCCCTTTAGGCTTGTCGGAAACATGCATTGGTACTAATTTGATATGACCATGTGATAGGGAAGTGCTTAATTTGAACGAAAATAATTAGATGCACTGATAAAGTATTTATTCCGTTACTACTCGTATAGAAGGTTAGTTATTATTATATGAGAAAACATATAAAACAATAAATCTTAGTAAAAAGTACTGACCCTTCTCTTGAACTTGTTACTGAAAGAATTCTGCAAAAATAGTCATTTGATGTTAAGTGATCTGTGTCTATATAATTTAAACTATAAATTTCATAGTATCCCGATTAAAAAATGTAATAATGACTATACAAACTGTAAAAATCCAGCCAAGTGCCATTTTGTGTATCTGACTTATCGTAGACGATATCGTTTTTTGAATCACTCGCATCAATATGGTGTGTGATATTTATTGATTAATGTCTGATTTTCGATTGAAATCAGTTTTACTGTACACTACACGGGAGTGATAGAAAATGAGAACTGAAAAAAATGTGAATACTCGTATATACGTTGTGTGATTTTCATTGATTTTTTATTTATTTTCCAACGAAAATCACACGCCATATTCAAGCATATCATAAAAAATAGAGCCTGATCTTTTCCTTTACAATTGTATTGTGAATATGCTAAAAAAGATGATTCTAGGTCAACAAGAAGTACGCTAAGTTAGTTTCCATTTTCTTTTGAAGAAAAAAAGGCTATCATAGTTTTGTTACCTTACGGGATTATTTTTTTCCTGAAGTCTTGAAACACTAGAGTTTGATATCAATTTAATTTAAAGTCCAAAAAATAAAAGCGAAAAGTAGACTTTTCGCCGGGTTCTGTTTTTCTTTTGGAAATGGAACCCTAATAATATCTTGGTAGGCCAAATAATGCACCTTTTTACCAATTACAGCAAAGAATGAGGCAAATAATAGATTAAGGTGGTAAACTGAGGTGCAGCGTGACGTGACAAATGGTATCAATGCCATCAAGTGACCGTTTATAATTTGGGTAGCCTTCAGACAATAAATGAGCCGTGTGCGACTGCCGACCTCATTACCGAATTATCTAATACCTGGCTGCTATTATTATGTAATAATTTCGTTCATCATTCTTTTGTTAGTTTCAATAGGATCAGAATTCAGAATTTTAGCCAGTCCTAAAATGAACTTGGCTTTATCAGTTTTTAAAAAATATTGCGCAACCATTGCGTAATGTAAACAAAAAATTTTGGCTTAATTTAATGAGATAAAGACAACGGCATAACAGAATTTAGTCTTATTTTGAACTTACATGGTCACTAACATTAGGATAGAATGTAACGGGATATCAAATGATAATATAAAAAACAATATCGGGAACTCGAAAATTAAAAGGTAGATACATGATAGCAAACCGTTACAATCTATTCTAAGATTTTTTCTGTCCATCTCCTAGTTTCCCATCATTTTAAGAGTTTAACCAATATCATAAATGGTCTAAATATACTCGTACATGTAAAAAAATCATAAAAATGGTGTTTGAATATTTAACACAAACCTATTTTGTCTTTGCTTTTATATCAAGTAAAAAGAACCGTCATAATATAAAGCTTTTAAGTATGTTTAATAAAATACTATGAATAAATTTGGGTTCTTAAATTAAAGAACACATAAAAACGCAATACATATTCAATTTCAAATGTGTAGGATAACTTCCAACAAAAACGTTTTATTATAGTAACACTTGACATAATGGATTGAACTATCATAAGTAAAACCAGTTTATTGATTTACATAAGTACTTACCTCGATGGATATACTTGCACGTACTTACTTCATACATAATATTATTGATTGTTTTTAACAAATACTTCCCTATCTACGTTACGAGTAAATAGCAAAAAAGTGCGAATGATATAGAACCATCTACATTCGCAATGTAGATGGTTCTATATCATTCGCACTCCTAAAGAAAAAACGTGATAGAGCGAAAATATAAAGCCTTACAAATGTTTTGGCAAAATCCGACATTTATAAAAGTGATTATTCATATCGATGAAAAGAGCTCTGATAGCAAACTCATCTTCAGCACTTTTCAGACGCTATCGTCGGAAAGAAAAAAAAAAGTTACGAAATTTATTATAGAGGTAAGAAGATTATCCTAATGTTATGGTAACGTTAGGTTGGTGAGGTTTTAACCTCATCTTGTTGAGGTTAAGTATATTCATAATGTATATTAATAATTTAGGCATAACAGCTCCAATAATGATATTATACATGATAGAGGTATAGTGTCGTTGTATGATTACCATAACCCTAGAGCTAGGAAGATGATACCCCGTTCTGTTATGAATAACAAAATGTTATACGTTTAATTTCTGGCAGCATTTTGTGCACTTTTAGAATATCCATAACACTTCTCGTATCAGCTATTTTACAATATAATTTTGTCAGGCTCTTGATCACACTCTTGACAAAGCGTCCACCGCGCTTAGATAGTCTTGCGCCGCGTTGTCCACATAACGCGACTATTCTCGCGCGTTTTATATCGCACGATCATCGTGAGGATGGTGTTCTAGTGGAATGCCAGACTAGGACATAATGTACGAACCTCTAGTACTTTACGATCTTCGCCAGATTCGAAAAAAAACGCGTAGGTAATCTGGACAAAATCTTAGGCAAAAATTACACCGTTTGTCTGATCCATCAGTCTTGTTATAATAATAGTGTAACCAACGCCGATTGTCAGAGTGATAAAAATTAAAATTGACCATCATAGTCAGTCCAGAGAGACTGATGGACCAGACTGACAATGTAAACGTTGCCTACTCTTACCATGCCTTAAAAATACACACGCATTGCAAACGCATCGCTAGCAAGTTGCCAAAGGTTGCAAGCTAACGTGACATAAAATTTGTGCATACTGATTTTGATGGAAATCTAAATCCTAATTCCGCATTTCGATGTCGCCTCGTACCCTTCTCTCTAATGTCACTTAAACCAATTGTACAAGTATCCAAGGTGTATTAATTAATAAAGTGTAATTAAAGTCGTTCAAATATGATAAATCATTAATACTACATTTTAAAATTAGTCATACCGCAGACGAGATGACGTAAAGAAAAACTGGTCCACAATTTACGATAACAAGAACCTGTTTAAAGTCTCACTGTTTGGTATTATTGTTTATCGGAAATTCCAGGTATAAATCGTTATTTGGGCATCACATTTTATAGAAACATGTGGTTTAAGAAAACGATTCAACGCGGTTTCCGCTTTGGTTGACTAGACTGCAGATTTTATCAACTGATCTGATTAGGTTTATCGCATCGCGTCGGCTTGATTGACTCATGATGTGTATTAGATGCACACGCTGTGACAAGGAGTCTAGCACAAGGGTTGACACGATTGCTACGTAAATAAATTAATTATGAAATCAAGTGTTAAAACATATGATTACTTACATAATCTTTTATTGTTATTGTTACCTTCAGCAATCAAATAAAATCAAAAAGATTTTGTAATTACTTAATAACATTGACAAATCCATAAAAATATTGAATGTCTGTAATAAACTAATAAAAACATTAAAATCGCGCAATAATCAAACAAAAAATACTCATAAAAAAATAAAGACCAAGCTGATGACATGCACTCAAGCGAATTGACATATTTATGTTACTGGTTCAATACCCGGCCAGGCCAATATGATCTCTGGTCTGGGTATTATAGTACTATCGTTTCTGATGCCATGTTAAATAGTTTTACCTTAACTGCCAGCCCTGGCGTTGTTTACAAGCAAAATAGCAATACCCTTAACGGTCCACATACCGGACTCGCACAGAATACAAACGCAGGGTTGTGTCAATTTCACGCTCTAATCTCAAACGTCGGTTGCACAATAATTTACGCCTTAGCATTGCAAAGCACGTGTGACATTGAATTTACGTAGATTTTACTGTCGCACCGCAATTACATAGAATAGAGTGCACCTCCGTGCCTAAGAAGTACAGTAATGACAAAAGACTCCACCCAGTCCCCATGATTTGAATGCACATGCACATATATGCTAATATTGTATATTAGGTGACTTATATGCCACTCATGTGCCCAGTATTGTATATTAGGGGATTTATATGACATTTATAGAAGCTACATAATTTTCTATGCGATTGGTTGGTGGTAACAATTAGCCCTTTCAGCCTAACCCATGCTCACTACGCACAAGACATCACACGGATATAAAATGACATAAAAACGCTCATGACTCCACCTTTTCTGTTAAAAAAATATGTTAACGTATTTACACTTATATAAAGAATTTCTTTCTTAATAATACATTTATTCGACTTAGCAGACAAACACACACTTATTAAACATTAACATCGAGTATGAGTCGAAAAGGCTACTATAGGCTATCTTCCAATACGAACCGGTAGTAGATAATAATTAGTTGTTTTTTTAATTTATTTAAAAACTTCATTGCACAAATAACAGTGTACAAAAAGTGGACTTAATGCTAAAAGCATTCTCTCCCAGTCGTACCTTTAGGTCATGCAGAAAGATTTTGGAGGGGAGAGGTTGTAGAAAGATAGAACTTAAAAAAAAACGCAATAATATAATATGATGTAAATACAATAATATTATTTTCATACCATTATTATCATTGAGGATTATAAACTAAATAAACATAAGTATAATATAATATATTATATCCATACCGACCAATAATTTACACTTGCTTATTTAGATATTAGGGGGGGGGGGGACGAAACTATAAGGGTTCCGTTTTTTTTCCTTTCGGCAACGGAACCCTGCGGGCGAAGTCTGATGCATCATTTTTGACATTTCGCGTCGACAATTTCAATTTTATGATTTTCTAATTCATCAAATATCATTTTAACATACGTAGCTATATCTTTAATAAATCTTAAAAAATATTTGTAGTTTTTTAAGCATCATTCAAAAATTCTTCTCAATCAATAAATACACGAAAACACCAATTTTGTCTCATTATTTTTCGAGCGCCACCTGGTGATTTTACACGGAACTATGTCGAGACTTCCGACACTGAAAACGGGTTTATTTCCGCCTTTAAGAGGCGGTTTATTTCCAAAAATTAAAGAAAAACTTAAAGGAAAGCGGTTTATGAATGCTGAAGAAGCGGTGGCTGCGTATCGCGATGCCATTGAAGAGACCCCTAAGGACGAGTGGGCAAAGTGCTTTTCCCAGTGGTTCCATCGCATGCAGCGGTGTATTGACGTCAATGGACAATATTTTGAAAAGATATAATAAAACTAATAACTGGCTAATGTAATCAGTTTTTGATTTTCTAAGAACTTTCAGTTTGACCCTCGTATCGTCGTAATAAAATTACATACTAAAACTTTAAGAACTAGTCAATCTAAGGTCAAAGAGTGCGGTGACATAAACATTGCCCAGTCTAAAGTTAATACTTACTTACCTAGCGAAATAGAATAGACTCGTCAAGTATACAAGTGTTATCTTTTCATAACTGCGACCGACACATTTCCCTTTCACTCGTCTTTATCTATTCTGTAGTCATGAATATTCCAACATCAAACATAATAACGCAAACGACATGAGACGTTAATATGATCCCATTTTAGAAAGATGCGCAGTAACCTTTGCAAGATGAAAAGACCCGCGGGCGATTCCATCTTATAAATCGAAAGCTTATTGCCACGCGAGGCAGCGATCTCATTTTAGGAATAAAGATTCGATTACCCTTTTTGATACCCTTGTTTACCAAACTTAACATTTGTGCTAGAATAGTATGAAGACGGTATTTATAACGAAATGATTCTTGTATCATAATAACATTATTTTTAAATATAAACTGACTCCTTAGAACAAAGTCTATAAATATGCAAATAAAAATCAACCAGTGCAATTAACAGGTAAGTTCTGGAGGCTTAAGTACTGAAGAACAAAGTAATAATTCTGTGGGTAACTTGAAAGTACTTTAAGTAACCACTGACGCGAAAGTTGAGTAGCTCTATCATTTTTTTGTAGCTTACCGATGGGTTCGTGGATTATGACCCCAGTGGTTTCTGTCTCCGTGGTGCAGGGTTCCACTAATCACCCTCCTTAGCTTTACAAACTATTTATATTCGTCGCATCTTTAAAAGACATTTTTTTTAGAGAGAAAAGTTAAGATTTCGTACAAAACGGATAATAACTGAACAATCGTTGAATATGACTTCTCTTGATTTACATTAACATTTTTAGTGTGGCTGTACTTAAAATGGAAAATTGCTTTTATTCAAAATAAATCAAACACCACTCGGGGTCATCATAATGCACGAACGAACCCATACCCCAGATAATATAATACTACTAGCCCATACCGAAAGTTAGAGTTGATGTAAATAATTCAATACCTTCTATTCGTCCGGGAGCTCATGCATAAAGGTCGTCAATTTACTGACGCCCATTTAAGAAACGGTCTAATATAAAGTGGTAAAATAAAATCAAGTACAAACATAACGTTTCCGTTCGTGTGGGTGGCACTGGCGGTAATATTAATTTTGGTTAAAATCGCACGTATTCTACAAGAAGTCGTGACAAGGTTGACCAACATAAGCCGACATCTATTAGACACGGAATGGTTAGACGAAGGTGAACAATAATTTGATAAAGATTATGATCAAATGCTCCTTAAATTTAAACTGCTGCTGTGTGATTTAGACTGCTGTAATTTAACTAAGAAGCTACAGGCCGACACTGTCATTGTGCGTGAGTGATTAAAAGTAAGGTAGCAAACTTTAAAAGTCTGTTGGCGCAGATAAGTAAATAGTCACTTATCGTATCAATCTGGACTTAATTTTGTGTTGCTTTGACGGTAAAGTTGATGTTTAAGTTATAAATACTTAGATTTATTCGATTTACGTTGGTACTTAAACTAAGTATAGGTGGTATAGGCCTCGCGCATAAGTCAATCATGACTATTCAAATTGAGGTAATACTACTTTATAATTTACATCATAATATGATCGTGACCATTCATTTGTTGGATTTTATTTCATTATTGATACCTAAAACATGTTTTTTTTTCAAATTATAAATATTTTATTAATCCAAATGTACTAATACGGTAATCAGACAAGATTCTCATAAAACTGTGGTCAACGATATAACAGTCTTATTTAACTCCTAGATAAGTTTAATAAAATATAGTTTATTGAAAAAATAAAGCTTATCTATAACCCTGAAATTAAGTCACATATTCTACCTAAGTACCTTTAATATGAATGTAAAAATATCAACGCCTACCCCAGAAATTACTTAATATGCGCTACATAACTATTAACGTTAGATTAATGATACGTAGAGGCGTCTCTTGACTATAAAAAGGTCAAATTTCAACGACGACTCCTTAGATTAATTATTCGCAAACTTTTATATCACTTATATATCTAGGTACACATTGTATTGACACTGAAGTTAGCAACCGACCGCAACGAAAGCGCAATTAAACGTCTCGTCAAAGAGCAGGGGAAAAGTTGAAGTCATCGACCTCTAAAAGATCAACTCATCTTATAAACCGAATAAAAGATTTATAAAACAAGGTGGATCACGTTGGTTTATAAATCTCGATTTAAAATTAGATTGAATCCAAAGATACGTAGATGGTTAGCTAAGTGCGATAATAATGAATTCCCATGCTTGCCTTGGTTTAATAAAAAAAAACTTTGAATTGAATTAATATGACAGTTATGTATGCATGATTAGTTTATTTTAATTTGTAAGTTTTGAACTGCGTAAAATATCAAACTGGTTGCCTACACACAAATTTAGTCTAAAGCTAGCTTTTAAAACAACGCTACAGATAAACAAATATCGACTAAATCGAGTATAAACACTTAGTCATTTTGAACTTATTTGCCTAAAGTTTAAAGCCAATCTAAAACTGGAACTATTTATCAAACGGAACGTGCGCAGTACGGCTGCAGCTGAGTTTGTGTCTATCAAGTATCCTTTAAAGTATTATCTAGTAAGAATACTAGCGCTCCCCCGACTTTGCCCGCACGTTTTGATTTTGTTTCGCTCCCGTAGGTCGTAGCGTGATGTTTTTTTATAGCGTTCCCTGATATACAGAGTCTCAATTAAATTAAAGATTATCCTTTATCTACTGATTTGCCGACCAGTCTGGTGTAGTGGTCGAGAAAAAGCCTACTACGCAGCGGGTTGCGGGTTCGATCCCCGCACAATACAAACATTTGTGTGCATGAACATGTCTGTTTGTATTGGTCTGGGTGTTTTCTATGTATATCATGTATGTATTTACAAAAAATATATATTTAAGTATTATATCCGTTGTCTGGCACCCACAACACAAACTTTGAGTAGCTTACTTTGGGACTAGATGGCGATGTGTGGGAATGTCCAAAGGAAAGGATACAGATTATTCTCATCATGCCTCAACTACATGCCCATTGATAATTATGTATCATATGCATGTCATAAGTATTACTTTATTTTTGATTTCCATTTTTTAAATTTTGGGATTTTTTAAGTTTTTTTTTGGAAAATGAGATTGTAAAAGACTTCTATTTACCTAATGACATAATAGGCCATGATCAAGATTATCCTTCATTTACTAAACGCCTCGTATAAGCTATTAACACTTATTTTTTATTTTCTGATCAGTTCTTGAGATAAGGGTGTTGAATTAAACGAACAAACTCTCAAGATTTATAATTTTAGTAGATACCTTAAAACTTATTCAACTTCTTGCTATCTGGCCAATCAGTTGGTGTCGAAATATAATATTCAAAATTATAAACATAAATGCATACAATCTCTTGCAGCTAATTTGTATTGTGATATTTTAAATTCGAATTTGCCGAAGCAAAGTAGGTTGTACCGTCAAGTTTTTGATACACTACTTGCATGTTGTCTTCTGCCTATTCTGGTGACTACTAAATAGGATAACAAATATGTAAGTTGATTAATTTGGATACCAAATCAAATCACGGATTGGTATCTTCATTTATGAACACCTTTTATTTATAGTAATTTGTACATTATTTATCATTTTTTGCAATTGCAACATCTGTGATAATATAATAAGCAATGTGAGAGAGAAAAATAATGATATCTTTGCAGTCTGGAACATTCGCGCAAAACTAAGAGTGAATTGAATATTAGCATTAGTTTAATGCTAGTTTGTTTATTTGTTAATTATGATGAAATATAACCTATTGTTTCAACAGCAAACGACCTCGATAGTAAAGTTAAAAGATCTGTTTGCAAAAAGTTTGAACTGCTTTTTATAGTCTCTTAAAAAAGGTTAATCTAATAACGAATGAACAATACTTCCGCAATCCGCATCGATTATATCCGAATTGAGAGTTTCAAGATTTTAAACTTTCGAGCTTTGTTAAACAGAGTTTAGGCGCTTAAGTAATTTTGGCAATCTTTTATTATCTAGCTGATTTTATAGTTTATTCAGTAAACTTCTTCATTACATATTTAATCAAACTAATATATGTGTATAATAGATAAATAAAGATTTTGCATGTGATGAACATTTGTGCAGACCAATATTAGCCCGGATGAATTCGCGGCGAAACGATAGTTAGAAATTAACCAGACGAGAAAGAAGTGTTTTGATTTTTAAGTTGTTTGGCTTAGATTTAAGACTTGCGACTACTTGAGCGGGTACGCCTCTGGGTCAATTTATACCAGATAGTCTTCACAACGCATTTTTTGTGTAGTTCCAGGTTGAGTTATGTCAGCGCCGCGAAGCATGTAAGATAACAAGGTACGTGTTAATTATAATCGGAGGCCTGCCATACAACGATTTACTGATGCACCTATTAGATGCTATTAATAAGCACAAGTTTCCTGATCGATCAGTGTGAGATAATAGGACTGTTGTTAGTCCCTTTAAACGATCTTTAGACTTTGTGCTCCTTTTTTTCTCTTAAAGTACCTAAGGGAGAAGGAGGCACCTTTGCACAGGGGAAGATTTGAACATGTTTATTACTGAACGCAATTCGTCGTATTTATACCGGCGAAGTAAAAAAAAGTTATAAGGGATTTACAATCACGCGAGTAAAGGTTTCCAACTAATTCTTTCTCAAAATTGTGCAAGTTTATTATTAAATCTTCTGGACAAGCTCGAACGTCTCCAAAATTTCTGTATTCGGATAATTTATGGTCTACGCAAGTATGATCACGTCTCCGGATACGGCTCTCGGCTCAAGTGGCTCCCAATTAGACTTCGGCGAACTTACCATATTCTATGTTTATTGTATTCCATACTATTCAATCCAAAATTCCTATCTTATCTCAAAGAACGCTTCCACTTCCTGCAGCCGTTGCGAGGTCTTGACATTCGGTCATCGAGGAAACTCCACCTTGAATCTCCCTGACACACAACGAGCTATTATTCAAACTCTTTCACTGTCCAATCAGAACGTTTGTGGAACTTCTTACCCCTGGCTATCAAGCAATCAAAATCTATTCTTATAATAATCTATTTTTAAAAAACTGCTTAAAGAACATCTACTCTCTTCAAAATAATTCTATCTACTTGTATGTCTCAGTTAATTTCCTTTCATTTCATATTGGTTTGTGAATTATTATATAAATATGTATATTATTATGTATGATTATCAGTGTATTGGTATTGGTGTTATATATTAATCTGTTATATTTTATAAACATGCATATTATTTATTAATATTATTCTTTATTTTAACAATTATTTTTATTATACAGAAATATTTCAATTTCACTTATTCAGCTCTTCATTGTAAGTGTTTTTTTATGAGACTTAATATGAGAAATGTGCTAATGCGCCCCATTCTCCTTTCCTTTATAGAAGGTTCTTCAGGCAAGAAAACTGCTTAGAAAACCGGATAGTTTTAGCAAACAAGTTTTTTTATGGAAAATCCGTAAATTCTTTTAACTATCTGTGATGTCATTAATATCAAGGAAAACACAAAGCGATTACAATATCCGACAGTAGAAAACACAGATTTGGCTTATTAATAAATTGTTTCATTAATAGGTACGAACAACAGCACGTCAAGGTAAACACTGCGGCATCTTATTCAGTTGTCATAAGGGCTAGTTTGCAACAAAAGTAGGTAACCTGGGGTGCGATTGTGTAAAGCAATCGTATTCATTTATCAGTTCAAAACGTACGGTATGGTCTGTCAAATGGCAAAAAACAAAGGGTTTTGTCAGATGATATCGTACGTTTTGCACTGTCAAATGAATACGATTGCTTTAAACAAATCCACCTCTCATGTGCTGACCACTGTACAATAATAAGACATTGATGAAGTTAACAAGACCAACCACCATCGGCATTCCTCGAAGAAATATGATACATTATTACATACAATACTATGTAATAATAGACTGTTTACCAACGTCATTAATCTGCGCAATCATGCAAGGATGAATGTAAAGATCTAAAGTATAGGGTTTGGTATGTCGCACGTAGGATTATATTGTCAAGTAACTCGATTATCTATAAAAGCGACTATTTTAATAAGAACAACAAGGTTAAGTAACTTATTTGCAAATACACCCACCTTTGAATCGACCATTTTCCGAACAACATATTTGAATCAACCTGGAAAACAGATCCTTGTAATTGAAAATTTATCACAACAAAAATCGTTTGTAGGCCCTGCAAATTAAAAGATTACTCTCTGTAGTATGCAACAGTCACGAATACATAGGCTAATAAATAGACCAGGGAAATAGTATTTGTTTAGTTTCGCATGTTTTGAAAGCTCACTTTCACCAATTTCATGACGACGATCTAATGCCTACTACGAAATAAAAAGTTGCTACGGGCTACGATATATTCGTAGCATCTATTTCGATGTGCTCTTTTTCAGATGTAGCTTAGGTATCAATCCATCTGTCACCTCATTTTGATTGTAATACAGTGTTAGAGATACAAATCATGATTTATCGTACACATAAATATATGTATAGATTTGTTATCATTAAAATCTAATGTCTTTAATGAAATAAGTGTGAGATGATAATAGATAACTTTATCAAGCAAGCAATACTTACAGAATGTATTTATTTGAGATATACTATGTAAACCAGTGTAAAGCTTAAGTAAATATCCCATGAGTCATACAACTACTGTCTGTAAATTACCTTTAATTGGAGACAAGTCTAAAATGTAAAATTATCACTATCGTAGTTGTATTTAAAATCACTTCAATAATTGCATTTCATACGTTATAAATATATTGCATGGTACGTAGTGAAAACACAGGAACGTGTCACGGGGAGTCCTAGAGTTACATTATCACACACACAGATGACTAACGGACAAAGATCGAACTTTTAAAGACACCTTAAAGTAAATAAGGTTGTATTACGTCACATTCATGCTATATAAAAACTACATTAAGCTACGTAAAAAATACATTGTCCTTTTACCGGCACCAAGTACTTTAAAATTAGTCAGCCAAAAAAATGACGAAGGTACTTAGACACTTTGATCTCGATTCCGGAACTACACCCGTTGGGGACAATCTAACCGCATTATAATTGAGATAAGATCGTAACGCATGAATTTTATTAACGAAATGTCTTGTCAAGTTTCGCTGTAAATTATTTATGTCTTTAGACTTCCATTGTTGTAATTTATCACTTTAAAAACTGATATGCGAACGCTTCCGTAGTCTAGAGTTTCGGAAGTGTGTGTGCCGCGCGATTGCTATATCCGAAGGCTGTGATTTCAATCCTTAGGTGGGTCTTGCGAAATATTACGAAGATTTATGCTATATTGGACAACCAAATCATGTACAATTAAATGACTTGTTTTGATAGCATTTTTTATCAGTCATATGTAAAACGTAAGCGGTTTGTGTCTAAGAAATATTTTAAACTATTGTCGGCACAATTACAATTAATCCCACTTTTATCTGACAAAAGCATTGACAGGAGGATTATATCATGTTATCGATAAATTATAAGCATTCAAATGTGAACTTATTTCAACTAGAAACGTGACTATTTTTTACTTAAACTGGTTCCAAAGTGGATACAACGAACTAATCGGTTCAGAGCACTGTCCTCCTGCGATATACCGGATTCCGCGCTTTACTTTTGGTTTTATTTACAAGGACGCGTGTATTTCTTAAGCTGATGGGTAGGTTTGTCACATAGATATCACTAAAATGGGCCGTAACAGAATTCCAAGGCAAAAGGTGGTAAATTATAACATAATTATTATGCATAGCAAGGTTGTTCACGCATTGTCGAGTCTGCGATTCCAGTAGAATTTATATCCTAATTTCTTTACTAGACACTGAACTCCTTATTCGAAGATTTGCAATTGATAGACAGAGAAGATCTTAAAAAATATTCGAAATCTTATAATACTCAACTGATAATATTAAAGTGTACCTCTTAAGCATTGATTTTGGCGTATGAGCTATTGTCATGCACAGTTTACGACGTACGACCATTCACCGGAACGGATGCTATTATTGACACTCGAACAAAATTTTCAGACGAGATGAAAACCGCGAAAATTCACGTACTTGTTGCGTGTTTTTTCCCGTCCGCCAACAGGGAGAGGCTGTGGGGTTTCTGCAGCAGCTCCTGCAGCTCGGGCTGGGGGCGGAGATTGTCTTTCCTGGACTTCATAGTTGTGTGTCACTATCACAGGGGTTCATAACTTAGGGTGTCGCACTCGCGGATATCGCGTGAGGGCGCGTCGGGGTGCGGGTCCTCGGAAGGTGCATGGCTCGGGACTGGCGCGGGGCGAGGGCGGCGCGTGTTTATATTCGCAGCCAGCGCCGGTGGTGTCCGCGTGACGCGAGGATGGTAGCGGAGCCGCGCGGCGACTGAGCTGCCTGCGCCCGCTCCACGGTCAAGGGTACCGCAACACCTCGTAATTCCGACCGTCCGCGGATTATGACTTACACTTCAAACGTAACACTTAATAGGCGCATTGTGTTCTAATCGAGGCCCGATCTTAAATAATTCATTTGAAATTTCATCGATCTGCATTTAATTGCAGAAACAAAGATTTTTAAACAATTTAGCCTTTGCATTGTTTGGAGATAAAAAGTTATTTACAGTCACCCTTGAGAGAAGACTTTGAAACTCTTTGTTAATAAATTGTTGTGTAAGAGCTCAGTTGTAGCTTGGTTTCCTCGTAAGCCAAACTATGTAGAAAAATAGCTGATCAAACATTTTATAGTAAAATGTTAAGTTATGTATGATATTCTTACTTCCGCTTTCCGTCATTAAATAAGTGTGATTTCATGTTCCAGATCAAAGATGTTTATTAATTCAACGTATCAATAAGCGTCTTAAACATATTTTAAGGACATAAAACATTTCTGACTTAACCTATAGATAAGTATATCACTTTCATTTTCACAAGCCGTCATGGATACCTTCTGTAGTAGGAATCGACCTTAAATCGAGTAAAAGTAAAGTCTACAAACATACTTATAAGAATAGCAACATCTGACGTCATGTAAACCAATTAAATTGTTTTACTCATGCTGTTATTGTTTTGAGCGCTATGAAAATATTATGGAAACCAATAATGTAACGTAAATAGTGGTCAAAGACAAACGAATTTACTTGCCAGTATGAAATTTCGCTAACACGTGCAGCAACGGAAAATAAGGGCCACATAAACCAGTATTTTGTAATAACACGTAATTTTGAGGTTAATTAACATTTTCTTGCCTTCATTGATTGAATGAAGATCGATTCAAGAAACTGTTTAATAATTTAAGGTTCGTGTTGAACTGTCAATTAACCTTTTTTTCTGTTCCTTTCAGTGTGATTAGACTTTATTATTATGAGTAGAAGAGTAATATTTATATACCGACCTCAAAAAAGGAGGTAATCAATTAGACCTGTATGTATGTGATATCGTTAAAATTAGATAAAATGTTAGTATGTCAATCAGTTATGGCTTCTCAACACGTGTGCAAAATTTCATAAAAGTACGTATGTTTGTATATTTTTGTACGTTTGTCCTAGGATTTTTCGAAAATTAGAATCCACAGCTAAATGATTATTTTTCAATCAGGTACCTATAGTTCAACTTAGGGTACGGTATAAGTTTTATCAAAATCGGTCAAGTATTTTTTGAGATATGAGTAATAACTAAAAATCATGAAATAAAAAAAATATTTGTAATAAATAAACCGCCTTCAAAAAGACTAATTAAGGAGAACAACTACTTTTGGAGTCGGTGCATGATGCGTGTAGACTGTTGGTGTAGGTAAAATTAACATCATGCACCGACTCCAAATGGATTTGTTTCTCCGTTATAAAGATGAATGAGTTATTTTAAGCTTTTTAGTCAGTTTTTTGTAGGTGGTTTGGTATGTACCTCTTTGTCTAAGGGCTGATTTTTCAATAGTCAGACAAAAATATTCGTAGAACTAAATACAATATGATTTATTGAAAACGTCACCTAATTGTCAGCTATCATAGGTACCTACCTGTATTTTTTTTAAATTTGTCGCTTTATATTTTTTCAGCCTGATAAATTTTATCTGACCATTAAAAAATCGGCCTAAAGTCTATTATACCTCCGCTTTGGGCGCTAATTTGTAAACTATAAATCTTAACTTTTGTAAATATTTTTTCTGTAAGTACAGTCAACTGTATATTTTAAAAGGTGCGTTTTCTATTATAAATTGCACTTGTAAAAGTAACTGTGTCAGATAAAGAATCAAATCCTATGTCTTACACTATCCGGGCGCATGCCTATACCACTCGGCCACCGTCACATTGGAAAGCCTGATGAATTTCGCAAGTGCAGTCTTTAACACAGGCTGTGCCAACTCATCAATGTTGCTAAACAAAAGGAAAATACTTTTACAAATCCTTGTCTGACACTATTGCTTTCTACATGTGCAATTCATAATATTAGGTTTATAT
Source organism: Pyrausta purpuralis (assembly GCA_963924145.1). Classification (NCBI taxonomy): domain Eukaryota; kingdom Metazoa; phylum Arthropoda; class Insecta; order Lepidoptera; family Crambidae; genus Pyrausta; species Pyrausta purpuralis. The sequence goes on from OZ001650.1 coordinate 13,504,026, forward strand.
AATGACATAAAACTATGAAAAACGAAATAAAAATATGTATTTTCTATTACTCTACGAGAGCCAGCGGGACGCCTTCAGTTTGTGATGACAGTTTAATATAAATAAGTTGCCTAAGTAAACAATGGAATAATTTTAGTTATATGTGGTCACTCCCGGTGATCGGGGATTTTTTGCGTTAGTCACTAACTTGTTACTATACGTTGACAACTTTACATAAAAAAATGTATCTACATAACGTGTTGGACGTCAGTAAGAAAACATGAAGGATTTTCCTGTAGAGCTTACTAAGTACTATTAAACCCTCACTGGGAAAGGTTAAAAATAAAATACCAAAATCATACTCATCTCAAATGTAATCGGATGCCAGGGCCAAACACAATTAGGACTTATATATTAGGATATATTTCATAAACACTACGGGGACATTTACAATATTATCAGCCAGTTTCTGATTTGAGCATTTGAGTGAAAATCTGTTGAGATCTGCTCAAATAGTTGATGAATACTTAAGTTTCCTACGTTTCATTCGTAAATTTAAGATTGTCTCAAACCATATTCAACTGAGTTTTGTCCTTAATTATACAACGTTCCGTTACAAGTAAAAACAACCGATTTTTACCAGTTTGAATTTATAAAGGGATTTGGTTTCATTATTGGCATTAATAAATTCTGGATTTCATTATGTCAGTTATATATTCCTAAGAGCAACAGATTGCAAATAAGATTTCAAGTTAAATAGTCACTATTATAATATATTTTAAATAAAATGAAATTGCAAACGACTGCCGAGTACGGAGTGTCTTTCGTCAATCAATCAGTGTCAATGTCATACTCAAACTTGATAAAGTTTGATTTCCTGCAATGTTTGATGATTGAAAAGTTTATAAGTGGAAGAACTTCGCAATATACACTCATCATCATCATCATTATCAGACGTTCACTGCTGAGCATAGGCCTCCCCCACGATTTTCCACTGCGACCGATCAAAAGCGGTCTGCATCCAGTGTGATCCCGCGATCTTGACAAGGTCGTTCGTCCATCTTGTCAGTGGACATCCCTCGATGCACTTTTGATCGAAAGGTCTCCTCACTCCTCCTCCGGATCTAGAACTTTTTTGCCCCAACGGCCATCATTTCTTCGCGCTATGTGCGCTGTCCACTGCCACTTGAGCTTACTAATTCGTAGGGATATGTCCGTTACACCTTAGTTCTTCTACGTATTTCCTCGTTTCCGATTCGATCTCATAGAGAAACATCGAGCATAGCCCTCTCCATCGCTCGTTGTGTGATTTTGAGCTTCTTTATGAGGCTCATAGTAGAGACCACGTATCAGATCCGTATGTCATCACTGGTAACACACACTGGTTGAAGACTTTTGTATTCAGACACTGAGGTAATTCAGACGAGAAGACGCTCTTGCGCAGTTTCCTGAACTCTGCCCAGCAGATTTGGATTCGACAATTGACCTCTTTCTCAAAGTAGAAATACATCCAGTGTGCCAATCCTTTTTACTGTTACTTGTGTTCGCCTTCGTATATATTTTCTGATTAATATAACTTTGTCTGAATTTAAGTATTATTAGGGTTCCGTAGCCGAATGGCAAAAAACGGAACCCTTATAGTTTCGTTAAGTCTGTCTGTCTGTCTGTCTGTCCGTATGTCACACCCATTTTATTCTGTAACTATAAGTTTTACACTGTTGAAATTTGGTAGGAGTATGTATCCTGATAACCGCTTTACGATTCTCATACAAAAAATAGAAAATAATGACATTTAAGGGGGGGCTCCCATACATGAAACTAAAACCAAAAATATTTTTTTAGTCAAACCTTTACGTGTGGGGTGTCTATGGATAGGTCTTTTAAAATGACATAGAGGTTCCTTAAACTATTTTCTTTTAAACTCTAACGTTTTATAACTAGACGCTTCCAAAGTGGTAAAATGGGCGTCCCCCCCATCTAACTTCTAAACTAAACGAGTGTAGATTTTGAAAAAAATTTGAAAAAAAAATTGTAATGTAGATCTTAACACATACTTTCAACGAAAATTAGTTTGGGCGGAATCGAACGAGAAGTTTTTGAGATATAGCACATTTTCAACAACCGCAAACATAACTTTGTACTTCATAAAAACACTATGAAAAACAAAGTTATATTTGCTGTCAACAAAATATTGTGGTATTTTACTAGGTGGAACTAACTGGATTTTATTCAGTTAAAGTTGGCACGGAACCCTCAGTGCGCGAGTCCGACTCGCACTTGGCCGGTTTTTTTTTTTGAGATTAATTTAACTTTGTCTGAATTTTAATAGCGTTTTGCCTGCACTTCCTTTTTTACTTGTTGTAGCTTGATCTTTTACAGCCATAGCAAATTGTCGCAAATTTGAATTTAAGTAGGACTTAAGTACCCTCATTGGGTTGCTTAGCTTTCAGACGCTTAAGTTCACAGTGAGCAGGCTTTGAGTACTGTCAGTTGTGTTGTGCAACGCAAATTTCGTGTTAAGCACTAGTTGATGTCAAAGTTGAGAATTCTCAACCTCAAATACTCAAATTACACTTAAACTTAATTCAAAAACAGAAATACTTTTGAGACATACTTAAGTCGAGCTTAAGTTGTTCTCAACGTCAAATGCTCAATTCAGAAACCGGCTGTATATCACATCAATACACGCGCAAGCGACGACCGACCGAGACGAGACGCGAAAAGCGAGGGGGGGCTCTACTGACAGACGTCATTAACTGCCATAGACCACGCAAAAAGGGACGTTCCGTTTTCGTTGGATTAACAAAACTTAGGTACTTAGGTTTGCACTAATACTGAATACTGGATTATCATAAGACCATATATCAATAGTTAGATTATCAAGTAATATCAAATGATTACTTGTCTCTCGTTTATGTACTAGCGTCAAATCAAATCGGGTAGAGTAAGGATTTTTTGTTAGGTATTTCGAGGTAAAAATTGGTAAAAATCGAGTAGAGATGGGATGATGCCTGTCTGCAAAGTAGGGGCACTATTTTTGAATTGCTCTCGTCCTTAATGCGTGTGATTTACTTTGTTTAATGTTAGATTCTAGAAAAATCTGTTGCAATCCCCTCGTCAGTGATAAAAAATGTCCTCTCTCAAATCTGTAACTATCGCTTCGATATTTAGCGTGATTTTTGCTGAATGTTGAATTTATTTTCGAACGAAAATTCTTCGCATTAAAGCGACCCTAAGGGCGTACTCTGAAGCAAAATTTTTGACATTTCGCATAGACAACTTTAAATTGCTAATTTTCTGCTGTATCAAATATTCTTTTAACCTATGTGGCTTCATAATAATAATAATAAAAATACTTTATTGCACACCATAAATAAAATAATTACACAGGATACTACATTTTTAATAAATCTTAAAAAAAAATGCAATTTTTAACCGACTTCAAAAAAGGAGGAGGTTATCAATTCGAATGAATGTTTTTTTTGCAAATTTGGGATCTGATGATGGGATCTTGGTGTAATCGAGGGAAACTTTCAAATTTTAAAGGCACGTATAGTGTTTTTTTACTAGAATCTTAAAGTTCTTATGCCTGATAATCCACATTTTGTGGGGCTGAGCTGATGGTGGAACTCCTTAACGCTTAGGAGTTCAGTATTTATAATGACAGAACTTATGAAAGGTAGTTTTTAGCTTCTTTAAGTTTGGAAGTTGCACCGTATGACCCTGTTGGTCATACGGTGCAACTTCCCCCCCCCCCCTCTCCTGTAAAAATGAAGAAATAAAATTAACTTATTATGTTTAGCAGGGTTAGTAAATATAAAATTTTGGTCTATTAAAATATGAAGATATATGTTTTTCTGTAATCTTTAGATTTTTGAACTGTTTACCAGACTGTCAATTGACAGATTGACGTTATGCCATCATATTGTGACAAATTCAAGTTTTACAAAAGATATAGTTAAAAATGATGAAAAATATTTAAAATACCTAACAAGGACAAGTCGTTTGCAGTAGAACGCAACAATATTTGATTTTTTGAAAAAATAAGTACGTAAAATACAAGAATTTGTAATTAAAGTGCTTTTATTCATTAGCGAGATAAACAAGAGTTTATCTCGCTATAATGGCCAATGAATAAATAAGAATTTATCCAAGAAATTGTGATTTATCTAAGCCCTCAGCTCTCCAAGAGGACGCTGTTTCTAACAAATGGAATGAAAAGCATTAACTTCACTATAAAAAACATGTATATTATTTTTCAGAATGAAGGCAGACCAAAATACAATGTATAGTAATACGCCTACCCAGCTAGAAGAAATAAAGTGAGTCTAGCAGTTCCGGCGGTCTTCGTTACTCCCATATGTCATAATCAGAGCAAAGATGAACCCAACAAGATCAAAGTCGATACACCGGTTACAAGTGCCCCTGTTCCTGATTTCTTTTCAAGCTAAAAATAAAGAGTATAAGATAAAAAATATTGTAATAAATTTCATATTTCTACTGCAATGTCTTAATTTTAGAATTATAAATATCACAGATAAATATGACCACAAACGTATTCTTTATTTCACACGTTTCTTTATTTCTCGCCAAAAGCCAAAGCTCTGTCTGTTGTTATATGTGAGATTTTGAGTACATATAGTAAGAAACTATTTGTCGGATCCGTACGTTCTCACTAGTACACACACACCCGTTGAAGAGTTTCGTCTTCAAACACTGAGGTTAATGAGACAAGAAGACGCTCTTGCGCAGTTTCCCAACCTCTGCCTAGCCGGCCGTGTTGGATTCGTTGGTAGACCTTTTTCTTAGAACCACTTGTTGTAAGGTTCGGTTAAGGCATTCGACTGTAGTTCTAAAATCTCATCTTTGCCTGCACGAGTAGTATATTATCAGTAAACTATTGTTTGTGTATTGTATTTGCTATTGACGTTGATGCCGAATCTTTCCCATTCCAGGAGCTTGAATCCGTCTTCAAATGCAGCTGTATGATAATTTTAGAAAAAAACAAAACAATTTAGGCGGTCTTATCCGTAAAAGTTACCTAGTTTCTCTTCGCTCATTGTTAACACTCATAATCTCAAGTAATCTTGTTGCAACTCACGATAATATACGTCAAAGAAAGGTTCGTGCTCGCAAATCCAGTTCAACACTATAGAAAATGTTTACGCACACTAAATGTCAGGTATTTGAGCTGCCAAATTTAGTTTGTTTTACGTCCGATAGAGGCGCGATTCTCATACAAATGATTACGTTACTATACGAATACTTTGACGCAAATTATTCGTGATAGGGGTACAGCTCTTAATCAAATAAGGCCAGCAGGGCGGTTCAGGACGTCCGGTAAGCCATTCGGCTTGGGTTTTGGCTAGATTTCCGTAGCCAAATGGCAAAAAACGGAACCCTTAAAGGTTCGTCGAGTCTGTCTGTCTGTCTGTCCGTGGGCGTGTGGGGTGTCTATGGATAGGTCTTTTAAAATGACATGTCCCCCCCCCCATCTAATTTTTAAACTAAGCGAGTGTAAATTTTAAAATATATACAGGGTGTGGCGTAAATAGTGGTCCAAAGCAAAGAAGTGGATACACTGTACACTGAAGTACCAGTATTTAAAAAAAAATGTATGTACAGGGTTTTCAATTTTTTTTTTATTTATACCTTGCCTTACAAATTTGGTTATAATGTCCAAAAATTACGGTATTTTTATGCAGTTTTTTAGTATTATTGCTTATTACATGTACTTAGTGTTTTATTTGGATTTTATTTACAAACTGAATTATTTTTTTAAAAAAAATAAGTGTTTTTCAAAATTCAATACTCACTGCTAGCAAATCGCTTGACTTTAAATGCTTTTGGTGCAAAAAAATGTACCACACTGTCAATGCCCATTATTTTAAAAAATGTCCATCTTTTGCAGATTCTAAAATGGTGCAACAATAAGTGTTACGACTTACAGAAAAAAAGTTATTACTTTTCGAAACAAAAAGGAACCTAATTAAAGAAAACAATTTTTTAAAAGTTAGGTACATTACAAGTGTTGTAAATTTTTCTGGACCTATTATTCAGTTCTTTCTTAAATTTTAGGTTACTTTAGTGACAGAAAAACATTTTACTGAAATCGTCTTTATTAAAAACAAGTCTTATTTTTTTTTTTTAAAACCCTGTACATACATTTTTTTTTAAATACTGGTATGTGGTGCTTCAGTGTACAGTGTATCCACACCTTTGCTTTGGACCACTATTTACGCCACAACCTGTATATATATATAATGTAGACCTAACAAACACTTTCAACGAAAATTGGTTTGGACGAGATCGAACGACTAGTTTTTGAGATATAGCACATTTTCAACAACCGCAAACATTATTTGTTCTTCATACAAACACTATGAAAAACAAAGTTATATTTGCTGTCAACAAAATATTGTGGTATTTTAGCTACGTGGAAGTAAGTGGATTCCCTAATTTAGTTAAAGTTGGCATGGAACCCTCAGTGCGCGAGTCCGACTCGCACCAAGCCGGTTTTTTTTAATTAATGTCTCAGTTTAATCGGATGTCGATTTGTCAGTTCGGTAACAAATATAATAATAAAACAGTTACATCGGATATTTTCATGTTATTATATTTTTATTAATACAGGGTGTTGTTTTGGTCAGTGACATCCAACTCAGGGATGATAATATGAGTTACGCTTATTCTAAAAAAATGTTTTCTTTAAATTCTGAGCAAGTTTTATACAAGAAAACCGCTTATCACAACATTCAAAAAAATTACAAAACGAATGGGAAAACTCGCACCCTACCGCGTAGCTAGCGCTTATCTACGAAATACTACGCCGTAGCTAGTAAGCTACGAAGAGACTACCTGGTGTTGGTGGTTTTGACTCGATCGCTGTACCGGATACAAAATATTTTATTTTATTTTTGCCATTTCAAAAAAAAAAATTTTTTTGGCATCAGTATCGTTTGTATAGCCACCCCTGAGTCGCTCGTCGCTGACCAAATCAACACCCTGTATAAAAAAGTTATCAAATCGTAACCTAATCTGTTACCGAATGGTCCTGAATCAGGGGCTGGTACGGAAGTCTTGACTTGGTTTCCCTGTAGAACAACCAGGTTTCGTTCGAAAATCGCTGAGACAAAATAGGTGTTTTCATGTATTAACGATTGAGAATAAATTACAATTTGTTTTAAAGATGCTAGCTTTGTCAGACAAAAGGATATTTGATGCAGCAGAAAATCAGAAATTTGTAATTATCTACGCGAAATGTCAAAAATGTTACATTTGTGATGCTTCAGACTTGGGTCGCTGAGCTAAAATGACTAGATTTTTTTAAAGCATTTGTGACAACAACTGCGCCTTTGAAAAACATAAGTACCCTACATAGCTGGATTCTTTTAATCGTGTGGTTCATTTGTCATGCGACACTGAAACTTATTACTAAAGATTTAAGATTTATTTCTAAAAAATTGTAGCGATTGACTTTGTTGACCGATTAATACCTATCGAGAGTATAACGTATAATTAAAGCACATTTATACCTGTATTAATAAATTGAGACTTCTTGTTTCCTAAGATTTGCAAAACGTGTTTACTAACAACAGCAGGTAGATCTAGGATCGTCATCTAATGCGAATATAAGAAATCATTTGAATAAATAAGTATTTAGAACTCAATTACCTCATTTCAAATGCCCAATTATTATTTTACTGGTTGTTAAACAAATCGTAAAAACGTGTTCAAACGTAATGTTGAGCTCATGTATAAGAAACTAAACCGATTTAATTAAGCTTACTTACCTAAGTACCTCGGTATGCGCAAAAAATCTTCGGGTCGGTCCTTGCTTACGTTTTAAACCAAATAATAATAATTTTGACCATTAACGAGTAAGTACTATTGTAACTTGCTCCATACTAAGATTTTTCTTGGATTTAACTAATCTTATATATAAAATTCTCGTGTCACAATGTTCGTTCCCGTACTCCTCCGAAACGGCTTTACCGATTCTTACCAAATTTTATATGCGTATTCAGTAGGTCTGAGAATCGGCTACTATATTTTTTTCATACCCCCAAGTGATAAGGGTTGTTCACCCTTAAATATATTTTTTAATTATTAGACGAAATTTTTTATTTTTATTTTTTTATAATGTGGCATTAAAAATACGTACAACCCTAAATTTTCCTTTTTTTATCACCAACCCCTATTTTTTTATAGCCATTTTAGTAATTTCATCATTTTTCATCTATAGTGTTTTTCTTAACATTTAAAATTACGAGGCTGGGCGAGACGGGGCCGGGGTGGGACGGTGCTAGGGGCGAAACAAAGTTCGCTGGGTCCTCTAGTATTTATCTATAAAATCACACAAACTTCCTCTCAACCCACGCATACACGTTCTTCGTTCCAACGCGGGTAAAAATAAGAGACCAAAAATTATAAATAAAAAAATCCTCCGGGAAAGCACCAAAGAGTGATTCTCTGTAACAACAGGCTTCAAAAAAAATAGTTAACGTTAACTAGATTTACAACTATACCACATTTTAACCCATCTTGCTACAAATGCCTTACCTGTTTACATTTTTGATATTTTAGGTCCAGGCCGGTTATGCATGAGGTTTTCGTGGACTACAATACAATGCGCTTGATTATTTGGGGTTAGTATAGCTTTATTTTTATGAAACAAAGAATACTAACAATTATAATGCAAAGGTACATACCCTCAAAATACATAACCCTCCAGAAACCTTTATTTTTTCTAATCATTTTGTTTTTAAATATTTCTTTTTATTATTTTTCTTTTTAAGAAAGATGAAGCTTGTATTTTTTATGAAAATTTCCTTGTATTTTGCTATACAACACCCACGAACCCTCTCAAGGCGATCAAGATTCTTAAATATGTCGAGTACTTAGTTATTTTTGCGTTTTTAACATAAGTACTCCGTTCTAATTTATATAGTTTGACTGACATTTTTGCTGCTGCTATCACAAAGATGAAAAGACAGGTCCTACCCACGACTTCAGATAGGAAGGTCCGAATGCCGGATATGGTGCCGGAAATATTTTTTTAAACGTGACCGATCACATCATTTTAACCAACACGTTAATGAGTTATTGCCATTGAGTTTTGCAACACGTTGCTCTTTGTTTCTATTTAGAATATCTCTCATTTCATTTCATATTAATCACAAAACGCTAAACACAATAAATCGCTAAACACTAATGGCTTGACTAAGGCTCGGTTGCGTGATCGATAGTAATGGTTAAAAATCGTTACCAAAAGTCGAATATTTACGAATGTGCGTGATTTCACGAAAAAGTACCTTGACCACTGGTCTTTAAAGTAGCTATACGGTTCAGTTTTTTTTTTAAATTAATATTACAAGTTCATTGTGGGTTCATGAGGTGCTCGTAGCGCAGTGGTAGCAGCGCTTTGGTAGTGATACCGAAGTAAAGCAATCACGGCGCGGTCGTGTTTGGATGGGTGACCATTCCGACCATATAAGTGACGTACATCACGAGCATCTCCGTGCTTCGGAAGGCAATATAATAGCAATATATAGTAATAAATAACATCTGACAGTAGTCACTTGTCTTGCAAACACCCCTCCACCAACCCGCACTGAGCCCGCATGGAGGAGTATGGCTCAAACTACCTCATAGTTGAGGCCTTAGCCCAGCAGTGGGATGTTACAGGCTAACTTTACTTTTATTTACTTTACAAGTTCATTAATCGTACTATTGAATAAGTACTATTGAATTGTCACATCACTAATACGTTTGTAACATTAAAAATTAAACAGGTCCATTGACGCTGTCATTCTGGTCTGTTTAATTAAAAATCAGAGTAGATACCTTGCTTAAAAAAATTGCATGCGCAAGTTCCTTATTACATTATTTATGGCACTTTAACCATATAGGTAAAGCGCCATCAGTCTTCCTAATCAGGAAAAATATAATTAAACCTAAACATCAATATATTATTCAAATATCGTTTGTCTAATCGAATCTATCGATGTCTAATTACATTTTTTGCTTTTATAGTGTTTTGTCACTATACAAACTTAATAATATAAATTGCACTTGTAGAAAGCAACTTTGGCTATGACAGACGATTCCTCGTCGTCGGTTCCTCGTCTGTTACAGCCAAAGTTGCTTTTTACAAGTGCAATTTATATATATATGATGTATTTTTTGATTGCGCATGAATTTATTTTAACATAATCAAATTTTATTCAAAAGCCTTTGTTTTTACTTGAGATATAATTGGGCATTAATATTTTTATGTAGAGTAATTTTGGAGTTTTAATCACCTCCAAATAAGACTCATTCAATATCCGTAAAGCCATGTATGATAAAACGACTACTGACTAGGAAATACACAACTCAATCAGGCTAGCTAAATATATGACATGTATGAAATGTCTGCCTAACCTAAATAGGTGTGCAGAAACCGGACTGTCCCGTCCTATTTTCCTCTCAAAGTTCTTCCTAATATTTTACGTGCTTTGCAAGACATATCAACGACCGTTGAAGATTGTATTGTGGGTAGGAAAAGTTAAAGACCTAGGTAACTTTATTGCTTCCAATACGAGTAAAGTTAGGTACTTTGGTAAAAAACACTGTAGGCTGGTTACACGGTAAACTACAATTAAGTAAATAAAAAATAAACCTTAAAAAATATGAGTGACACATATGACTGAATTTTACAAATATTTATTAAAAAAGGGTTATTAATATGGAAATGTTTTCAATTGTGTAGATAAATAGGTGTCTCTACCTACGTGTAGAAATTATTGATATGTATTAACCGTCTTCGAAAAAAGGCAGTAATCAATTCAATGTGGATGTATGTCATATCGATGGAATTTGAAAATATTACCTATGTTGATCTGTGAAGGCTTCCAAACACGTGTGCAAAGTATCGTAAGTGTATGTATGTTTGTCCAGGACACTTCTCGAAACAGAGAAGTCATAGCGAAATTACTCTTTTTAAGTTCAATTAGGTATATTTCAACTTAGGGTACAGTGTAAGTTTTATTAAAATCGATCCAGTAGTTTTTGAGGTATGGGTAAATAATTAAAAATCATGAAATAAAGAAATATTTTTTAAAAAAAAACACCCTACGTAGCCGGGAAATGCGGCATTTGAAGATTTTTAGTAAGTTTTTATAAGACGTTTTTTAGAAGTTCTCATTTATTTATAATTTACCAGCGGGCCTACAACATTACCGTGCCTGTGACTTCGTCCGCACACGTATAGATTTAACACAATTCCCATACTTAAGTCGTAGTGTGATATTTTATAGCCTACCTACCTACAACCTCTCTCACTTTAAACTTTAAAGAACAAACTTTCTTTCTTTACAATATTACGCACAATAGTAAATAGATTTGAAGTTGGGATTTCCGCACGGTAGATAAACTTTCAAGGAAGGTAAATATAAAATTTTAGAAGAACCAGTCTTTTAAGTAACAAGTTATTCAAATTTATTACTATATCGTGATCATGAATTTTATATAGGACGAAGCGAACCTACCAACATAATTGCTTTGTTTATTTCTGGCACTAAACAAGTTCAGTGCACACACTCGCGCTCAAAATAGGTAACCTAGCAATGCGACTTGCAAGCCACCGTCCTATAAACAAAACGAGTTTCTTGTTGTTATTAAGTGCTCACTACGCTTTAAATAAATAATAAGTAGATACCTACTACAAGTGATCTCGTTCCGGCTTCCGATTGTAAACAGGAATGGAATATCATGTAAAAATTGACATTAATAACCAAAGTTTCAATATATTAATAAGTCCTGGTTAGCGTTATCTCCCCTTAACTTTATACGAAAGACTGAATTAATCGTTGATTAGACCCGTAGTCTATATTTTTAATTACCTTTATTTGTTGTGCCATAAAGATTTAAAAAACCGGCAACATATCAAATATTTGAGTAGAGCAGGTCTTACCTTTGGAATAATGGTAGCTCTTAGACCCTTTGCACACTGCGAACTTTAAGAGTGACACTTTCGCTACATTAAGCATCAAAACAGTCGCGATGCTAACGCGCCTTAGTATCAATGTAGTTGACTGATCATTGTATTGAAGCAGAAGCTAGGCGTTGACTAATGTATCTGTATATTGGCGCCTACATTGATACTTATGCGCGTTAGCATCGATGCAAAAGCGAGACAGCATTGATACTAACGCGCCTCAGCATCGATGCTAACGCGCGTAAGTATCGATGTTGGCGCCAATATGTTTATTGCGTGAGTCGCGATGCTAACGCGCGTTAGTGTTGATACAGTCGCTTGACTGCATTCACGTCACGCCTCACACGTGTTGACAGATCAATAATCATTGTATATGTTACAGTTAAAACTAGTTATTAGACAGAACGCGTTTTCCTAGTTAGAACTAGTTTTTACTTAATGCCTTTGTTAATACTAGAATTGACTAATGTCTGAATCAAATATCAGATAAAACTAGTTTCTACAAGACAAAACGCGTTTTCCCGAAGCGAGTCAGTTAAAACTGCTCCGACCGACGTTAGAGTTCATCATACCTTATTTTGATTGGCCGCGAGGCATCACCTGATCATCGTACTTTATTCCGATTGGTTGCGAAATCATCGTACTTTATTCCGATTGGTCGCGAGATGTAACCTGATTCAACAAGTGCGGGGCAACAGCGCCGCCCGCACGCTATGCGTTTGCTTCGGTCATTCTCGCTTTGTTTTTATTCCGATAAGCACGTATAGAATTCATTCTTGCGAGCGCAATTGTCATGGCAAACATATTTTTAAAACTTATATCTTGTTTTCAATCCCATATCAGTTTGTCTAGCGCTAGTTTTAACTATAGCTCGATGTGACAACTAGTTTTACCTGAAAATCATATATTTCTGTGGTAAATTCTAGTTTTAACTGATTATTTCTAGTTTTAACAAAGGCATTAAGTAATAACTAATTTTCACTAGGGAAAACGAGTTCTAACGAAAAATGGGTTTTAACTGTAACATATATACTTACGCGCTTCAGCATCGATGCTAACGCGGGTAAGTATCAATGAAGGCGCCAATATGTTTATTGCATGAGTCGCGATGCTAACGTTAGTATCGATACAGTCACTTGACTGCATTCCCGTCACGCCTCACACGTGTTGACAGATCGATGATCATTGTATCGATACTAACGACAGCATCAATGCGCAAATCTGCTCATTGTATGTCTCGCGATGCTGTCAAAGCTAAAAATCGAATCGCAGTAAGAGTCTAAGGCCAAGGGCTAATTTTACCAATGTCAAATACGACATCCGTCTGAATAAGTATAAAACGACCGAGTTTGAAATGGCATTTACATAAAAGATTACTGACAAATGGGTGACGTTTTCAAATGAGGTGTTGTGTATTTTACTCGACGAATATTCCTTATCTGACGTTGGGAAAATCGGTTAAAAGTTGTAATTTTTCACTTTAATAAGTTTAACTGAATATGCAACGTGCAATAAAGTATTGACTTGACGACCCGTCTGGTGTAGTGGTCGAGAAATCGCCTACTACGCAGCGGGTTGCGGGTTCGATCCCCGCACAATACAAACATTTGTGTGCATGAACATGTCTGTTTGTATTGGTCTGGGTGTTTTCTATGTATATCATGTATGTATTTACAAACAAAAAGTATTTAAGTATTATATCCGTTGTCTGGCACCCATAACACAGGCTTTGTGTAGCTTACTTTGGGATTAGATAGCGATGTGTGGGAATGTCCAAAGGATATTTATTATTATTATTATTTATTATCCTATTGTTGTACTCTTCGGCAACTGCCACTGCATTGATAGAACTGCAACATAAAAAGTACGACCTTCCTAATTAAGTATAAATGACTCATTTAATACTTAATACCAAAACAACGCAATGTAACGTAAATCATCAATTCTTATCATTTCTTGTAAGACTGTCTCAAACATAATATTATATTTCGTTATTTTTTCATATTTGCATTAACTTAAATAAAGGTAAAGACCCCTTACACACTGCGACTTTAAGCACTCACGCAATGAACAAATTTAATTTAGCATGGATACAATTACGCGTTAGTATCGATGCAGTTGCCAAAATACAGTATATAATTTGTCCATTTCCAGCTTCTGCATCGGGACTGCATCGATTCTAAATCGCGTAAGCATCGCGACTGCATCGATACTTAAAGTAGCGCAGTGTGTAAAGGTTGACAATTTGCGACTGCATAGATGCTGCACCGATGCTAAAAGTCGCAGTGTGTAAAGGTTGACAGTTTGCGACTGCATAGATGCTGCATCGCGACTGCATCGATACTAAAAGTCGCAGTGTGTAAGGGGTCAAAGGCATGAAGATCTCAGGTGAACGACACGAAACGAGTTGCCCATACATACATTACTACGCAGGATGGCTATACCTGCATCGTCTCCTAAATAGGTTTCTGGTTTTCCTCATCCAATGGAATACGGGAAAGCCCCTTACGCAGATGTCAGCAATTTCTCATTATCACATTCATAATGCAAATGTTTTCGAAAGTTGTTACCAATGTGTAATGGTTTAGTATCTTATCTTCTAATGATGAAAATCTGGAGGAAAATACGTGAGGAAATAAATGAGCTGTACGTCCCTTCTGTTTATAGGTAAAATACGGATTTTAGGTATGTATTTGAGGAAAGAAATCTATCAGATCGATTACCTCCTAAATAGTTATAATTTTTATCTTGATATTCGGTTTAGGTGCATAATTATTGTGAATCTAGAAGATGACCAACAGTGATTGGATGTCACTGATATGACACCCACGCTTCAATATAAGCTGGAATCGTTTTATGTAAAAAAAAAAACACAAAATTGCACTCCGGGAGTGCCGGCAGAAGTGAAAACTTGAATATCAACGTTGTGCATTTTTAATTTTTTGGAATAGTTAGGGAATAATTTTGAATGAATTGCTCTTATTATCAATATAAAAGTACTATCATTTTTGTGATAGAATACAATAATAATAATAATAATATATTTTTATAGAATACAATATTTATTTATTGCGCTATCGTACACAAACATTACAATTTATATTATATTAAATTACATTAAAAAGTTTATCTCTCAGAAAAATGAACTTACATACATAATTTCGCCAACCGTCTTACGGTTTTTCGATCAGCCCACGTGTCCTGACGCGAGTTTCACATTTTTCCCCCATCCCACAAAAGTGCTCAACGCCGCTAAAGAAGTTTTCACTTCAAAAAAATAACTGTATCTTTGTTAACTTTACCTTAATTAGTAAAAAAAACTTTATTTTTAAACTAGCGTATATATATAAACCCTGTTTTTTCTACAAGAAAAGATTTATTTACTGTGCAGAATGGACCCTTTGAACAATGTCGCTCAAACGTTTACATATACATCTTATTTCGTTACTCAAGGGTTGACTCATAGAGATCGTTTCTAGGGGTAGTACAGCCTAAATGGCACGAATTTGTAACTGTCCTATGTGATGTACATTAGGGAGTTATCTTTATGTAATTGACCTTTGAGTAAATACAAAAAGAATTAACTTCTTATAAAGAAACCCATGGTAAAATCGAATCCCATAAAAATATCAAGTCAATTTGTGATTTCAGGGTAAAGGGCGCTTTTCGCGATTTAATATATATTTTTCCAAGTCTTCTTCGTTTTCTTTATTTTTGATTGTCTCAGTCAGAAGTGCTGAAGATCGTAGGCCCACTTAACGACGACACAACCAAACATAGCCTGGTAAGGTGATCTTTTAATTCCGTGATGATAGGCTCTATATTTCATAAGTTGGACAAATCTAAGTCCTTCTGACCACTTTTCGCAGTTTTCGTCTTTCATCCAAGTCATCAGCATACATTGAACGTCTTGATGGGCACGTTCGATACTGCCCTGTGACGAGGTTTTCCGTGCACAATTTTTAGGATTGGCCACATTTGTATCAAAATCATAACTGAACTGAAAACCTTGTTCTAGCCGATGATAAATAGGATACACCTAAGTTTAACCACCAGTGTGCGGCTGTACCTAGTTCTAGCCGCTATAATGAAGGCTAAACCTAGTTGTAACCGAAGATAAGTAGGATACACCTAAGATTAACCGCATGTGGCGGGCTGCACCTAGTTGTAGCCGGCTAAAACTAGGTGTAGCCGCACTTCGGCTATTAGCCGTAACATATACAGTTGCCAATATACGAAGAGTGTATGCTAAAAGTAGTGATACAAACGCGATGCAGTCAAGCAGCTGTCGAACACGCGTTTGTATCGATGCAAAAAGTCGCAATGTGTAAAGGTAACATTAAAACAACATTATTACTAGAGAAAGCTTTATTTATGCTTTTGGTTCTGCTTGACTGGCAGCTTTTTTTGCTTTCTTTTTCTTCTGAAGAATCTCCTTTCTCTCTTCTGCAGTTTTCTTGAGACCCTTCATCTTTCGGGTCTGTAGTTTTCCAATGTCTTGCTTGCCCATGTGAATGCGACCCAGCTTTGAACCAAACGCGTCTCTAGAGATATTCTTCTTAACACCTGTCTTAGCTTCTCTTGGTATTCTGCACGCTTCTTTGTAGAGATCATCTGCTGCCAACTTCGTCCTTCTGAGTTTGAAATCTATTGATGGACCTGGAATAAAAATATTCTTTAGTCACTATGGTACAGTATGTTTGGTTGATACAATTTGATTTAAACAAGAAAATTTAACAAGGTCAAATGAAGTTTTAAAGATAAGATCAAGTGTATTACCAATTTCCTCCAATTCCACTCTTGGTGTTCTCTGGCCACTTTTTTTCAGCTGTATCCTGTAAGATCTCAGATATACCATTCCATCATCGGTAGCCGTGAAACTGAGTACATGTTCCAAGCCTTGGAGTCTGATAGTCTCCACCTGAAATTAAAAAAAAATGCTTGATATCTTTTACTTTATTTCAAAATGTTTTACCTTGTAATGATTCAAGTTAGTAAATTAGCATAATCACTAACCGTAGAGCCGTAACAAGCTTTGGCAGTCATTGTTATACAAATTGACATGAGTGAAAAGTAACTGTTTTGTTATGTTTTGAACCACTTAATACAATTTAAAATGATTCATGTTTGATATATTTTAAGTCTTATTTATTTAGGACATTATAAAACAACAACAAAAAAACCTGATAATTGATTTTGGTGTTTAAAAATATTCTTTTCAACGTAACTAATTTCACGATTAAAATATAAATTAATATTTATGAGAAAAAAAAGCCTTATTTACAAACAAAAAGTATTAAGTATTATATCCATTGCCTGGCACCCATAACACAAGCTTTGAGTAGCTTACTTTGGGACTAGATGGCGATGTGTGGGAATGTCCAAAGGATATTATTAATTATTTATTATTTATACATACCTTTTCTCTGTAAAAGAAGTCTGTGAACAATGACTTCAGTCTTTTTAAGTCTTGGTTCAGATCCCAGGCTGGCCCATTGAACAAAAGGCATGGCTTGAGGCCCGCTAAGACTTTCATGTTTTGGAACTCTGACATTGCCTTAAAATTCTCTGCTCCAAGCTCTATCATGTCCAGAATTGAATAATTGAAAGTTCTGCCCAATATTATGTTGTGCGGTCTTTTTTTAGAATGTGAACCAACCCCAAATAATGCTGCATCTTTTTTGTCACACAATCTACAATAAGAAACAAATTGGAATATTAAATGTACTTATGTACCCCAATTATATGAAATAATTAATACATTGGTTAGGTCATTATTGGCCCCCTGGATCATTAGTACCTACTATAGATATACTGTGTAGTAGGCATTCAATGTGTTAAGCACCAGAAAACACACCAAAAATGACTTGTCTTCAAAGAAACAAGATAATAATAAATAAGATAAAAGATAGATATAATAAGATCTACCGCAGCCAAGTAGGTTTACTTATTATACTACACCTTAAAAAGTGCAATATTACCTATATTAAAACAAAGATGTAGTTTGATTTGATTTTTATATATTTTAACTGTAATTACTGATCCTAATAGTTGTAAGCTATTTAAAATGTAATTTATCTATTGAATATTAAATGTATCTACAGATGTTATTTACCTAAAGTACCATTATTTGCTGTACACTACAGAGTGTGCATATGTAGGTATGATATTGATTATGTAAATTGATACTCTACTATGTATTTGCAATAAATAAATAAATGAAATAAATAAATGAAACAAATTTCTACATTGTTTTAAAAATTAGACAACTATTTCAACAGAAGGTCTCTCTTTAATACTTTAACCAGTTGTCAGCTTAAGGCCAAACCAGGCATGTACCTCTAACTGTTAATTCCTGTTAGTCTAACCCACAAGTAATGGTGTTGGGTTCAGAAAACACCAGATGTATCGTCAACTAACTGATTTTTACCAATTGTGAAATAAGTACATACTTTTCAATAAGGGAAGCATCTTCGAAGGGCACGAAGTCATTCTTGCGACTAAAATAAGCAGCATCAGGTTTTTTTAAATCATAAATGTCCTTCAACAGCTTCCTAGTGCGTTCAGATGGATTACGGCCTTGCATAAATAGACATTGCTTAGGCCCTTCAACAGGTTTCGGCTCTTTAGCAAGCAACACCTTTTTGCCCCTCCTTGTTGTAGGTTTCCTGAAGATAGAAAAACAACTTTTAGGTTATATTATGAAACTTAACACAAAACTTCTAGAAACTAAAAATGATAAAGGAAAATGATATTTGGAACATGTTTTGTTATGTTCTTGTAGTATTACAACAATAATTGAATTATACCCAAGACACCATAATAAACATAAAATCCATCGCCAAAGTTGAATATAAAACATTGAGTAAACGTGAC
Source organism: Pyrausta purpuralis (assembly GCA_963924145.1). Taxonomy (NCBI): domain Eukaryota; kingdom Metazoa; phylum Arthropoda; class Insecta; order Lepidoptera; family Crambidae; genus Pyrausta; species Pyrausta purpuralis. The sequence goes on from OZ001650.1 coordinate 13,522,861, forward strand.
GCCACATATGTATAAATATCACAATTTCTAGAGGCCCACTTACTTTATTCTTTGCATTACAGGCATTTTAATGTTCAAATTATTCATAAAAATACACGTGGAGCGAGAAAAAACCACTAAACAGGTATGAAAACGAAGAAATCTGTGACTGTCACAACCATCACCATCCTGTCAATTTGACAGGTATGCTTTTTATGGTTTACCAGCAGCACCAGCACTCACGCCTACAGCATCATACATAACATTAGGCTTAATGGTATAAATTGTTCAGAAAAAAACATCTCCCTTTGTTTGTTATTTTTTCCGACACACAATTTAATGTGAAAAATGCATTTAATTGCATTTAATGCTTATATAAAGTAATTTATTCCTTCAGTGGATTACTATAACTGAGATGCATATGTAGATCGGAACGACATTTTATTATTTTGGTGATGTTGCAGGCATTGGGTCTAGGTTGGCGCGAGATTAATAAAAGTTTTTCGAAACTAATCGCCAGCGTTGTTCTTGATACGGCAATTGCCGTAATATACGGCATTCAGGCATCTTAGGCATCATAAATACGGTATACGGCAGCTCTTTGATTACCGTGTTAAAATATACGGCAATTGACTAAAGTAAACAAAAAAAATATTTCGTATAATGGAACACACCAACTTGTAAACCATAGATAAAGTAGAAGCGCCACGAAAAGAAACGTCAACAGAAAATGGAACCTTATCTTCGAGTCATTAATGTCTAAAATGTTTATCTCCTCATTCTGATAGGTTCTTCACTTTTATTCGGGTAGGTTTTAGGATGTGTGGGAATCCTCGGAATAATTGTTATTGTACTGTACCTATTGAGATTCTCTCATTCTCTCATTGCTTCTTTGTTTTGTTGAATGTTACGTACGATCTATCAGTGAAAGCTATTTTACGAAGATTTCTTTAAGTTTTAATTGAAAATGAGTGACAATGACGACGGGCCACCTACGCCGAAAAAAAGGTTAAAAGTAAACATATAAAACAAAAGTACAGAAAGCAATGGGAAAGTGATGGAACATTTAAGAATTGGATTGCCCCTATCAATGATGACCCCTACAAGGCAAAATGTACAATGTGCGACTTCAAACTTTCTTGCGAAATTTCAACTTTAAAACGTCATGTTTCAAATACGCAACACGTAAGAAAAGCATCAGCGAGCTCTTCTACAAGAGACGTTAGCACTTATTTTCAGAATCGACAAACTGATCACAATAGAAAAGTAATGGAAGCTGAAATAAAACTTAGTGCATTCGTTGCAGAGCACAACATATCATTTATGGCCATGGATCATTTATCAGAGGTACTAAAATCTTGTTTTCCCGACTCCAGAATTGCTGCCGAGATTGCCATAAAACGAAAAAAATGCACGTCTACGGTAAAAAATGTTATTGGTGATTTCCAAAAAGATTATTTAGAAAACATTATTAAAACTGATAAATTCAGCATATTGGTCGATGAATCAACGGATATTTCGGCCACAAAAACCATGTGCATTATTATCCGTTATTTTGATGAGCAGCAAAAAAAAGTCATGTCCTCACTATGGGAACTGGCATCTTTATTTGAAGCAGGTGATTTTACGATGGCAGCAGAGGGAGCTACAGCAGAAGCCATGTATGATCTTATTATAAAGAAATTTACTGATAGAGGGATCCCATTAGAAAATATAATAGGATTCGCTTCAGATGGCTGCAATGTAATGATGGGATCACAAAATTCAGTAGCCAGCCGTTTGCGAGAAAATCTGCCGGGGATTTTTATTTTTAAATGTATATGCCATTCTATGCATTTGTGTGCCAGTGAGGCATGCAAAAAATTGCCAAGACGATGCGAAGATTTGGCGCGAAACATTTACGGTTTTTTTAAACTAAGTTCAAAACGGCAAGCCCAATATTTGGAATTTCAAGTTTTTACTACCACAAAAATCCACAAGATTTTACATCCATCACAAACTCGGTGGCTTTCCCTGCTATCAGTTGTGAACAGGCTGCTTGAACAGTGGAACAGCCTTAAATTGTTTTTTACGCAGAAATGGCTCGAAGAAAAAACTGCAGCTGCAGAATTAGTTTACCATGAGCTGCATGACGATTTCATTAAGCTTTACTTTTTATTTCTGCAATGGATTTTACCAAAATTTGTTAAACTCAACGAGTATTTTCAAAGCGCAGACTCAAAATTGGTGGAACTGGATGAACACATAAGAGTAACGTACAAAGAATCATTAATGTGTTACATGCAAAGGGATCATGTCCTACAAAATAATATCAGGTCAATCGTCCCAGAAGATACGCGATATTTCCTCCCTGAAATGTATTTGGGGGTAAAAATTATGATAGAAACACAAAAACCAGACATATCTGCAAAAAAAGAACAATTAAAAGAGTTTTACTCTCGCTGCAGAGATTTCCTCATCACAGGCTGCAAAGAAATAAAAAAAAGGTACGACTTCTCTGACGATTTACTTCAACTTTTAAGATATTTATCACCTGAAGAAGCAGTTAATAATCAAACAAGAAACGTTTGTCCATCCATTTTACCGCTTATGCAAAAGTTGCCACGAATCGTCAATAATGCCGACGATCTCCAAAAAATTGATGATGAGTGGAGAATGCTACCAGTGGTAAATAAATTACCATTATATGAAATTAGCTCACAGAAAACCGATGAGTTTTGGATTAAAATCCGTGATGGAACAGAACTAAAAACATTAGCATCTTTTGCTTTAAATGTATTATGTTTGCCACATTCGAACGCAGACTGCGAGCGTATCTTCAGTGAGGTAAATAATATGAAAACGAGACTTCGAAATAAATTAATAACTCCAACTATTAATGGAACTCTTCTAGCCAGACAAGCAATCCGTAATCACGGTAATTGTACACAATTTCAAGTACCAAACGAAATGATTCGTAAAATGAAAGATAAAAAACAGTATGACCTGCATGCGACAGAATCAGAAGTACTAGAAACTATTCAAAACCTTTATGGTGAAGAATAAAATAAGTAAGTTTAAAAGTAGTACACGCATAGTACATACATCAATTGTATTTTTTTACTATTTAAACTTTGCAAATAAACATTTTGTACAATACGGCATTTTCCTTAGTTTTCCCTAAAAATACGGCAATTTTAGAATTAGAATACGGCAACCCTAAATTTGTCAGGAACAACACTGCTAATCGCCCGCACAAACCATGCACCACAGATTAGTAAGAGTATGCCATGCACAAACAAACAAACAAGCCGTCAGCAGTGGCAAGCTGCGTGAGAGTATTTCTTGATCTCCAAGGTTATACCCAATTACCCCTATAGCTATTCAATATAAAATAATATGACCCCGAGGCCGAAAAAACAAAAAGACAGAGTCAATACAAATACTTGAAACAGGGAAGGAAGAAAACACATAGACGGTTGATTAAAGCAGGGAGTTGGTATTAAAACGCATAGATAAGCTTTGCCGAGCAAAAAAATGTGTCCCACAAGTACGACGACGACAAGATTATGACGTATTCCTTGAAATTGGAATTTTGTTTGAATATCATTTGTATGAGTTTAATAGCACATAGCGTCAATTAATGGAGCACGAGATTGGTTTGTGGTGACTGTTCCATTACGCTAGTAATGGTAGTTTAATGATATAAGATAAGTCCGTCTGTAGATACATATGAAATAAAATGATTCGTATTGATGTAAGTAAAGGCAATGAGGCAATTTTTATTATAATTTTCAGTGCCCAGTTAGGTATATAGAGACGTGAAACGAATCGCTTCTAATTTCCGGCAAAATAATATTATACTAGAGGTCATTTTTTTCGTTCTGATGTCTTTCATGCATGAAACGTATGATCGCTATTATTGTGAAACAAAACGAACGCCTGTCATAATAATGCAACAAATAATTCACATTGTGAAGTAATAGTGACCATTCGCGAGGGGTAGGTAAGTCAGTTTCACCTGAAGACATTTAGTAGAGTGGTACAGTATGGTACTATAGGTTTTTTTTTCTAAAAAATGACTATGCAAAAAGGCCCACTGGGCCCACTTTTACACGTCCCAATATAAACCCTACCACAGCTTCGGGACAATTGTGGGCTAGTGCTGAGATGAAGCTGCGCAACAAACTCAGTCACTATTGTCAATGCCTCTTTTCAAGAGGTTTACAATGTTTGTAGTAATCATGCAAGTCCACACATTATTATCTTTTAAATAATCATCTGCTTTATAATACCCTTTCGTCATAAGGGTTTCTTTAAAAACAGTTTTAAATTTACTAACCGGTAATTTTTAACTGTTATTAATTTACTAACAATGTGTTCTGGTAGTTTATTGCAAAATTTATACCTTTCCCCATGAAAGAATTACCAACCTTTCGAAGCCTAAATTGTGGAATATGAAGCGTATCCTTTTTCCTAGTATTATATTTGTGTATGTCACTCTTTTTCGTGAATGAATGTAATTTTTTCTCGTACATACATACTCTTTATGGGTAATAAAGTACAATGTCAAAGTTTCAATCCGTCCATTCCAATGGAAATTTCTAATAAGAAACTCTTGCTGGGGGCGCATTGCGATCCACTTAGCTTTAACTGTTCATTTTCAGGCTGCTCCCTTCCGACTCCGACGAATACTTACTATCAATATAATAATATTATTATAATTATATATTGTGTGATCGGATGTCGATACGTCAGTTCGGTAACAAAATAATAAAAGAACAAAATTAAATCGTTGCATCGGATAAATCCACGTCATTATCATTTCATTAATATGTGAAAGACATCGAATCGTAACACGTCCATTACATGTTACGAATGAATCGGGGGACTGGTTGCTATGGGCTGAACTTCGAGGGCAGAAGTAACAAACGCAACAATACATTATAGGGCCATCATAGCACAGGAGAATTGTCCGGTAAATTGTTTATTTAAAAGTTATCTGCGTAGATTGTAAGGATAAACCTACACGTATTCTTAAACAAATGACTATAAGAATTCGATAAGGAAAATATAAACCCTGCTTGAACTCAGTGGGTAAGTCATTGATTTTAAATGTGGTTAAACAAAATATAGTTATTAATCGTCACTTCAGTAAACGGTATTAACTTGTTCTTTGCTACTGAAACTTTTATATATGTTTGGTAGTCGCCAGAATTGAAATCTGACCCTTAATACAACGGTACAAGATACCGCAGTGTTTGATGTGTTTTTGTCCGTGCACTCCATATCTACCTATCAAAGCAAAGATACCGTAATGCGATCCAATTTTAGCCGTTCAATTTCCAGGCAGCTCAATTCCGACGGTTTCATTCAGTGTTAACGAATATTATCAATATAAAAATACTGCAATGATACGTATATTTATGTTGTTTGATTATAATACTATTATACATATCTTGCGAAATCGCAATACGAATTGTTAATTTGACAGAAAAGCTAAGCCGCTAACCTAATAGAAAACTACATCGCAATACGCGCCCTGATGTAATCGATGCAATAACAAAACTTTTCCTGATTATGTTAATAAATAAATTTGATGATTGTAGGTACCTAGTAGGTACTCTTATGAATTTAAAGCCACCTACTTATCTTTTAGACCAGTAACAAATTTATTGAATTCATTTTAAGAACAGTACCCGAAATGCTAAGTGGCCCACCTTTTCAGTATCTTGTGTATGTGCATTTTATTATCAATATTTTTTGATTTTGTAAATTATGTGATACTGATTAAACATGTTTTCTTTCTTTCTTTCATACTTTGAAATGGTCCCGGTAACCATGTCAGGATCCTATGATGAAGAACTGCGAACCTAGTGTAATCGAAGAAAACCCTGGAATTTTACGAATGTTTGTTTGCTGTTGCTACATCTTATTATGTAAATGGAATGTCTGCGTCTGGGGGTTTTAATTATGTGGTGTTGAACTAAGGATCTAAAAGATAGAAACCACAGAACCCATAATCTACTATACTAATATTATAAAGCTGAAGAGTTTGTTTGTGTGTTTGTTTGAACGCCCTTATCTCAGGAACTACTGGTCTGATTATGATTTTTTGTGTTAGATTGCTCATTTACTAAGAAAAGTTTATAACAATAAAACACCAGGATGCAACATATAAGAGCAGAGCAACAATTAAAAATGTTCCAAAAACAGGGGAAAATTGAACAGGGTTATGTTGCAAAAACAAAAGAGATGCATACGCAAAATGTCAACCTTTACACACTGCGCCATCGATATTGTTGCGCTATCGGTTGCTGGATGAAAAAATATTATTATGTGATATGTATGCGTTAATATATTTATGAGAAATCCAAAATAAGCCAGGGGGCCTAGCTATACAATAAGCCAAAATTATGATACTCGTATTTTTATGGAATTACTTATCACTATAATTTGTGTATGATGCCTATTGATTGAATTTATATATAAATTAACCACAGCCGTTCTCTGATTATTTTTGGATTCGGTGCATGATGTGCGTCATTTAGATATTGTTGTAACACCAAAGCACCAACTCCAAAAATATTTTTTACCTTGTTTCTCTAAAAATAAATAAAAAGAGTAATATTAGTCATATTACTTCTAGAGCCAAATTCGTTATATCAGCCGACCATTCCGATGGATTGGTTTTTAGAGGGCGATTTTTTATTCATGAACTTGATGTAACTAGTTGACTATGGCTAGGCGAGTAAACCGGAGTATTTTGCAGGCGTATATTTGTTGATTTTTCCGCACCGAGTCCAGTTGAGACAATAAAATTGTTTCTCACCATTTACGACATACTTTTTATAGCAAGAAAATTATTTGCACAACAAAACAATCTACCAAAGTTTTTTCAGATTAATAATGTACTCTTAAGTAGCGGTAGTAAACCATAACACAAAAACTGTTTTCTCATTACTAAATGAATTCCATCCGTATAAATTCGCCATAGAGTCAAACATAGCGTAGACGAGAGTAGACGCGGATGACGTCTGTCTGAGCTTTTGCGGGGCTTTCCTCGATAAGACAGCCCGCGTCTTGAAATGCCGTCACGTCACCAAGACCAAGATGTGCCAGTTAAAACATACCGTGGGTGCGAACCGGCGGCCAATGCGTGTTTGAGCGCAGTCGGGAACGCTGTGGCACACGTGACCAATCTCTCGTGACGATTTGTGTGATCTTGAACGAACGTAAACGATCTTGGATACATTTGAAATCATTCAAAAGTAAGTTGAAGTACAGTATTTTTAGACTATGTATTGTCGAAACAATTAAACACAATACAGGAAAAATAGTAGTATAAAATTAAGATTACGGCAGAAATTATATATTTATGTCTAAAGCCCTTTCTCCTGAAATATGTTTTTTCTTTTTATCCAAATAGACAATTTGGCTGCAATAAAAATAAGTGAGGAATAATTATGTTTCCGAGGGAAGATGATGTTTGATAGCCTATTTATTTTTTGAAAACTGTAAAATCATTAGCACTTATCTTGCAAATTCACGTTTAGTGCTTATTGATTGACCTGCGGCATAATACATATTGTGTCTCTTGACTGTGAATCGAGGGTCTGTGTTCTAATGACACACTTAAAGACTACCGCATCAAGGGGTCCAGTGTTCATGTGAACCATGTGTTTTTTTTAAGTATAAAGTTTCATTCATTAACTGTCTCTTGGTTCACAGTTCTGAAACTTGATCAGCCGCTGGTTCCTTCGTGTTTATTCGTTCGTATAGCATCAATTAAATTTAGGTTCAACAATTCATTCCACGATACGGCTGACGTCTTGGTCTAAAGGTTAGTCTTGCAAGGCATAAGTTAACGGTCTTGTTGTATAGTATTCCTTATTAAATTAAATAGAAAATGTGCAATTTTTTAATCCTCACGAGTGAGTGTAAATACTTTATTGATTTATCTGAACTGCGAATCGAAGAACTGAGGCCACTTTCGTAAGGTCAGCCAGCTGTCTAACAAGTTTTAGTTATATTTAATGGCGATTTGGCAATGAATAGCATTTTGGATATCGTATCATCTTTATAAAACTATAGATCTTTGCCCAAACCCGACCTTGCATTGTAGGTACACATGACCGGTGTGAATATTACCTACTATTGGTAAAGTCCGTTTTTCTTTGCTAATCGAATATTGAAATCAATTTTGACATTTAAATCAAAGTCTGACATTCCTTTTCAAAGAGATGATTCATTTTAAAATAAGATAAACACAAAACTCAAATCCTACATGGGCAATTAATCGATAAGCACTTAGATCTTATAATTTAATTGACAATTATTTTTTTGCACTGATATTAAAGTTATGAAAATATTGTTTACAATATTGGACTAGCTTAGAAAAACAGACTTTATAAGGTAAGTTTCATGTTTTATATTATTAAAGAAAATGTAAGTTCTCAAGGTAAAAATGCCTATTGCGGTTTTGTACTTTGCTGTACGTAGAGCCATCAAATAAAACTGTACTTACGTCTGTTAATAGACGCGCTTTACAAAAAAAAACTTTAATTTCTCACGTGTTAAAAAACGTTCTGCCATTATAAAGACAGACTGCACCACGCTTAAAATCAGTTATCAACAGTTCTAAGAAGATTAAATCTTTGTATGCAATGTTCTTTTTTAAAAAACGTCGTTCATCGACTTTAATGCTGACCACTTTCATTTATAATGTTACCTTTAACCTTTAAAAAATATAACAGATATTTACTTCTGCTTTAAAAGATAACTCATTTTCTTATAGTAGGAACAAATACTTGCTACTGTTAAATATTGTGAGGTGATCAAGTTTCGCTTCACCTTTTACTTTCAACATTACACGGTAGGTACTATCATGCTTCCGAGCTTAATGATTCCCCACCGTGAATGTCATTTATACGTGACTTCATCATATCATGAGAATGCTGTCTGTGACAAAGACAATATAGAAAATTATGTTTTTTACATTGAGCCGACCGGGAATTGAACCCGGGACTTCGGAGCGGCGACGTATTGAATATTAACGTGCTTAACCACTACACGACAGAGGTCGTCGTATACATGCGTATCAGCCAATTAACAGTTTAATTTAAAAAGCTGCTAACAGCATAATATCACAAGTCACAACCTCGGTAACTTACTGGTGATAATTCTAACAAAAATCCAGCACAATTAGTTATAAAAAAACACCAAACTCGTTTAACTTTTACTTTCACTTGACTGGAAAAAGTAGACCGTAGGTACTCATTGGCATTGCTTGCTAAAATTTCTTGTCTATATTTATTTGTTGGATTTTTAAGTATTTCTACATTTCTTGTAGTGCATCAGCAATGAGTAGGTACTACTAATATACACCAATATAGGTATTTCAATATAAAATTTGTAGGACATTTTCTTAGTAGCACGGATACCATCATTGCCGATATCTGATATCATGAGACTTTTGGAAAAAGCGAATTAATTTATTTTTAAGAATTTTGAGGCGAGAACTATCGCAATAATGATATTAAGCTAGGAGGGTGAATGCTCTCCCAGCCCAGTGTAGTTTTCCATCATTAATTTGAGTGTCTGCCGTACCTACGTAGAAGGTTAGTAGGTTGTCAAACTCCTTTTTGCTTAAAGTACTTAGTTTTTTTACCATATTGCACTAATTACAACTCAAAATTTAATTTGGACGACTTCAGGACGAGAGTGAATAGGCTGTTACTAGTCAGGCATGATCCATCTTAGACTACATTATCACTTACCATCACCATTAGTTGAGATTGTGGCCACACGTCTGCCTTAATCCAAATATACTTTAATAAAAACCGGCCAAGTGCGAGTCGGACTCGCGCACTGAGGGTTCCGTGCCAACTTTAACTGAATTAGAGAATCCACTTACTTCTACTTAGTAAAATACCACAATATTTGGTTGACTGCAAATATAACTTTGTTTTTCATAGTGTTTGTATGAAGTACAAAGTTATGTTTGCTGTTGTTGAAAACATGCTATATCTCAAAAACAACTCGTTCGATCTCGTCCAAACCAATTTTCGTTGAAAGTATTTGTTACGATCTATATTATAATTTTTTTTCAAAATTTACACTCTCTTGGTTTAGAAGTCAGATGGGGGGACGCCCATTTTACCACTTTGGAAGCGGATAGCTATGTTTTTACGCATATCTACTTAGAATAAACGTTAGACTTTAAAAGAAAATGGTTCTAGAAACCTCAACATTATTTTAAAAGACCTATCCATAGACACCCCACACGCATAGGTTTGACTAAGAAATATTTTTTTGGTTTTAGTTTTATGTATGGGAGCCATTTTTCAGTTAAATGACATTATTTTTTATTTTTTGTATGAGAATCGGTAAGCGGTTAAAACAGAATACATTTTCCTACCAAATTTTAACGTAGTGCTTATAGTTACAGAATAAATTGGCTGTGACATACGGACGGACAGACAAACAGACAGACAGACAGACTTGACGAAACTATAAGGGTTCCGTTTTTTGCCATTCGGCTACGGAACCCTAAAAAGGAAAACCGACTTCAAAACCAAAATGCACTAAAAAGTCTGAAATAAACTCTTGACTATTGAAAGCAAAGTAATCCATTTTAGGCAAACAATTTATTTTTGGAGTCGGTGCCATCACTTTGACCATCAAACATCAACTATCAGAGGGTAGGTAGGCAATTTTTTTTTTTAATCGGTCGACAAATGACTGAGAATCATAGATAATATGAGGTCTCATAGATATAAAAAACATACAGTCGAATTAAATTACTTTATAAAAATAGTTAATTTGATTAATTAGGAGGGGAGGGGGGGGGGGGGGGAGGAGTTGCACCTTATGACACTATTCTTTAAGCAGCGACAAATTACCTATCATAAGTTTTGTCATTATAATTTCTGAACTCCTAAGCGTCAAGGAATTCCACCATCAGCTCAGCTCTACAAGATGTAAACTACCAGACGTAACAACACGTCAATATTTCGTCGTTCGTCGATTCTAGTAAAAAAACACTATACATGCCTTTAAAATTTGAAGGTTTCCCTCGATTAGACCAAGATCCCATCATCAGATCAGATCGGACCAACAAGAAGGTATACAAGAAGGTTTTTTTTTTCGAATCGGTCGACAAATGACTGAGAATCATAGATATAAAAAAAACATACCTACAGTCGAATTGATAACCTCCTCCTTTTTTGAAGTCGGTTAAAAAAAATGATACTGAATTTAAATAGCTACGGTGTAAGAAGTACTTATGCACTGTTGTAGAGGGCCCGGTCATAGAGTTAATAGTGACAATATCTCCAACAAAAAACAATTGCCTTAAAATGTATGGGAAAATTAAAAAAATAAGTTGGACAATCACGCGCTAAATAAAGTAATACCGAAACGTTGATTAATTAATTATTTTGTTGTTCAGTTCAGTTCTATTTGACTTTACCTCCTCTATTTAACATACTTATAAAGAATACTTACTTAATATAACATTATGTACTTACGTGGTTCAAGGTAAACTTAAGTGCCGTACTTGTTCGGAAGGGGGCTTGGCCATTGATATCTCCCAATGAAGATAGACACAGCAAGTCCCTAAGCTAAACTGTTCCCTGCGCTAAAAGATGTAACTAGATATGACTGTAAACGGTTAAACTATTATACGCCGTATTACAAAAAAAAATGCACCAGGTTTCAACCAACACGAAGGCCACCCAACCAATTTAAGAAGTATATATGCATTAGTGAATGACGTCACTATGATATTACTTTTAAATTAGTCGGTTAATACTTAAGTACGGTTCTGGGATTGGTACAAAGTGTTTAGATTATACCCACTGGGTATTCCGAAACGATTTGGCTTGTAATAATAATTACTGTGGATAATTTTACCATTGACTATTCCACATACGATTTATTCGTGCACCAACTAGCACATTTGAAAAGCTACCGCATATTTTTATGTTGCGCTTTCATTACTTACTCAACGGACTCTGCCCGTCTCATGTCCTATGTCATCAAACGATATCTCTGGGTCGAGGGTGAGTTGACGAGGCGGCACGAGGCGTTCAATATTTTGTTCCATGGAATAATACACTCGCTGATAACTCATTGATTTGTTTACTAAATAATTATTTACCACTGCACTGTGTAATGCTGCACTGCTTCGCACGTGTATAAAGTTATACGATATAAGTGAACATCTCAAAGCGCGTTCGTTTCACATGTTAACACTTTTCATGACAGTACAAAACAATAAAAATTAAATTGTGTCTGGAATACTGCCCTGAAAAGCGTTAATGGAACATTAGGTATTTCTTTTAAGGTAGACTGAAGTAGAATGATACTGAATGCCCAAAGCTTCTGTCTGATATGAACCGTTGTTTACTTCGATACATTAAACACGTTAGGTACCCTATCTATTTAAGAATCAGCATCATTTTCAAGAAAAGATAAAATGCTTTGCAAGTGGCCTTGCAACGAGGTTGAAGTTCATAAAGTAAATGACTTATGACAATCATCTTATTACTCATCTTGATCAATTTATATTTTTTTTCGTGGATTACCGCAATACAATGGGGCTATTTGTGAACAGTTAAAATGTGGTAAATGAAAACGTGTTCCACCTTTAATATACCACACACTTAGTGAGTAACATGAAAGGGTTCTATGAAGTACGTACGTACGTAAGACACGTGAGAAACAAACTCATTGAACGGAATAGGAAACACGATATTATCTTGTTGAGATGCAATCCTACTCTACAATAAACGTTGCACTCTATTAAATTGGATATTGATGTCCATGTGCATCTGTTACTGATCCATCTGCTACACGTTAGGTAATCTTAAGATCTATCTAAATACCTATAATTTATGGCTACACTCAAAGTTTATACGTCAATCAGTATCAATCAACCCTCGAATGGTAGATGAACACGATTTCTCAAAAAGTAAAATAAGTTTTTTTCCTTAATTTGTGTTTGGTTAAAAAAACATTATGTAGTCATTTTATAAAATTATATAATTTGCACACCATAAACATATCCGTGGGATTTTGTATGACTTCTATTAGAAGTAAATAACTCAATGGTATAAATTGTGTTTATACTCGTAGTAATAATGACCCATCTTTACAATGTTTTTACACAGTATTGTTAGGTTTTATTTGAATATAAGTTAATTCTTAAAATTACAGTGTCGGAGAAGGAAACCAAAGAGGTCACTCAAAAGGCCGCCGACGATCCCGTCACGAAACTAATCGGTGCCATCGGGAAGTGGCAAATATGGATTTGCTTTGTCGTCTTTCTTGTCAAATTCCCGGTGGCCTGGCACCAGATGAGCATCATCTTCCTCGCTCCACCGACTAACTTCACCTGCGCTGACAACCACACCTTGGGCCACTTTGACAATGTCTGCCAAGCCAACTGCACCAGCTATATATATGACCATCGCATCTTTAAGGAAACCATCATATCTGAATGGAATCTCGTCTGCAACAGAGAATGGCTAAAGAATCTCACGCAGACAATCTTTATGCTCGGAATCCTCGTCGGCAACATGCTCTTTGGCCATCTCGCCGACAGGTCAGTAATTGTAAATCACGATGCAACTTGTACCAGCATTTCAAACAAATTGGCACATCCTGCGTGCCTGCAGACTAAATTACATTAGGGTTCCGGATGAGATTACTTTAGTCAATCTCGCTTTATGAGCCGATCAGCGTTCTATTTTCGTTGGTCGTTTATGATAAATGGCTTGATAAGTATTATCTAATGATGGAAGATGTAGGTAGCAGAATTTAACTTCCGTTGGCAACCAAAACATGACCTTAATCTATATAGAGATAACCCTGAGGCATTGATCCGTTTACGATTTTACTTCCTTTCGTTATCACGTTTTGATACATGCTCTCCCACGTGTTATGTCAATAATTATGTTTATATACTGTTTTTAATGTTTTGGTTTTCTGTTTACATAGACATAAGTAAGCAATAAATGATTTGGTTCCTTTGACTTTAAGAGAAGAATTGAAAGTGTAACTAACATTGACCAAACTTAATATTAGGCATCTAAGAGTTTCTAGCAGTAAATAACTTACAGTATTTACATACATCTATTTCCAGATATGGCCGCCGAACGCCGTTCCTCGCTGCAGTGTTTCTCCAGCTGATATCAGGAGTTACAACAGCATATTCCATGAACTGGTACATGTTTACGACGCTTCGGTTTTTCTTGGCCGTTGCCACTGGAGGGACAATGGTCACCAGCTTCGTCCTCACAATGGAACTCATCGGTGCCAAGTATAGAGAAACAGTTGGAATTCTCTACCAAGTGCCCTTCAACCTTGGGCATTTGTCTTTGCCGTTATTCGGCTACTATCTCCGCGATTGGAACACGTTTCAGCTAGCTATATCTCTGCCATCGGTTCTATTTCTGAGCTACTACTTCTTACTCCCCGAGTCGCCAAGATGGCTATTAACTGCTGGGAAGCCTGAAGAAGCGGCAAAAATAATGGAAATGGCCGCTAAAAGGTAAAACACCTGAGTATTTTTTCAATTGAAGTCGCCTTCTATTTTACGCAGTTAACTCAATACCCTGAATATAACATTTGCCTGCATTTTCACATCAGTTAAAATTGCTATTTGTATTTTGATACATCAACAAGCTTTTTTTTTGCCTACAATATGACGTCACGTTAGTCATCTTTCCCTTACTATGCATTATTATCTATTAGCTTACTTTTATTAAGTTACCATCATATCGAACTAACTCCTATACTGTAACTAAATATATATAAGTGCTTCAGTGTGTCTCACCAACCAAAACTTTTATTTCAGAAACGGCCTCCCTACCGAAGGCATATCGTCCTGCACCCAAAAAATGACTGTAGAAATGAGCAACAGGGAAGATGAGCGTGCATCATTCCTGGCTCTCTTCCGTACGCCTCGGCTGCGCATACGCACCGCTGCTATTTGCTTCAACTGGTTCGTGTGCGGTCTCTGTTTCTTTGGTGTCTCGCAGTACTTAGGACATGTGTCAGGCGACATCTTCACTAATATCGCTATTTCTGCTGCTATACAGGTGACTACCTACTTCTATCTTCATCTAACGTAATCTTACTCGGTTTTTATTTTATTTTCGAACAAATGGTTCAAAAATAGAGCTCTGTATCGTTACCAAACATTGATCTGGACTCCATCTATGACTAAAAAACATGGGCGAATTCATAGATTTAAACGTTTGATAGTATTTCCGTAGTTATCAGTACAAGCTTTCTCATTAATCACCGCAATCAATAAAAAGGGGCAATACAAACTGATATCAGTATATTTATTATTCATCAATCAAATAACTGATTGCTGCTTTGTTTATTTTAAGTCCTTTACATTTATTTTTGTGATAGCTGTATGAGCTCCAAGTGTAGAAGAATCAAAAAGTTCTTTGACGTAGTTATGGTATTAAATTTTAGTCTCGAGGTGATAATGGTCATTGTTAAATCACGATCCATAACACTGAGGTAGTTTAGTATCACTTAAAATTCATATATGTAAATACAACTATTTTCCGTTATTCCAGATCCCCGGCATTGTGGTCTCAATAACCGCAAACAGATTTCTTGGCAGGAAAGTGACTCTGATCAGTGCTAATTGCATTGCTGGCGTCAGCTGCCTACTCATTATGATCGTGCCTCACTCCGGGGCCAGTCATCTCACCCTTGGCTGCATTGGCTTATGGGCCATCAGCATAGCATTCACCACAGTGTACTTGTATGCTGGAGAATTATTCCCAACGGTCGTCAGAAACTCCGGTGTAGGCTTATCCTCCACTGTTGCGAGAATAGGGTCCATGATAGCTCCGTTCGTTGCGACTCTGTCCAAAACGAGTCCGTGGCTGCCACCTTTAGCCTTTGGCATAGTTCCATTAATCGGTGCTGGCCTCTGTGCTCTCTTACCCGATACGCGCGGTAAAAAACTACCAGACACTCTTGAAGAAGGCGAAGCGTAAGCTTTTGAGGCTATCGTTAGATTAATTTTCTTTGAAGTATTCTTTATGTGCCTTGTACCAATATTGTTTTAATTATTTGGTACCAACGTTATAACTTGCTCTATGTAATGATGACTGTTTGACGAAGCAAATGGTATTGTTAGTTTATAATTAGATGGTAGAAAACGATAAAAACGTTGGAATTGTTAAGATTTAAAAAAAAACTTACGACATCTTAATGTCGATATTGGTATTCAAATTAGGTATTGTGATTCACGTTTAAAATTAATTTATATTATTATAATGTAGCTTTATACATATTATGTATAGGCTGTGATAATTAAACTTTGGAATATAAATTGTACCATTTCATTCATTTTGTTTTTCTTAAATACACCGGGTTATAGTAAAACTATATTTTAACTATTTGGAATAAGACAAAATACAATGATAAAGATAAGATAAATATCATTCGATGTTCTGAGCCAGACACGTCTTCTGTTAAGATTGTAAAACCGGTCCTTATTCTTGAAAATTTAAATGAATTAGCCTTTTGAATTTGATAAAAAGTACATCAACGATAGTGATGTCAACAAGGATATTGTATATTTATCAAATGCATCAGAGATATTCGTTCTACCTAGCTACGCACTATCTTATATCATAAATCTGCGACCCGGTAGATAAAAACGAATTTCGAATCTTTTATCTATTCTTCAAAATATGCTGGTGCAAATAATTAGGTAGTTTCTTTCTGAATTTTACCGAGTGCACTTGTAAATAACTACTGTGGCAAAAAAATAAAAATGACTGATGATGGCATAGAGACCATTATAGGCCGATTCGGTAGATATCAGACATGGATACTGATCTTACTTATAATGGGTCGTCTTGCTGGAGATTTTCAGTTAAGTAACGTTGTGTTCCTGCTACCTAAGACAGATTATACTTGCCTGGATGATGGAGTACAGAATGCAACTAACTTTTGCCCATGTGAGCACCCAAAATTCGACACTAGCACAATCGTCACTTCTATCACAAGCGACTTTAATTTAATATGTGATAAAGTATATCTGTCAAGTTTAACACAAGCAATGTTACAAGTTGGGATAGCCGCAGGCAGCGTAATTGTTGGTGTCATTTCAGACAGGTAATAAGTTAAGATAATAAATTATAAAGTCCAAAAGCAGATGGTTATTTATTATTGTGTAAAAGTTATTTTCTATCTTATGTCACTATGTGGTTTATGGTGATGTTCATTGGTTTTATTTATGGATAAAGTATTTAAAGCTGTGTTTGTTTTTAGGTATGGACGAAGGAAATCATTACTACTTGCACTATTATGTAATGCAGTCTTCGGAGCCCTCTCAACCTTCTCAACTCAGCTGTGGATGTTCATTGTGTTTCGATTCTTGTCTGGATTCGCTCTGGGCGGAACAGTGATTTGCTGCTTCGTTTATCTAATCGAACTGTGTGGAAAGTCATTTCGATCTTACTTTATGGGACTCTCGCAGTTAGCATACATTATTGCGTATATCATACAACCGATTATTGCTTATTATGTGCGAGAATGGCGAGATCTGCAACGTGTCACCTGCGTGCCCTGGTTGATAGTCGTCGTGTACTACTGGCTTATACCCGAATCACCCCGATGGCTAATCACAGTTGGAAAGAAAGTAGAAGCTGTTGAGGTCCTAACACTCATATCAAAGAGGTAATTTTTTAAATGACCAAGACTATCGTTCATCGTTAGATGTTATGAGCGAGGGCTCTATCTAGATAGTAATGAAACTTCCTTTGAATGTAACGTAATATTTTTAATCATTTCAGGAACAACCGTCCAGTGGAAGACATTGCTAAAATTGTTGATCAAATAGAAGCAGAATCAATGTCGATGGATCAACAACATCGGACTGGTTCCTTTGCGGATTTATTCAAAACACCCAGGATAAGAATGTACTCGATTATAACTCCATTTGTGTGGGCCAGTCTCACTCTCATATATTACGGTATTAACCAGTATATAGGACGTTTAGGAGGTAACTTCTACGTTAATGTTCTACTGTCCGCTCTTTCTCTAGCACCAGCTCCAGTATTAGTTGTGATCGCTGCTTTATATCTAAAGAGAAAATCAAGTGTTATTTTTTGTTTTACAGTTTCGGCTGTGGCATTTATTATATTTTTAATTTTACCGAAAGATATGGAATCTATCACTTTTGTATTTGCTATAATCGGCCAGTTTGGAGCTTTTGGTGCTTTCGTGTTATTGTATTTGTATACATCTGAATTATATCCAACAATCATTAGAAACTCAGCAATGGGAATGTGTTCAATGGTTGGACGAATAGGAGGCGTTCTGGCTCCGTTTGTGGTCAACATCGGAATAGAATGGGTGTCCATAACAATATTTCTGGTCCTTATCATTAGTTCCGCCGCTGTGATCTTACTACTTCCAGAAACAAAGAACATAATACTCTTTAATTCAATTGAACAAATAGAATGTGACTATAGAAAAAATAAAAAATAATCAATCTGTATTCTAAGGTACATTTATAGGATATTTTTTTCATTTAAGACACAGCCAACCTGTGTGGTACTTCCTTGATATATATAGTGCTTCCAATATATACCACAAACTTTGTATGGTTTGAATTTTTATTAGGTTTGAATTGAAATTTGAATATGGTTTTTTTTCCTAGCCGTTTACGATAACTACTGGGCATAAGCCTCCTCCAAGCTACTCCACGCGTTTCTGTTGCTGGTAAATGTTTGAAAATTATTGTTGGTTTAATTACGACCGGTACGATACCGGCGAGTTGAGGGCGCTGCAAGCGCAATTACCAATTAGTTACCTCAATATTTAATTTGTAAATTTATTAATTTGAGTGTATGTGAGTAATGGATAGTAATGTAATCGTATTTTTTTTGTTTTGTTGTTTTTTTTTCCTTTAAGTGTGTGTTCACCCAGTGCCTAGCAGGGGTTCCCGCTGAAAATCAGTGTCGTGGCATGCTTACCATCTGTTGTCAAGACATATACTGAGCGGGGACCTTTTTGGCACACTCGAGCGCCTTGTTTTGTTTTATATAAATTTGCATTTTGTTGTTTTTAATTGTGTTTTTTTTATGGTAATGTAATTTTCTTTTATGTGTGTGTGTCAAATAAATAACAATTCTATTCTATTCTATTCTAATTAAATAAAATGGCTGAAATACATTTTAGCTTTAAAGCTTTTTAGATTTAAAATAAATATATTTTTGGAAGCGCCACAAAAAATCCTTTTAAATGATACTAATCCCTTTCAAATGATGATGATAGGTTTCTGAAGATTTTTATGTAATTTCTCATACAAAATATTTGGTGAACGCCCTCACAATTTATTATAAATATAAACACAGATTATTTTATTCAATTTCGTCTCTGTTGAAAGATCCTTTACATAGATTAGTCAATGTATTGCGGTTTTTGTACTTGAACTCTTTTTTCACCTTTCCTTAGACCCCTTACACACTACGACTTTTAGCATCGTACATCCATCTTCTTAAAAAATAATTATAAATTAAAATTATATTGTAAAAATCTTATTTATATAACTAGGTAAAATATTATGATATAATAATCTTGTATTATAGATAACAAATGTTAGTCAGTAACTTAGTACATATTGTATCACAACCTAACTATGCAGAGCGTTGTCTCCTGGCACAGACAACTCCATGCCTGAAAGGAGGCCTCAATATCTGGAAAATTTTGTAAAATATTGTTAAAGAAAATAAATATATTAGCCGAGTTCTTTTATATGGCGAGAAACGAACACTTTTGATCGATTTTGACATTCGAAATGCTACTCAGTAGTATGACTTGCTTATACACATATACTAGAGGGCAAATCAATGGACCCGAAGTACTTAAAATAATCTTTGGTAGGACAAGCGCTGTTTCACCAAATATTTGTATGGGAAAATGACACAAAAACTTCAGAAACTTATCATCATCATTTACAATAGATCAGTATCATTTAAAGGTATTTGTGGGGCATTTCGAAAATATAACATGTCATAACATTTTAGTTACTTTTGTTAATTAAACCAAAAACATTTTTCAAACCCTTACCAGCAGCAGAGACGTGAAGTGTAGTTTGGGGGAAGATTTGTCTAGCAGTGGGACACAAACGGCAAGGAAATAAATTAAGTGAAAATAAACTTTTTAAAACAAGTGACCTAAGTCATTATTACATAATGGTTTTCCAGTTACTTAACTACAGTCTAGTTCTTCAATATGTTGACCCTCTAAGGATTTGACCCTGCTTAAGGCCACGTTTGCTTGACCTGCAGTGTAGAGCTTTGAGCCAAAGTAGACAACGGCATAATTAGTCGACTGTACTACCTTGCATTTTATGAACTGTGCAAGCCCAGCGTAATATAAATGGCAACATATTTCGTTCTGCAGTAGTATTTATTTATTTATTTATAAATTCTTTATTGCACAATCAAAATGAAGTACAAATGGCGGACTTAATGCTTTAAAGCATTCTCTAACAGTCAACCATTGGGTGAGACAGATATTGACCATTCTAATAAATTGAGTTAAACGACAGACAAGCAGATTTATTTTTGTGACGTGGTTTTCGTATATTCTTCTCAATCTTCTTCATATTCTTCTGTGCAACCCAACCCCTTTGTTTGGTATCTACGTAGTCTTGCCATGAATATTGTCACAAAGAAAAAAAAATTTTTTAATGCAAATAATATTTATTACTTTTACAGTGTGTTAGTTTTGTACATAAATATAAAACAATTTAAAATATAAAAAGTTTATTCGAAGTGGTCTCCATTGGCTGCAATCTGCAATACATTCCTTTAAACGTTGAGGCCAGTTATCAATAGAAGCACGCACTCTTTCCATGGGAAAATTCTTCACTGCCAATCGTATGGATTGTTTTAGGGACTCCAAATTATCATGGCGTTAAGAGCAAGCCGTACTCTCTAAAACTGACCATAAATCATAATCCAGCGGATTAAGATCGGGACTAGACGACGGTTAGTCTTCAGCTCTGATGAAGTCCGAAACGTTCGCTTTTAACCAAGACTGCGTGGACCGAGCTTTATGACCCGGCGCCGAGTCTTTTTGAAATGACCATGCTTGGTTATTGAACATGGTGTTGTTAAGGGACTTAACTACCTTCTCAAGAATGGTATCTTGATACACTTGTGACGATGTTTTGATACCTTTTTCACAAAAATATGTCTCAGTCACTCCTTCCTAGATAACATCCTACCAGACCATCACTGAAGTCGGGTAATGTCCACGTTTCACTCTGCCTACTAATTGGGGAGCTTCCTTAGAGGTTTGAGCATAAATACGGTCATTTAATTTGTTAAAATGTTGCTCAATTGTAAAGATTTTCTCATCCGTAAATAAAAAATTTCTGTGACCTCCCTTTGCGTACCGCTTCAGTAGTTTTTCGATTTTACCACCCTATTCTTTTTTAAATTGTCAGTTTAAAATGACCAGTGCGTCTCTTATAGGCTGCAAGTCCCAAGTCATCTTTTAAAATACGCGACATGGTTCAGGGTGCTATCTTCATCTCCCGAGATAAAATCTTTTGCTTTCGGACAGGATTTCTGCGAATTCTTTCCCGTACTGTTTTGACCACCTTTTTCGTACGAACACTACGTGGACGGTCAGCAAGCGAAGTCTGATGCATCATTTTTGACATTTTACGTCGACAATTTCAATTTTTTGATTTTCTAATTCATCAAATATCATTTTAACATACGTAGCTATATCTTTAATAAATATTAAAAAATATTTGAAGTTTTTTTAAGCATCATTCAAAAATTCTTCTCAATCAATAAATACACGAAAATACCAATTTTGTCACAGCATTTTTCGAGCGCCACCTGGTGGTTTTATACGGAACTATGTCGAGACTTCCGACACAGATCTTTTTCTGTCACAAACAGAGGAGGTCTCATTGTACCTATTGATAGCCCAGTACACAAACATTTGACTAATACCAAGCGTATGGAGAGTTTTAAAAATTGCATTTGGCTCCATTTGTGTAATGCAATCACAGCGATTAGGTTCTTTTTATCACCCCACTCCATTTTAATATCGCAAAATGTTATAAAATGTATTGGCGCCAAAATTATAAAACACAATGAGCAATCGTATAAAAATGACAGATTCCAAATTCAAATGTAATATCTTTCTTATTTTTAATTGTAACAGTATTTATGGCCAGACTGTGTATATTGTAGAAATGCATAAAATAATTCCAAGCATCTTACATTGTTCACCATGTTGGATTTGTCGTGGCGTGGTTTTATTTTTCGTATTTCCCTCGGCAAAACCTAGGCCGCGTCTGTTGATGAGACCCGCAGCATGATCCGAACGGGCAGCAAATGCATTGACAAACCGTGTATTGTGTCTGATAGGAGACATACTTGCTCAGCAGGATGATATAGTAATTTTTGCTGATAATCTGACTAGTTTATTGTCATTTTTAGGGTTCCGTAGCCGAATGGCAAACAACGGAACCCTTATAGTTTCGTCAAGTCTGTCTGTCTGTCTGTCTGTCTGACTGTCTGTCCGTCCGTATGTCACAGCCACTTTATTCTGTACCTATAAGCATCACACTGTTGAAATTTAGTAGGAAAGTGTATCCTGTTAACCGCTCTAAGATTCTTATACAAAAAATAAAAAATATGATATTTAAGGAGGGGCTCTCATACATGAAACTAAAACCGATTTTTTTTTAGTCAAATCTATGCGTGTGAGGTACCTATAGATAGGTCTTTTAAAATGACAAGGTTTCTAAAACCATTTTCTTTTAAAGTCTAACGTTTGAGAGATACACGCTTCCAAAGTGGTAAAATGGGCGTCCCCCCCCCCCCCCCCTCCCCATCTAACTTCTAAACTAAGCGAGTGTAAATTATGAAAAATATATTTAATATAGATCTCAACAAATACTTTTAAACTGACAAAGTGATATTCTAATCTAAAATTATTTTACATTTATGTTTTTGTTAGACCGTTTTACGTACAGTATTACTTGTTGTTAATTAATTATGTTTAAGCTTGAATGCGACTTGGTGTTTTTACTGTAAGCTACAAGTAAAAAATGAATTGAAATACCTTTCACTTGATATCCATATAGGGGTTGTACAGAATAAGAAGTCCGCTATATTAGATTTAATGTAACGTAGAATTATTTTTCGTATTCTCGTGGTAGTGCAGAAAAAATACTAATCCGCCATCTTGGATAATCCACCATATTGGATTCAGAATAACATCACACAGCTAACTACAGAGTACTTTGTGTAGCTAACCATGCATTGTCATCTAAACTAAGCGTGCAAAAAAAAGACATCGATTGAAGATAACTGTTTTAAAATTAAGTTGCAAGATTCCAACCGGACAAACAACATTGCACTACAACAAGTACTCGTCCAGACGAATCATACGAGCCCAAGCTCGATGAGGTTGTGTCGTTAAATTACTGAGTTTCTCTGGCCACTTTCTAGTTTCATCATCAGACCCTGGTCACCATCTAGCACTAAAGTAGTCGTCAAGACGAATCATACAAGCCCAAACTCAAAGCGATTATTTTGGCCACCTTCCAGCTCCATTATAAGACCCTAGTGATCTTATAGTACTAAAGCTCTCGTCAAGACGAATCATACGAGCCCAAACTCGATGGGGTTGAGTCGTTTAATTACTGAGTTTCTCTGACCACCTTCTAGCTCCATCATCAGACCCTAGTGATCTTATAGTACTAAAGCACTCGTCAGGACGAATCATACGAGCACAAACTCGATGAGGTTGAGTCTTTAATTACTGAGTTTCTCTGGCCACCTCCTAGCTCCATCATCAGACCCTAGTGATCTTGTAGTACTAAAGGCCTCGTCAAGACGAATAATGCGAGCCCAAACTCGATGAGGTTGAGTCCTTTAATTACTGAGTTCCTTTCATCACCTTCGAGCTCCATCATCAGACCCTGGTGATCCTACAGTACTATATCACTCGTCAAGACGAATCATACGAGCCCAAGCTCGATAGAGTTAAGTCGTTTAATTACTGAGTTTCTCTGGCCACCTTCTAGCTCCATCATCAGACCCTAGTGATCTTATAGTACTAAAGCACTCGTCAAGACTAACAATACGAGCCCAAACTCGATGGGGTTGAGTCATTTAATTACTAAGTTTCTCTGGCCACCTTCTAGCTCCATCATCAGACCCTTGTGATCATATAGTATTAAAGCACTCGTCGAGACGAATCATACGAGCCCAAACGCGATGGGGTTGAGTCGTTTAAAAACTGAGTTCCTATGACTCTGAGCACCTTCCAGCTCCATCATCAGACACTGGTCACCATATAACACTAAAGTACTCCTCAAGATGAATCATGCTCCTCAGTGTCCTCAATGGGCCTATTTGCAGATATAAATGACTTTTTTATGACTTAAATAAACTCTTGACTATTGAAAGGAAAGGTGGGGTCTAGGCAAACAATTTCTTTTTGGAGTCGGTGCTGTGATAGTTGATGCTTGGTGGTCAAAGTGATGGCACCGACTCCAAAAAAAATTGTTTGCCAAGACCCCACCTTTCCTTTCAATAGTCAAGAGTTTATTTAAGACTTTTTAGTGCATTTTGGTTTTGAAGTCGGTTTTTACTTTTTTTAAAGTTAATTTAATTTCTTCATTTTTAGAGATTATAGGAGAAGGGGGGGGGGGGGGGGGGGGTTGAGTTGCACCTTATGACTCTGTTCTTTAAGACGCTACAAACGACCTATTATAAGTTATTTTATTATAATTACTGAACTCTTAAGCGTTAAGGAGTTCCACCATTAGCTCAGCCCCACAAGATGTTGACTATCAGACGTAACAACACGTCAACATTAAGATTCTAGTAAAGAAACACTATACGTGCCTTTAAAATTTGAGGGTTTCCCTCGATTACACCAAGATCCCATCATCAGATCCCAAAATGGAAAAATGGGACCAACTAGAAGGTACACCCGCTAAGTAGGCGAAAAAAATTTCGAATCGGTCGACAAACGACTGAGATATGAGGTAACATAGATACAAAAAAAATATATAAACATACAGCCGAATTAATAACCTCCCCCTTTTTTTAAAGTCGGTTAAAAAACTTAATGGTTTTTTAACCGACTTCGAACTCGTTCAAACTAATTTTCGATGAAAGTATAGGGTTAAGATGTACACTATACATTATGCATATTTTATACATTTTCACTTTCTTTGTTTAGAAATTGGAGGGGGCGCCCATTTTATACCATTTCTATATTTCTAAGTAATTTATCAGTCTGCACAAGCTTTCTCTGCCGGAATATCTATTTTGACAAACGTGATTATTTAATCTTATTATTAGGGTATACTTTCTAATTGGCCTGTCTCCTAACCTGAAATAAAGGTTTGCTGTATTACAAACAAGCGGTCCCCGCGACCAAAGTACATTTTTTATTGATATATATATGATCACATGACATTCAGCGATGGCTGTACTTTTAATTTTGCCTTTAATTACGATGATGCAAAACAAATATGTATACTAGCAACCAAATTTCCCAGTTACCAGTTTTACCTATTATAATTAACACGTCAGGTAAATCAATCTCGTTATAAGTTTGGATGGTCGTTCGTTTCTATCCATGATGGAGAATTTTAAAATTGGTTAATCAATAAATTCATGTTTTAATCGTGCCTTGGTGGTGCGGTTAAGATTTATTTACTACATGTTTACTGTTTACACTACAAGCTCTTCCCCGCGGCTTCACCCGCCCAAATATCAGTAGGCACGACAAAAATTGTCTTCATTCGCTACTTTTTTTCAACTTAAGGGATGATTTTCGAAATAAAACCATTATCTGTTCATCTATATGTTCAATAAACATTATATTTTAATTTTGAAATACTTCAAGATCGTTGCAGCGATTTCCTTAAAAATTGAACATATAAAATCACACACACTTCCGCTTTTAGTTATATTTCTTTACTTGCAAATACTAGTAGTATACGACTAGTAACAACAAACAAAAGGTCTTAACTATTTGAATGAGATATATGTCCTGTATGATCATTTATGAACCTATTGGATTTTACTACGAACAAATACCTAAATGACGTCAAAAACTTGTTTCAATACCCATTAAAATAAATTTCATTTGTGTACAGACTACGATACGAGTCAGCCGGTTATGATTGAAGTTCGCACGTCTGACTCAGTAGTCACCGCGTTTAGTTTATCTGAAATATTATTTATCTAAATTGTAAAGATACTTAGAACTACACGCGTATTGATATCGGTGACAAACAAGAGAAATGTAAAAATATGTGTAATCTTACGAAAATGGTGAGCTCTAGTGTTCATTTATAAAACAAACAGTGTATAGTAAATAGTAAGAAATGAACAAGGGACCATGGCAGAAGACGGAATTGAAAAGTTAATTGGCCGATTCGGTAGATACCAAACATGGATATTAGTTTTGATCACATTAGGAAGATTTCCTGCGGAATTTCAGTTGACAAACGTTGTATTCATACTTCCTCAAACAGACTTCATGTGCTTGGATGAAGGAGCGCAGAATGCTACTAACTATTGCCCTTGCCAAAATCCAGAATTCGATACAAGTACAATTGTAACGTCTGTGACAAGTGATTTTCAGTTGATATGTAACAAAAAATCTCTATCGAGCCTGACTCAATCAATCCTGCAGGTCGGCATTGCAGCAGGAAGCTTGCTTTATGGCTTTATCTCTGACAGGTAAGTTATCTTTGATCAAACATTTTCAAGTAAAATTTAAAATCCTATTAAAACAGCTGCTATCATTAATTTTCTTTACATTTACAGATATGGACGAAGAAAAGCCGTTCTTCTTGCACTGTTCAGTAATGCAATGTTTGGAACGTTGTCGTCTTTTTCCACACAATTATGGATGTTCATTGTCTGCCGATTTCTGTCTGGGACGGCCCTGGGAGGGTCGATGCTGTGCTGCTTTGTTTTATTGATCGAGTTTTGTGGAAAATCATTTCGACCGTATTGTATGGGCTTATCCGAGATAGCGTACATCTTAGGATACATTATGCAGCCGATTATAGCTTACTATGTACGGGACTGGAGACAGTTGCAACTGGTTACTTGCGCACCTTGGCTGATAGTCATCGTATACTACTGGCTTCTACCTGAATCACCACGATGGTTGATCACTGTAGGAAGGAAAAAAGAAGCGATTGATGTACTAACACTCATAGCAAAGAGGTATGTTGGCAACCCTAATGTTACTGCCAACTAGAGAATTGAGCAGATTTTTAAAACGTTCTTTGGTTAAGGTTAAGGAAATGACCACTTTGTTATTGTTACAGAAACAACCGTTCCGTCGAAAACATTGAAGTTATAGTTGATCAAATCGAAGCAGAGTCAATGTCGAAGGATCCACAGCAGAGAACTGGTTCTTTTGCTGATTTATTCAAAACACCAAAGATTAGAAAGTACTCAATAATCACTCCTTTTGTTTGGGCCAGTTGCGCTCTTACATTTTTCGGTATAAACCAGTACATTGGGCGTTTAGGAGGTGACTTATACCTTAATGTCATTCTGTCCGCAGTGGCCTTGGCACCTTGTCCAGCACTGATAGTAGTTGCTTCGTTGTACTTGCGGAGAAAAGTCACTGTGATTGCTTGTTTCACTATAACAGCCGTAGCATTACTTGTATTTTTGATTATACCTAATAATATGGAATCAGTAATTCTAGCGTTTGCAATAATAGGTCAGTTTGGGGCTTTTGGCGCGTTTGTCTTAACGTATTTGTATACTTCTGAAATATTTCCAACAGTAATAAGAAACTCTGCAATGGGGATGTGTTCTATGTTTGGTCGGATAGGTGGGTTTGTGGCTCCTTTTGTTGTAAACATTGGTGTGGAATGGGCATCTATTTTAATTTTCAGTGTTTTAGCACTTGTCGCTGCTGGCCTTTGTTTGCTATGTCCAGAAACTAACAATATTATATTGTTCAATTCAATTGATCAAGCCGAAACTGCACATGGTAAAAATGTTGATGATTCAATAAAACAGTCTGTTCCTTATAGCTTATCTCTTAAATAAGCACGTTCTGAATTTATTGCTGACATAATGACCCAGACAAAACATTACACTCAAGTTATCAGGAAGTTTATCAGAAAAGTTAAACCATCATGTAATTTTAATTGGCAGTAAATAAATAAAACAAATTGGGTAATTCGATGATAATCTTTAAAATTATTTTCATTGTTCAAAATTATTTATTTAATAACGACTAATGAAACTTTTATGAACCTTCTAAATCGAAGATAAACGTAACAATTTAAATTCTTCTACAAGTTTGGCAATAAAGAGAATTCACATATGAATATGTATGTAATTATTAATTATTACATTTAATTTACATGTAATGCCTAACCTAAATCTTAATCAATAATTTTCCTACTCCATCTTAAAGCTTCATCTTATTTAGCAGTTGATATTGAATATTTTGAAAACCTCCAAAATATCGTGTTACAAACATAAAAAGCAAACTGTGGTATATCACCCAAAATTGAAATATTACATTGTTTACCAAGCCGTATATAAATATCACATCAATAAAAGTCCAAAACATAAATGCCACCATTGCTACGGACATTGATCTTGGAACTCTTTCAATTGGCAATTTCTTAGAAGATGAGTCGATAAAAACACCTGAAATAAAACAAGTTATATTAGTATTTATAAAACAACAAACCAAAAAAAACAGCCACGTCCGAGTCAGACAATGGGTTCCGTATCTACTAGATATGTAAGCATTTTTTTCCCCTATCCTGTAAAACATGATTAAAATAACAAAATATCCGAAATTATAAGACAAAACCGGTCATATCTTGAGAACGCTGACTTACAATCTGGATGTTTTTACAGTTAAAAGAGATAACCAAAACCAATACATAATTGACTTCAGTTTTAGTTTCATATCTTAACACGTTATGGGAGAACGCCGTCAGGTTTTAGTGGGAAGGCAGGCTCCGAAGTCTGAAATCCCACATAACCCCCGCGGGGTATACAAAACTGCATTTCCTGACTACGGAATTGAATACGGAAACAGGCCATTTTATCAAAAATGATGTTTTAAACCCATACTAATATTAAAAGACGAAGAAGATAATTATTCAATGATACGCCACACGATGGGTTTGGTAAGAAAAAAAATGTGTGCGTGTACTAGTGAACACACGTAAGAAGTGAAACTTCTTTATGGCCTTATTTTTCGAAAAATGATCTACATGCAACTTTCCAGAAATTGGTTAAATAAAGTTAAATTAGATAAAGTTTAAACAAAAGGATTTTATTATCATAGGCATGAATACAAATAATACAATTATTTCACTTTACCATTTTGCTACTAAAATTATTACAGCATTTCATTAATTGTAATAGAATTATTACTATCATTGTCATCGTTATTATATATTTTTGTAATTAATGGCTTATGGTAACTGAAATATGAAATATATGGTTGACATTCATGACATGGTTGACATGACATTTGGCATTGAGCCATACATAAATCACCAACTGCTGATGCTAGTGACCCATGAAAGTCAGGAGAAATAAAAAGATGGCGCGTAACGAAAAAATAAGACGCGTAACCGAAAAATGTGACGGTATTTTTTTTTCCAACGCCGATAAAGAAGTTTCACTTCAAAATATCATCCTCACGTTATTATTGTATGAGAGGTACCCAAAAAAAAAACTATCATTTTTTTTCCACTTTGGTGGGAGATAAGAATACCATATCCATAACACATTAAAGTTTTATAGCACCTCAGGTCTCTGCGCTACACTGTGGACAGACGGACATGGCGAAACTATTAGGGTTACTTGTTGGACTACGGAATCCTAAAAATGAACCGATTTGTTATGTTTAAGTGAACGACGATGTACCTGATGTGAGCAATTTTTTCTTTCATCTACAGTGTTTCGGAATTCTGCCATTTCACTGAATGTAATCATGTATTTAATTTAAGGTAAGGAGGTAATAAACGTAAATCCAATTTTACTTAGTTTCCATGTTTCGTTTGACCCGGAAGTTGATATGTACTGATAGTTGGGTCGTTCTTCTTTTTTACGTCACATATGCTGTCCTCCTCAGAAAATAACATGTAGTTCAAAATGTACTAACTTTTTATTTATTTTTTATTATTACTATGACTTTTACACTATACAAACAGTAAAGTGTTTAGATAATACGGTCTAACTTTATGAATTTATGAGAAAAATCAATGTGACGAAGGAGTCAAATCATGTGTTTTCATACAAATTTTACGTGTCCCCCAGCTCCAATCGCTGCTTTCAAATACCTAGCATGAAAATTTTTGTATGGTATTAAAAAATGTTTGAATGCCGGTTAGTGAGCGAAATAATAAGAATTAAAATAATGTACGATTTATGAAGATATGAACTAAAATGACAAAAAGTGCTAATATGAACTTTATGTCTCCGACTGAAGAACGAATTGAATGGTTGCCTTGGTCACACATTTTGTTGGATTTTACTTGCAACTATTGCGTTTGACCTTGGATGGACGGGACGCGCACACACTCCACTACTCCCTCCATCCGCCTACAACCTCCCTACGCCTGTGCATCGGTCGAGTCAGTAGCCCGAAAGTTGTCGCAGATATTCCGTGCCTGTCACGTAAGTTTATTGTTGCAAATTTCATTTTATTTGTTTCATAATTTGTAAATTGATTGTTATTCTGTTCATCCTAAATTAAGGCAGCCAAGTTTTACGATTCGTTAATAGATAAAAAAGTTAGAATCGTAGTTTCTAAATATTTACACCTCCGTCACACTACACTTCTGTCACGCCAGACGTGACGGAGTGGTAAATTGTGTGACGGAGTGGTAGCTCATGTATGAAATTTTAAAGTTTTAGCGTTTTTTTACCAAAAATTGTCGTGTTTTTAGTTTTTTGAGTGTTACAATTTGTAATATTTTTTATTATAGATGTAACTATATACTAATGGCATTGTCAGCAGCTGAGAGGCAGCGACGTTGTCGCGAAAAACGAAAAACAAATCAAAAGAGGAAAGCGTGTTTTGTACGAATTCGAACAGCCGATCGATGTGTTTGAAATGTAGAAGTTTAGTTCTAGTTTTTATTTACAGAAAAACTAATTAAACAAGATTATCTAATCATAATGTACAAGACTGAAAAAAGCTTTTAGTATTTTGAAAATGCGTAAAATTGCAATTCAGTTGTAAATTAGTACTTATTGTTTTTTGTGTTTAAAAACACGTTCCTATTTCTAAAATACTATAAGTTAACATATCTTTATTGTCATTTTAGTTTATTAATTACCACTCTGTTACAATTGTTACCACTCCGTCACAACGTGTCTTCCTACAACAAATTATTTAAAGAAGTCTGGCGGGTTAATTGATGGTATTTTCAAGAAATAAGTTTTAAGACATGCTAGAAAACATTGCAATTTAGGAGTCCATTTGAATTTCAATGCAAAATATGTGCTCAAAAACGCTTATTTTTAAAAGTTAGTTTACTTAATGGTACAAAAATGTGACAGAGTATTAAGAAAGTTAAATAATATTTTTTTTTAAAAGACAAAAAATTTTTACTTAATTAAATATTTTAATTAGTAGTACAAATAGTACATATTAAAAACTTTATGTGATTCTGCATGCCATAATAAAACTTAAAGTTATATTGTGACATAGGTGTTTGATTTTTACTGTACCATCCCAAAAAACTAGGCATTTACAAAATAATTAATAAGAAATCATCGCTGCTCAGCATGTTTGTGAAATCGTAAGTAATTAAATTACAACCCCGGATAATCACAAACAAAATTATTATTTTTTTAAATTGATTTTGGAGGGAGCTAAATATGACGTAAAAAAGAAGAACGACCCAGTTACAGAAGTATTACTTCTGTGTTCACGTCGCACGACCGCTCCTCTCGGAACACGCTGCTCGCATTCTGCCATCATCAGTGTTATAAGGCTCTATAAACACTAGTTGTCTGCATACGTAACTTTCACAGGTTAATAAGAGATAATAACTTTCATTGCCTGATTTAGTTATGTATGTGTGTAAAAGGCAGCAAAAAATAGCATTTAATATTTGGTAGGTAAGTCCTGAAGTATAAGACTTATCTTTAAAATTATTTTATGTCTGCGATAAGATTGCAAGTAAGGTTTTTGATTAAGTAGGTATCTATTTGTCTCTCATAAAGATAAATTATCTCTTTTTTCTCATAAAGATAGTATTCTGTTTGAAATTTACCTTCACCTACTGTTGTAAGCAATAAGTATGAGATATCTTCAAAAATATACACATAAAATTGGTTACCAGATTATGTACCTACGCGTTTAATTTAACAGCACGCTTAATACCATTCTTTTATTAGTCTCACCTTCAGTGTGGAATTTTTGTAAACTAGCCTCCTTTTCACTCCACCTCTGATTAAGCCACTTGCGAAGGTCTTCCTCTTGACGAGGGATTTGCTCTATTGGATATCTGCAATATAAACTGGAAATGTACATCATATCAAAACATGAGATAACTAAGGTCAGTTTGTACATGTTTACGATATGACAACAGGTATAGGTATCTGTGACAATGATAATGAAGATACTTGTCTTTATGACGAAAGTTCATTATCATGTATGAAAACTACTCGGGGTTGGCATTACATAAACCTATATTAGTTTAGCTACGCTTGCAGGCTGCTTGCTTGCAGGCCTGACTAGTTGCACTTAATGGTGGATGATTAAAAAGCGGATGCCATCACTTGTTGGTGGGTTGACATCTATGAGTAGTCTAAACAACGCTGCTTAGTAGCAAAACTTCGACGAATGTACAAAAAACCGTTGAAAATGTATCTAAGGCACGTCGACGGTTAGCCGCCTTTTCTTATACACTTTCCAACGTTATCAGTGAGCTTTTAATTGTAATCTAATTGTTACTTACCTTTTAAAGTAGAAGTGCACATGCTTCGGGATGCGCCCGCGGAGTAAGTCGGCCTCGGTCTGCGCAGGCGCATCGTACGCGACGGTGCCGTCGTACACCGCCGCCAAACCCGGTCGCAGCCGTGAGCACAGCGCCGCCCAGCCGGTTGTACGGGGATGCAGCACGTACGTGTATCTCTGGAAAGGGGCATTGCTGTTTTGAGATTGAGCTCATATAAAATAAGTACGTAAGATTATCAACAGCCTTTTAAAAAAACATGTTAAAGAATCAGGTTCTCTACTACATTGATTAGAATTAGATGAGGTATGTTGTCTTCATATCGTTATTTGACTCGTAATTTTTTATGTAATAGAACTACTGCTATTTTATATAGAATATAATCAATTATTTGCTTTTTTTATGTTTTTCTTGGCTTTGCGAATATTGTAAACAATCTTGAATGATTTATTTAAAAAAAAGGTAAAGTTAAAAAGCATATCTTCCATAGGCCAACACCTAGATCTTTATAAATCCAATGGTTCATTAACATATTCGCCGAGCAAAGAAAAACGGACTTAATGCAGACAAATGCTACGTCGTAGCGCGATCTTGATCCCGCTTCGCAGAAGGGATGCGAGTGCTTTATCTAATTATTTCGTAGCAAATACTCTTGTCGTAGCACCGTTCGTAGACAATTAGCTACTTCGTAGCGCAAATTAATTTATCGATAAAAATAAGTTATTTAATTGCAGTTATGCTCCAATGTATTCTTCTAAAGATAGGATGCAGTTGGCTTGATAGGCACTAAGTATTGAAAAATACGATTTTCAAACAAAAATTCTAAAACAAATAAAAATCGTCGATCAAACGTATATTTACCGGTAAATTATTGGCAATTGCATATTTCTCACTCCGTCTTCTGTTTTCATCACTCAAGTCCGTTCCTTCCGGAAACAAAATAATTCTGTAATCATAATTTAACCTCTTGTAGTAATCTACGAACTGGGCTAAGTTCAGCTGGTCCTCTTGCCAATTTCTTTTCACGTATAGAAAAAAGTTCAGCTGCATTATCCAACCTGGTAACAAAATACGGAATCATCAAAAGCATGTTTTGAGATAACGCGAACGCTCAAGTACACACCTATAGACGATTCTGATAAAAAATAAGTTTCGTATTCAAGAGACGTAGTTTAAAACTCATGCATATCTGACAAGATAAAAAGTTAAATCATAGATTAATAAGATAGACATTTGATATTGCCCTTGAGAATAATTCTGACTAAAACCTCACTGGAAATTAACTGCAAGAAACTCACCCATTCCGGGGATCACTTTTAGTTCATCCTTCAGCACAAATTTTATCTTGGATCGTCCTCCACTTATACTGTCCAGGATATCGTTTTCCTTTGCCGATGGAGTTTCTTTACAAATGCACACATCAGCTTTCGACGGGTCTCGAGATGCATGGTACAGTGCTATCCATACGTAATTCCAATCGACTCTTGTGCGATGGTTCATTATAATAATCGCCTTTTCATCTGGGTTCACGTAGTCACCGTAATGGTGCAATTGCGTATTACAACAACACTGAAATAAAGCCTGAAACATATTAAACAAACAATAAATTAAATACTCGCAACACTATTTGACGATAAACGTATATACTTAGTTACATACATACCACGGGATACAGTTCCCAAATCGCGAACAAAACGTCAACCAATTTACGGTACCATTTATGGTTGAAAAACATGATGTATAAAACAGGACAATACAACATGTAAAAACCTATAAAATAAATAAGACGAATCAAAGTATCTGCACATACAAATATTCATATATTGGTGACTAAATAGCCATGTGAGGAACATTTTGTGGCATTCTCATAACTACAACAATCTTCTGTAACTGAACACGTGATTCAATAAACTGTGCTATTAGAATAATAATGCGAGGGTTATGCGCGCAGCACGCGATGTGGCTCTCTGATTGACAAACAAGTAAGTAGGAGCACTTATCAGTTTTCTACCGTGTCGCGAAATTCACAAATGTATTCTTACCAGCCAGAATCGTGTAGTACCAAGCAAAGCAGAGCAGGAGCCCCGCCGCCATGGCGCCGCTGGCTCCACTGGCAACCAAGCACCGAAGCCCCGCCGGTGCACGCCAGATTAGAACCCCTACGTGACCTACTAAACCCTATTATAATATGCCACTTTGCCTTAAAACCTTATTCAATTTTACCGTATAATTGAAACGCTATACCGCTTCGTCACCACAGAAACACACAGTTCGGATCTTATGTTTTATTAAGTTGTCTTTACAGTTACATTTTCAGCTATGTCTATACCGGCAACTCCTTGTGTTGTTCGCGGTTGTTTCGCACCTAACGCTTCGCCTTCCTCTAAAGTCATCAAGAGCTCGCAATCTTTTGTCTCTGGCAGCAATAAACATAGCACTGCAGCTATTAATGGAAAAATGCCAAACGCTACTGGAGCACACCACTGACCGAAAGGCCTGAAATCGGCAACGAATGGCGCTAACATTGAACCCACTCGAGCCATCATAGATGTCATTCCGATAGCTGCATTACGAACCACTGTTGGATACATTTCCGAGCAGAACAGATATACCACCACAAATATCATGTAGCTAAACATAACGCCGATCATGCCAAAAACCAGGGAACCAGATCCTTCAGGAACAACTGCTATGATGAACAAACAAATGCTAGTAGCAATGTTTGCAAATATAACAACAGTCTTGCGGTTCATAAACTTCATCAGAGGTATGGCGATCACGCATCCGCAAAGACATACGATACCACTGGCCATGACGTTTATATACACGTTTCCCGTCAAGTGGCTTGTATAATAAGCTATTCCATAGAAGCAGTAACTGCATACGAGCCACATAAATGACATCACCAAAGTGTTCTTCCTCATATTCGGTGTACGAAATAAATCTAGCAGAGATCCTTTGGAATGTCGCGAACTTTTGTGTTCCAGCTGATAAAATTCTATTTTGCTATGAATATCGTCAGTGGGCAATTTGTTTCTGTAAACAAAAATATATATTTTTTAGATTATCGGTAGTGATGTGTACACAATAATAATATTATCTTATCTAAACAATGTAATACATAACAAGGATGATCTAAAACGATCACACTATGGCTTAATATTATGCTTAAATTTTCATCATAATGGCTGTAGGCTAAGTGCGCTAGAGCTCTATTCGCGTATGTATAAAGGGCGTCACGTTGACGTCTACCTAAAAACTTGTTTCCTTAGTCATTAATTGATTAAGAATATTCCAAA
Source organism: Pyrausta purpuralis (assembly GCA_963924145.1). Taxonomy (NCBI): domain Eukaryota; kingdom Metazoa; phylum Arthropoda; class Insecta; order Lepidoptera; family Crambidae; genus Pyrausta; species Pyrausta purpuralis. The sequence continues at coordinate 13,559,146 of OZ001650.1, forward strand.
TAAGTGAGATACTTTTCTACATGTACAAATGCATGACACTGCAAATAACAATATCAATCAAAATGAAAATTAACATTTTAGCCACCCTTTCCATCAAAGTTATAGCTTCAATTGTTTTATTCGCTGCCAGTAGCCATCTTGGAGATTCTGGTAATATGCAGATATACGCCAACAAGCCCACGTTCGTTAACGATATCACTAGCAAGAAATACATGTAGTCTCTAATGAAGTATCCGAAACCAGCCAGTATTATATACCCGAACGTGAACGGGATATGATACAAAGCGGAAACTAGATGTCTGTACTCGTTTCCAACATATTCCATGAGTATCACAAAACCGACCACCATAATCCCTCCATCAGCGAATCCTAAAACCATTCTCACAATAGTAAAACTCCAGAAGTCAGGCAAAAATGAACACATTATGCCAATAAATACACTCAAAATAATAGCTGCTAGAAGAGTGGGTCTCCTGCCGTATCTGAAAATTATAAGACGTCTTATACACAAATAATATCAAAGTAGTTATGATTTCCAAATCCGTCATCCATTTTTTAAATGTAAGACCTACTTATCTGATGCCATTCCAAATAACAAACTCCCACTTAGTACACCAAATTGAAAAAACGTCTGGCATAAATCTTTTAACCAAATTCTTTCACAAATCAAGTTCCACTCCGTCACTATTGTCCTAGTATACTTGGATTTGTCAAAAATAGGATTATCACAGCAAGTTTCGTTTCTGTTAGGGCAATGATACTCTGCAGGCGGTGCCAAAAATATGATAGCCATCTGATCGAAAGCGATTCCAAATTTATTTGCAAATATTATAAGACACATAAATAACTGATATTTTCCAAAATTACCGATCACTTCATTTATTAACACCATGATTCATTAAAAAAAGTTCAACCAACGACAAAAAATGTTACCAAATTATTTTACAGTGTCAATGTCATAACTTTTTCAAGTAGGCGGCGACATGCTCAGAAAACTGGGTCACAGGACTTTTAGATCTGATTAATTTATACACGTGATACGCATTTATTGAAAATTAAATAAAGTATAGGGATCGGTAACACGCTTTTAGACTGTTTTTAGGTATATAGTTCCGAATATAGCGTCTTTATACTACTATTTAAATGTCTTTCGATTTCCTAGTTTGATACGTTGGTAATAATCGTGTGACCAAAAAGTACTTTTACAAGGTCATTTTTCAGATTCCAGTAACTGATTGTAAATTTGTACTGTAAACTTATTACATTAATATTTCCTAAATGAAATGAAAGTATGCGTTGTATATCTGCATATGTTGTATTCTTCCAAATAAACACTTTCATTTCATGTCATAAATGTCGTAAGGAATTTTGCTAGGAATCGGTTCCCAGACAACGCTTATGACGGGGTCGTCTCCCATAAATACTTAAATACATATTATACATCCATGACTCAGGTACAAATATTCGTGCTCATCACACAAACATTTGCCCCTTGCAAGATTCGAACCCGCGACGGCCGGCATTGTAGTCAGGAGCTCTAACCACTTAACCTAACACGTCGTCAAACATGGTATCTTCAAATTCGTCGAGTTCGTGAAAGTTTCATTTCGTTTTAGTAACCTATTCCCCTAGATATAAAGAAGACTAATTCGAGGTTATCTTTCAAGAATTAAGTTCGCACATTTCCGAAATAGTGAATAATTTCATATTATTATTTTATGTATGTATTATTGCTTAAGTACGTATAATAATATATGATTATAGTTACAGTTACAGTTACTATTTTAAAGCAGGTTTATTTAATTATAAAATATATTATAATATGTATTTTTATTGTTTTAGGATTATTGTTACTATGTTCCTTCTTTCTTTAGAAGCTTTACACTGCTCCTGTTGCCATCTTTCTGCTTGACCTAAAAGTTTGACTGGCAGAGAATGCTATGAGCATAAGGGTTACCTTTGTACACAAAATTTGCGCAATAACGTTTTTTTTTTATAAAAAAAAATTATAAAAACAGTGAATATACATCGATAAATCGATAAGGTTCATTATTTTTTTTTAACTTTTTTGTAGGTATGTAACATGTATCGTCATGATGTTTTGATATCAGGAGGAAGGTCGATGACACCAGCTTCCCACACCCACAAAATGCATGCTGATTGCATGCTTTGACATACTAACCTTTAAAAATGTTTATTTAATTGTATTGTTTCGTTATGACTGGACCTATTAGTTGTAGAAAAAAACTACGGTATCCTGTATAAATTAAGAAAGTGGTTAGCACCTATTTACAATTATAAAGTAGTTATCGACTGAAATACAACAACATCATACAAGTAAAAAACGCGAAATCTACGAAAATAACCTATTTCGATTTAGTAAATACATAAACAAGATAATAATTACGGAATATGAGTGGAAAACTTTAACATATAAGATTAAAGAATAGTACTACTATAATGGTTACTTCAATCTACACACCCTACCAGCACGCTTTTATTTACCAACTATAAAATAATAACTCGCAGTCATCAGCTGAGCTATGATAATTAGATAGCGTTAAAATGATAAGCTTTTATTTATTTAGTCCTATGGGACAAGATCATTTACTTTGAAAACTAATATTAGAGAAGTGGTTAAGGATTTGGTTAGTCCAACTTACTATTTATGGTAGTTCAATTAACACCTGAGTTTTATCAAAAGTCATACCTCAAAACGCCTAACACATCATGACCACACTTACCCATTTTAACAGACTCTTTGTGTCCTTATTATGTATAGAAAGGTTAAGAAATTATAAAACAAACTGCACAAAATTGATCATGAAAATGGCACTAATTTATTGAAGCACGGGAAATGTCCACATTTAAATCTCATGCATAACTTGAATGTCGTCTAATATACCAGTATATCTAATAACATTCAATTGAATCGAGTCAATTCAGTTTAGGAAAAAGCTACTAGACACCGAAATCTAATTATAGCTATAGGTACATTTATATATTTTTTTATTACTATATATTGTAACTATTTTATTGATTTTTTGCACTAGTGTAACTTTGTGGTTTTTCTGCCAATGATGTGTATATCTATAATTGGCATATGTAGACGAATAATACCTAAATTGTTTCTTAGTAATGTTGTCTATGTATGCTGTTAGTGTAGTATATTTTATAGATAAATAAATAAAATAAATACTCGATGACATATTATCATTTTGCCCTCTGCCACGAACGGACGAATTTTTGTGGCCCATTAGATTAATAGCTCTCAGCCCTTACAGAATTTGTATACCAGTCACATTTTGCAACGGTCTATCACAATGCTGTCGCTTTAATTACAGTTTTTAGCGAAAAACGTGCCATTTTCCTCAGTTAGATTAGACGTCAAGGTTCCGTGCGATTTCACGTCATGGACGAGGTTGCATTCTATTATTAGGCATGTTTAGACAGTTTAGATTAAGTTCATTGTATTATGCAGGAAAAAACAAAACCAGCCTGGGTGTTTGGTACTAATAATTTATACAACTCTTCGCACCCAGCTTATCATGTTAAGATGATTAGCTTGCTTCACGATTTTGGAGTTGCAGCCAGCATACTAACTCTGCTATTAAGATAAAAAAAACTTTTGTAATAGAACGTCAAGACCGAGATGTCATTTACAGCAAACTGTGTGATAAAAAGAGATGGGAGATGCGATGTAGCAGGACCGTTTTTGGCGGCTGTCAGTCAGTTTGGAAGCCCACGAAGGCTCGCTGAAAATTTCCCTAATTAGTTTTTTAAAATTTTATGTGAAATCGTGTATATTTTGAAGAAATAATTCTCCTGAAACATGGTAACTTTATCGGTGATTGATTGTTGTTCATGACAGCGAAATAACCCTAACAAATAATCGTTCCACAGGTAAATTAGTCCAAATCGAAGCCTCTTAATATACGATTTATCTTTACCAATGCGCTTCAAATCTAAAGTACGCAGTTTGATTATTCTATTCTATAAACGTTAATTTACGTTAAAAGTAAAGACGGAATAATACAGGTAAGTAATGCATAGCTACGAATATTTTGTAGAAATAAATAATATTTAGTTTTACATTAGAGCTGCATGTTCGATATTTTATGTCGACTGTTAAACATGCGGAAAACTTATACCTATGTTTAACTTAGGAAGATTGGTATTAATTACCTGGAAGAAAAGTAATCTCATTCTAAGTTACAAATGTTACTTACTTAAGTAAGTTACTGTCATCTCAAATCGGTTTCGTTTGACAGCTTTTATTTGTCTTTCTCTTCCGATGGGAATATTAATTTTATGGATAAAACACAATCTAACTAGATATATATTTTCGTTATTAATTAATAAATCCTTATATCAGTTGTATGCTTTTTAACTTAATAAGTACAAAAAATTACGTAACTCCGCTTGCTGCATTCCTTCGTAATTAGGAAGTGACCAATAATTTAAAATGGGACGTCATTTAGTCCATTTTCTAGCTTGTAGCATTTAATAAGTAGATTACTCTTATCTGGCCCATGATTGTACATTTCTAGCACCTACTACTAGTAGTGCACTACTAACTCACTAGATTTTAGATAGTCATTACATAAAAGTATAGGTAACGTATTTGAGCACGGTATGGTTGAAGGTCAATAGATGCCAAATTGTATAAATAACTAATGTCTACAATCCGGAAATATTATTAGCTAAGCGTCTGTTATTCCTAAAGTTCCTTCCTTAATAAAGTTATCCTCTCTAAAGTAAAGGCTACCTAGTTCTTCAGAACACAATATAACCTGCATATTTAACCTTGACTCACGGTCAGCACACCACACAAGAATGTTAGCAAGTTTAACAATCAGATCTGACATCACGGTGTGTCGTTTACTTTGCCATAAATTGGTCGTTATAACACGTAAATATGTACTTACCTACCAATGGTACCTAATACTTCTACATCATTATGGAACGTCGTACCTTACCTTATAAACATATATAAACAGATAACTTTTTAAAAAAGTACCTAAATACCGACTTCAAAACCAAAATGCACTAAAAAGTCTGAGTTAATCGGTTCGTTTACTGGTTAAGACTCTTGGTTGTAAAGTCAGTTGTTTTTCTTTTTCCAAGTTTATTTAATTTGCTATTTTTAGTGATTACAGGAGGGATTGAACCTTTACTCTTGTCTTTAAAAAGCTACAAGTTACCTTAGTTCTGTCATTAAAAGCACTGAACTCCTAAGCGTTTGGGAGTTCCACCATCAGCTCAACTCCACACAATGTTGACTATCAGATGCAACAACAAGTCTTCATTAAGAGTCTAGTACGAAAATACTCATCATCATCATCATTATCAGCCAAAGGACGTCCACTGCTGAACATAGGCCTCCCCCACGGCTTTCCATAGCGACCGATCACTAGCGATCTGCATCCAGTTTGATCCTGCGATATTTTAAGGTCGTCTGTCCATCTTGTTGGTGGACGTCCTACGCTGCGTCTTTGGTCGAAGGGTCTCCAATCTAGAACTTTCCTGCCCCAACGGCCATCAGTTCTTCGCGCTATGTGCCCTGCCCACTGCCAATTAAGCTTACTGATTCTCAAGGCTATGTTCGTTACCTTGGTTCTTCTACTTATCTCCTCGTTTCTGATTCGATCTCGTAGAGAAACACCGAGCATAGCCCGCTCCATCGCTCGTTGTGTAATTTTGAGCTTCTTTATGAGGCCCATAGTTATGAATATACTAAACGTGCTTTTTAAATACGAGGTTTTCCCTTGATTGCACCAAGATCCCATTATCAGATCATGACTTGGCAACAATGGTACCAACTAGAAGGTATAACCTCAAGGAAAGCGAATTTTTTTTTCGAATCGGTCGTCAAGTGACTAAAATATGAGGTAAGATAGATACAAAAAAACATACAGGCGAATTAATAACATCCTCCTATTTTAAAGTCGGTAAAAAAGCCGTCCTACCGATTTAGGAAACATCAAATAAAACGATAATGAGACAAACTCTGTACAGTAAAAGCCTGGTAGGACAATAACACCGTATTATGTCATTGGTGACTTCTGTAACTCTGCAAAAGATTGAGAATCGCACTAGCTTGATCTTTTTATTGCACTACTAACTATAAAAATAACGAAAGAATAAATACAATGATTATCGCTACTGAGCAAGTTTCTTTTACATCATAACACATAAGAAGTCAGTAGAAATGACCTAAAAAAGTGTAGCTGCAGTATCATAAATTTTCATCTCACTATCGTATTCTTTAGCATGATCACATAAGAGATTAATGCTTCACGCAAATCGGATTGAAACACATTGTAAGGCAAATTACAATAATTTATTTGAATATACAATAACATTACAATGATACATTATATTTCACTTTTAAAGTCAGTAATAGGACACAAAGGCTCAAAGACATATTGTGATGTAGAAGACACACCTGTGTCAACGCATGCAGGACAAAAGATATTTTTTTACATTATATAGTGTGCTTTCATAATATAGTGTGCTTACCGACAGCATGAAACAATTAATTATGTTTACAATCACCTCCTCTATAATTCTGATGGTCAGCAACCAACTCTATTTCTATAGAAATCTTAACAAAAGCGCTGTAATACGTATCTCAGGATCTACAAAGTGAACACACACACAAATCGTATTTTTAGTTTTGTGTTCCCAATAACTGACTTTTTATGCTGTCTGAATACAACCACACTATAAACAAGTATGATTTGGCTGATTTTGGCGTTGTAGCTTACGAGTATGCATAATAGGTTGTCCAATTCAAATCCAATAGTTATTATATCTTTACAATGTTCGGTTTTTTAGACACTTTTCCGAACTCCTCTCCTTCTTCCAATGTAGTCATGAGATGATAACCTTTAGTCTCGGGCATAATAAAAGTAACAGCTCCCGCTATCAGTGGCACAATAGCGAAGACGACAGGCGGCAACCAAGACGCCTCGTGTTGCAGATCAATGACAAATGGAGCCACCATCGAACCAACCCTCGCCATCATCGACGACGTCCCAAGAGCAGCATTCCTAACTACCGTCGGAAACAGCTCCGAACAATATAAATAAACTACAACAAACACAATAAAGCTAGCTACTACACCTATACTAGCACACACAACTGAACCAACACCTTCTGGTATAACAGCCAGTATCAGCAGGCAAAACGCACAGACGAAATTAAAGATAATCAATATAGTCTTCCTTCCAATTATCTTAAGGAGTGGTATAGAAGACAAAGTGCCAAGTAACGTCACGCTAGCGCTAGCAGCCACGTTCACAAATACGTCGCCGCTCAGCTGACCGACGTACTGGGAAACACCATAGAAACAATACGAGCAAGCCAACCAGTTCAATGACATAGCAATGATGTTCTTCCTCAAATTTGGTGTTCGAAACAAGTCGAGAATGTTTCCTTTCTTTAGGTTACGCTTCTCTGCTGCTTTCTGAAACGTTTCCACGTCTGATCGTATGTTTTCAATTGGTCTGCCGTTCCTAAAAGAGAAAAACCGGCCTAGTTAGAGTTGGACTCAGGCACTCGCGACTTAAATTAACGCAAAAAAGCAAGGGGCAAATGTCTGTGTGATTAGCAAATTTTAATTTTAATTTATGGATGTTGTAAGTATTTAAGTATTAATGTTAGAAAATAACCATCTGCTGTTCCAGAAGAGGTTTTTGGCCACTTTTTCCTAGAAACATTACATAATGGCGGTACAAAATTGACATAAGATTTGGGGAGGATGCCATGACTTAGGTACAAATGTACATGTTCACAACACAAAGATTTCCCCATTGCGGGATTCGTAGACATTCTTATGTAAGTAAGATTCTGTTTTTTTTTTTCAATAAGGTAAAAATTACTTACACAGTGGCGATGCGCTGTAAAATATTAATGGCTTGATCAGTTCTTCTGGCGGCAATCAACCATCTCGGTGATTCGGGTATCGTAAAGAAGTATGAAAGCAAAATTACTCCGGGTGCGGATATGGCGAGTTGAAACATAGAGTAATCTCTGACAAAGTAACCGATTAATGGCAGCAGCATGTGTCCTATGTTAAAGGGGACTTGATATAACGCTGATATGGTGTCTCGGTACTGTGTGCCGACTAATTCCATCACCACTACGAATCCGGTGACCATAGTGCCTCCGACGGACAAACCGACGATAAACCGTAGAATTGTAAAAGTCCAATAGTCTGGAGCGAATGCGGCAGACACGCCCATAATAACTTGAAACACCACAGCCACCAAAAGAGGTGACTTTCTTCCAAACCTGAAAAAAACGAGGTTTTATATTACCCAACTAGCTACAGTTTGGTAAACAAGTCGTTTTAAGCAATTTTTGTTGGCAAAGCAAAAAAAATATTAACACTTTTTGGTTCTTTAACAAAAACTTCAATGAAATCAAATAAAACGTTTATTGCAAGATAAAAAAATACAAAAAATATCTCACTTACATTTACGTTACTAAATGATGGCGATGGAATTATTAAAATAATATTTAAATCAGGTATATTGGTGCAAGTTGTTTAACACTAAATTTTATTATTCCATTAAAAAAAAACACATACGAAACAAAAGTCAAAACAGAATTATACTAATAACAATAAATTTCAGTAATTAATAGTATAGCACAGTTAAAATACAAACAAAGAAAAAATATATATAATGCATTTAAAGACCTGTTTCACGAACAATAAATCAAAAATCGAATTTCAATTTCTAAAAGTCGCAGTGTGTAAGGGGTCTAAAACATTGTAAAAAAGGGCGTAAAACATTTACTGCCTTTCACCGCAAATAGGAACACCATCATCTAAGTCACGCACTAAGAGTGCGACAGCACGGAATAAGAAAAAAAAGAATAAGTATTGTCTTTTTATCTTTGGTGCTTGGCCGCAGTTTTTTGGCCATTATAAATGGATCATCTTTCTTCGTATCGCATCGGCCGTTTTCTTCCGCCCACCCAGCTTAACTCTTTTTTATCATGGACTTTTTTTTATAAAGTTTCACGTGATGGACGCCTCCTTATTAATGAAACTAAATGTCACCTATCTGAAGCCATCCCAAATAACACGCTGCCGATTAATGTGCCCAACTGAAACAATGTTTGCGTAAAGCTGACCATCCATCTCTTATCACAGATCAGGTCCCACTTTGATATTATCGTTAACGTGAACACAGAAGTGTCATAATCTGGATTCTTGCAAGGACACGCATCTGCCCGGTTATCATCCTGGCATGTGTATGGAGTCTTTGGCGCCAAAAATATAATAGCCATCTGGTGGAACGCTATGAAGAATTTATTTAGGAATATAAAAAAACATAGCCAGAATTGGTATTTGCCAAAACTCCCCGTGATTTTCTGGATCATATCCATTTTAGGGGGATCCGGCTTGCTTGTGCCTGGAAATAAAAATATCGTTCAGAGAAGTCTGTTTAACTTTTAACAGAAAACAATTTTAAGTGCAATCTGTATTGCTGTATTGCGCCACGCCACACCCGATATATATAGGTAGGTACTGATTTTAAAATCTCTCTCTAAAAAAAATTTATGAAACCCTTGAAATGATGTCGTTTCGTCGTCGTCAAGGCATAAGACTTATTGAGACTAACGGAGAAACATACATGTTGTACACGGTGTTGTTATGGTCAGTGTCATCCAACTCGGGGATGATATTATGACTTATACTTAATCTAAAAGAAAAATTTTCTTTTAATAATATGCTAATAGTTAATAATTTTAAGTTTTATGAAAGAAAGATTTAAGAAGAAAGATTTAATTCTATAAAATGACACAAAGAATGGGGAAACTCACACACTCGCGCGTAGCTCATAGCGTGTATCTATGAAACAATACGCCGTAGCTAGAAAGCTACGAAGAGGCTACCTGGTGTTGGTAGTTTTGACTCGATCGCTATATCGCAGTCATTAATTGATTTTGTGGGATACTTCCATTTCAAAAAACATTTCTTTGGCTTTACTATTGTTTGTACAGTCACATCTTGTTCGCTCATCGCTGACCAAAACAATAGCCTGTATATGTCATCGTCATATTGTAAAAACCGCGTGATTACAATCTAACGGTTTTAAATCCGTCAAATTGTAATCTGAAGATTAATTGGGAACCGTACCGAACTTCATACATTCTAAGGTAAACTGAAATGACGAATCACAAGACAAAGTGGTAGAAGGTAAGCTTGTTTTATTTTACTATGCACATACTTCTTTTGAGGGGCTACCCGGATTTTAACGCGCACACTAGCGCCACTTTAGTAGAAAAATCATAACTCGTTAAATAAAAGACCAATCAAAAATAATTTGTTAGTAAACTTATATCTAGGTGTGTTAGTACTTATATTCTACAAGTGACCGAGTGATATTATTTAAGTGGCAAACAAACGGACAGTCCCCGCTGTCTGCTATAGCCCTCAGAACACTACTGCTGCTGCCTCGCAGCAGTGAAGCCGCCTTCTTGCGAAGGATGGCACCAAAACTGTCGACCACCGCATGTGCAAACATTGCTGAGGCACTATAAAAACGTGGCAGCCTCAGCAGTACCCTGAAGGCGTTATTGTATTGGATCCGCAAGGCCCTGTACGATTTCTTCGTGTAGTCTGCCCACAGACTACTCGTGTAGAACGACGTGCAGTATGCTTTGAAAAGCGATATGTTTACTGCAGTCGAGCACCGTGCAATTCTACGTGCCAACACGTTCGCTCTAAATGACAGAGCCATTCGTTCCCTCTCCATATCAACATCATCTTTTATTTCTTCGGTAAGAAAGTGCCCAAGGTATTTAAATTGCTTCACTCTTTTAAGAGGTGTATCCTTTGGACACTTGTTACCAGGTTTAAAGACCATGTACTTACTTTTGTTTACATTGTACAGAAGACCATGCAAGCCCACATAAGACTCGCAGACTTTAAGGAGTTTTCTAAGCGCACTCACCAATGGGGCCAGCAGCACCATATCATCTTCGTAACTGATATTATTGACGCATACCTTTCCAATGTGACAACCGACACGCGTACTGCTGAGCTCCTCGATCAGTTCGTTTATGTACAGACTGAATAGGTTGGGTGTCGTCAATCCCCCCTGCCTCACCCCGCACTCCATTCTGTAAGGCTCAGAGAACTTATCCGCCCATCTTACAAGGTTTATCAGATTTCCATACCAATATTTGAACAAGTCCAGTATATCCCCAGACAAACCTGCTTTTTCCAACTTATCCCAGAGGATGTCATAGGACACGAGATCGAACGCCTCTGATAAATCCAGGAAACAGGCGTACGCCTGTCCGTGTAGTACTGTACTGACAGTGTGCTAAACATTGTATCTAAACCACATAACCAGAGCTACAATCGCATCAATCAGATTTTCGATTGGTCTTTTATCTAACGAGTTATGATTTTTCTACTAAAGTGGCGCTAGTGTGCGCGTTAAAAATCGTGAATCGTTAAAAAAGTGACCGAAACTTATTAAACAACAAAGGGAAACCTGTTATTGGCTTAATTTAATATGAGAAGTCACTTGTTTTTACAACTTTTTTTAAGCTGTTGGTTTTCTTAAATAAATTAAAGCAAACATCAAACCGAGCGAGTAGAGTCGCGAGGGCCCGCTAGTTTTATAATGTTGGCTACTTAATGGACACATAATAGGCCTAAGCAATATGCATACTGACCCTCTTATTCATAATAACTCAAACAGTCTAATAAACCTATTTCAGCTATTACACTGTTTTGTCACTTTCTGTCAGCTCCAAGAAAGAACGAAACGAAACAGTGTAATAGTTAAAACAGGTTTATTAGACAGTTTGAGTTTTTATGAATAAGAGGGTGAGAATATGCTCAGAATTTACAAAAAAGTACTGAAATAAGTAGCACAAACTTCTTACCTTCATCTCTGATGTTCATGATGTAAGTTATAAATATTTATGACGTCATAATATTGTAGATTTTTATATTTCACACAACTTTCGCCAAATATGTAATTTATTGGAATGGTAAGTTTACCATTTACACTGACCTGACAGACGCTGTCCTGTCAACTAGTCTTATGTCAAACACATATCAAAACCAAAAACATGTGGGTTGTGTAATCAATACAGTGTGTTCCTGATTAAAGTGCAATCCCGATAAGAGGTGAAAGGAGACCTAAAATTACTTTATTAATAACAAATAAGAATTTAAACTACGACATGCCACATAAAAAATAAACTTAAAACCTACCTATTCAAAAACTAAACTCTGGCCTTGTGGCAAGGTAGCTCTGGTACTGGCTGCATTGCCGCGTTGGATAGCTAGTATGCTAATCCTTTGAGCTAGGAACTAGCCAGCTTAATTACCTATTGCCTGTAACAGAATTTAGTTTTGGACCAATTTAGCAGAAGATCCCAATAAATATTTCAACGCTAAACGACGCAAACACATAATCACTTGCACAAGTGAGGCGTACTTGCAACGCTTGGCGTTTTCCGCCAACTTCGCTGCTGCTCCAGCTGTACGGGCTAATTCTCTGAGATATATAAGCCAATAAGTATTTGTTTAATTAAATATTTTAGCTTCCATGGACGAATGAAATTTTCATTTTGGGCTGTAGATGTTACATGCAAAAAGTAGGTATCTCGCGATTTTATTTAAATACAAAAATAGGATATGCCAAATACATGTGATAAAGTAACATAACCAAAATGCACTAAAAAGTGCTCTGATAGCTGATGCTTGATGGCCAAAGTGATGGCACCGACTCCAAAAATAAATTGATTGCCTAAAACTAAAAAAAAAACTTTGGGAATTGCACTTAATATGATGACTATGTTCTTTAAGAATCCACAAATCACCTATCATAAGTTCTGTCATTATAATTTCTGAACTCCTAAGCGTTAAGGAGTTCCACCGTCAGCTCAGCTCAACAAAGTGGTGCGTGTTCAACTTTAAGATCGAAGCCAGTATGTTTATGAGGTTAGGTCGTTGATAATAACCGACTTAAAAAAGGAGGAGGTTTTGTTGTTTTTGTTATATCTCAATCATTTAAAGCCCGATTTGCAATGTAATTGCACTAGTACTCGCATCTTAACTTAAAAATATTTAAGTCTTATAGTCACCACTGTTTGATTTTTTTTTTGTATGTATGTTACCTTATCTCTCTTTTTTCACTTACCTAGATGTCTTACCTTCTAGTTGGTCCCATTGTTGTTGCCAAGTCGGGATCTGGTGATATCATCTTGGTGTAGGTAATTGAAGGAATCCCTTAAATTTGAAAAGCATGTATAGTGTTTTTGCACTAGCATATTAATGTTGACATGTTTTTACGTCTGACAATCACCATTTTGTGGAGCTGAAGGTGTAACCCTTAACGCTTAGAATGTCAGAGATTATAACGCCAGAACTTAGGTACTTCTCTGTAGCTTTTTAAAAACGAAGTCAAAATTTACAGACCCGCACCCCTTACTAAATTACTAAATTACTAAAATTTGCAAATACAATTAACTTTTATTAAAAAAATGTAAAAGCACATTTCTTTTTGGAGTCAGTGCCATCGCATTGGCCATCTCAAGGCATCATCTATCAGGGCACCGTTTTCGCAAGTTTTTGCAGGTTGCAAGAAGTTTTTGCAAGTTTGGCTTGGCAACCATCGTTGGCAACTAACTTGCCAAGTCGCATTACTGAGGAGCAAATAACATAAAACATCATTGCATTGCATCACACACGCTGTTATACATGAACTTTACTAAGAACTTGGTTTCCACTTGAATCTCACTTCTTCTGTAAGGGGAAATCGATGAGCCAAAACACAACCACAGATGTACAAGCAGTTCATTTTATTGATTTGTACTTTATTGTATTTACAGTCTTTACAACAGTGAATAAGTACTTATTACTTTATCAGATGCACTATAAGCTAATCAGATTTTACGATTCCTTGGCACTTTTTCAAAGCGCTCTCCTTCCTCTAAAGTCGTCATCAATTCACAACCATTGGTCTCAGGCATCAAGAAGGCAAAGAATCCTGCTATTAATGACATGATGGCGAAGACAATAGGTGGCAGCCACGACGCTACGTGCTGCAGATTAAGACAAAGGGACCATTGAACCAACTCTCGCCATCATCGATGATACCCCAAGTGCAGCATTCCTTACAACCGTTGGAAACAACTCTAAACAATATAAATAAACAACAACGAACACTATAAAACTAGCTACAACACCTATACAAGCACACACTACGGAGCCCACACTTTCTGGTTCAGCAGCCAGCATTATTAAAAACAACGAACAAATAAAATTGAAGACAATAACTATAATCCTCCTTCCTATAAGCTTAAGAAGTGGTATGGAAACTAAAGTGCCAACTAAAGTAACGGTGGCGCTGGCAGCCACGTTCACAAATATGTCGCCGCTCAGATGACCGACGTACTGGCAAACACCGTAGAAGCAATACGAGCAATTCATACAGTTAAAACACATAGCTATGTGTTTTAACTGTACTACTTCTTCCTCAAATTTGGAGTTCGAAACAAATCGAGTACGTTTCCTTTATTTAGCTGATGCTTCTCTACTGCCGCCTGAAACGCTTGCACGTCTAATTTTATGTTTTCAGTTGGTCTCCCGTTCCTAAAACAGTTTTTTTTTTATTATTAGCAAGCAATTATGCATTGTTATATACCATTGTAATAATTACAAAAATAGTGACGGAACTAACATTTTAGCTATGCGCTCTAAAATTTCAATGGCTTGATCTGTTCTCCTAACAGCAATTAACCATCTTGGTGTTTCAGGTATCGTAATAAAATATATACCTAATGACCCCAGGTACAGATATGGCCAGTTGAAACTTTGAATAATCTCTAATAAAGTATCCGAAGAGGGGCAACAGCATGTGCCCTAAGTTGAAGGGGGCTGGGGGCTTCGTATAGATCCGATAAGGCCTCTCGGTACTCTGTGCCGACATTTTCTATAGCTATGACCAATCCTGTCACCATAGTGCCACCGACGGACAATCCTATAAAAAATCTTAAAATTGTGAAAGTCCAATAGTTTAAAGACCATATACGGCTAAAACACCCATGATTACTTGAACTACTACAACCACCAATAGAGGTATTCTTCGAAACAGATGTTAGATTTTAATAATTGTCACCTATCTGATGTCATTCCAAACAACACGCTGCCGAGTAATGTAAACTGGAACATTGTTTGTGTGAATCTGGCCATCCATCTCTTGTCTCAAATCAGGCCCCACTTTGATATTATCGTCAACGTGAACACAAAAGTATCGTAGTCTAGACTCTTGCTAAAACACGCTTCTGTCTGGTTATTATCCTGGCACGTGTATGGTGTCTTTGGTGCCAAAAATATGATAGCCATCTGGTGAAACGCTACTGGGAAATTAGTTAATAGCAAGAATCGATATTTTCCAAAGCTCGCTGTGATTTTTTCGGTCATATCCTTTTGGGGTGGGTTGCTTGGACCTGAAAATAAAACACATTTCTTATTCATGTCTGTTTAACTTTGAGGGTAAAACATTCAATCTATTTCTGCATTGCGCCAGCCACAGTTTATTAATATAAATAGATGTATAATACGAACTTTTAATAATATTTAAATTTAGTTCGTTTTACAAAAGTTTATAATTATATGCAATATTGATTACCTACCCCAAACTTTCCTGAACCTATTTTCCAAATTTCGGTTCCATTATTGCACTCATTCCTTTTTATTTCCATATACGATTCCTTACCTTTTGATTCATCGTCGTGGCAGACGCACACACCGTGCATGCCATACCAGAAAGAAAAAAAAACACCATGTCACCTTACATTTTTGATAACATTATGGTGTGTACAACTTATTTATCGACAGACTAGAGCAACTTATGTACAGTGCTACAAGGATCTTCTGGCCAATAGATGATATTGACAGAGGGCGCTAGCATTCAATGAGGGTAGACAGGTGCAAGAAAATCTCTCTTGAGTCGAGGAGTGTATTTAATTATCAGTTTCTTTTTATTTACTCTTATATTTTTTGCCTGACAAACGGGACCAATGGGAACGGTAATTATTATAATAGTAACAATAAAAACCATTGAAAATTACAACTTTATTTAAGGAGTTTAGCTCTACGGTATTTAAAAATAATCATTATAATAGTTTACTCGTACACAGAAAACGTACGAAAATGAAACAAAAGGGAAAACCGGAAAATCTCATGTAAGATTGGAGAGCTTTCGCTACACTTGATTTGAATTTGACAGTGTTAGTTCTGAATTTTGCTCAGTATTTGTTAAAGTTTTTGAAACAAAATAGTTTAGGATTGATGAACCAATAATGTTTTTTGTATTTTAATATAATATTTGCCTAGACCCCAAATGTTTGTTCCATAGAGACACGAGAGAGAGACACACCCACTCCACTTTTGTATACCAATAATTTATTTATGCTATAGACAGATGATAACATCACATGTGATTGATAACTTCAGTGAACTCTGTGAAAGGGTTAAGAAACGTACTGTTGCAATAGTTTGACCTTTACTGCAGTACCTATTTATCTACGAGATAAATACAATGAAAGCAAAATATGAAAACACGGAGGAATCCTCTTCTTAAGAGTGTCGATGGTAAACGACTGATTTTTTTTGTGCTCATTAATTCGACACACTTGGTAGTGCTTGAGAGGCATTTAATAAAATCCCAGTTTTCAGACAGAACCAAGCTCATATCATGTCACGTTTTCCTTCTATAGATAGATATTAAAAAACCGGCCAAGTGCGAGTCGGACTCGCGCACTGAGGGTTCCGTGCCAACTTTAAGTGAATTAGAGATGCACTTACTTCTACTTAACTCAAATACCACAATATTTTGTGGTTTACAATGATTTTAACACTCACAGTGTCATATTTTATAATCATAAAGATGAAATAAGAAACCAAAAATTTGCGCACGGGCGGGACTTGAACCAGCAACCTCCTCGGCTCACCGGGTCGAATGCTCTACCATTGAGCTATCGTGCTGTCTGTCTGATCTTACAAAATTTTTGGTTTCTTATTTCATGTTTATGATTATAAAGTATGACACTGAGTGTTAAAATCATTCTAAACCATTAAATAGCGAAGCGTCATCAATTTTCATTTTTTTTTTGTAAAGAATAACTACTTGGCCCACTGTTTCATAAACAGACGGTTAGATGGCGCTATGACGTCACGCAAAATGACGTATCCATAAGAAACCACAAATTTCGCAAGATCGTACAGACAGCACGGTAGCTCAATGCTAGAGCATTCGGCCCGGTTAGCCGAGAAGTTGCTGGTTCAAGTCCCGCCCGCGCGAAAATCTTTGGTTTCTTATTTCATCTTTATGACCACAATATTTTGTTTTCAATCAATATTTTTTTATTTTTTGAATAAGAATCGTAAAGCGGGTAACAGGACACATCTTCCTACCAAATTTCAACACTGTGATGCTTATAGTTATAGAATAAAGTGGCTGTGACATACGGATGGACAGACAGACAGACAGACTTGACGAAACCATAAAGGTTCCGTTTTTGGCCATTCGGCTACGAAACCCTAATAATAGTTGGCATTAATGCTAAAATGTTGTGCACAATAAAATGTCCTGCACACTTGTCATAAAATGGCTAATGTTAGCTGTCTGATTCTTAGTATAACTAAATTTAAATAGCAAAGTATATTTAAGAAGAAATTTAAGCGGGTAGGTACTTAGAAGGTAGGTATACTGTACTCTTCTCATCAGAGGATGATCTAAATACTTGACAAGAAAATAATGTGTGGTGAGCTAAGAAGCGTGGTCAATCAAAGCGCCAACAATGGCGGAAATAATTACGTTATCCCTCGTTGGCATTGTGACAATCAGAATATTTTCGCAATGCTGCAATGTATTCATGATTTATCTATTTTCAAGATACGTTTCATATCAGACTTCAAATAAAATGCTTAATAATTAACATTATACTTACTAACTATAGAAATGCATAGTAACTACCTACGTAATACCTACTTCACCACCATACTCTTTATTTACTTCTTCCTTTTAAGATTTTATTAGACTGCAATGCCTGATAAAATGCTGGCTTGGTATTAATCAACGATAAAAATATCTTAATGATTTTAACTGTGGGAGGATTGTGCAATAAAAGTTTTTATGTACCTACATAGTTATCATTGGTATTGCTTACAATTACAGCAATTACATAGGTACTAATATATCTAACTTACTTTTTATGGATAAGAAAAAGCTAGTCTAAAATAAGAGATTGAAATGGTCGTTGAGTAAATACGAAGGTATCTACCTACTTATTTTTTCATGCTTACAAGTATTAAGTACCTATTGTTTTTTTCGAAACACATTCCAAATACATATATGGAAATTAAAATATAAATCATGTTATACCTAATAACTAAGTAACAATGTAAAATAATTCGTTTCGAACGACGCAAATCAAATTGGGTAAATGGGACACAATTGAGATGTAGGTATATCCATTTGAAAATACTTTGCATTTATAATGATCAATGTTTTTTTCAATAATTTAACAATAGAACACAAACAATACAAGTGTCCAAGACTTTCGAGACACACACGAGTACAACAAGATCCAAAATTCGACATACTCGTACATCATACGTACTTATAGATAGATAACTCTTTATTGCAAATAACATACATTGATTTACAAATTAGTTTTTAGGAAATGTAAAATTTAGGCGGTCTTATCGCTATAAGCGATCTTTTCCTGTCTGGACCTTTGAGTAAAGAAATTATGAGTTTTATTGGAAGGGGTATTTTGTTTTGAAAATGAAGAGCTGAATAAGTGAAATAGTAATGGATATGTATAATAACATTTTAATAAAAATAAATAATAATATAAATAAATAATATACATGTTTTTAATATATAGCAGATTAATATATTATAAACAAACCCAATAATAATCATACATAAAAATAAAAACCAATATGAAATGAAAGGAAATTGACTGAGACATAAGAGTAGATAGAATTACTTTGAAGAGAGTAGATGTTTTTAAGCAGTAATATGTATGTATGTTAGTAATAACTCGCTTGTACCTACTCTGTTAATCCCCCAAGCGTATGTGAAAGAGACACAATGCAAATTCTATTGTTATGCGGTTGCCTGCAACCGCTCGGGTGTTGAAGCATTAAGTACCTACTACAGTCTGCAATACCGAATCATACAACAATACATCTCTCTGAATACGAGTAGGTATAATCATTGTGAGCGAGACACACGCAAGATGGACAGACGACCTTATAAAGATCGCAGGATCAAACTGGATGCAGACCGCTTGTGATCGGTCGCTGTGGAAAGCCGTGGGAGAGGCCTATGTTCAGCAGTGGACGCCCTTTGGCTGATAATGATGAATGATGAATGATGAGCGAGACACTAGTTACTAGACTAGTCTCTTTTCCAAAAAAAAAATACTTCTAATGCTTCACGTCGACTCTGTCATAGCCGGCCTCACCAAGCCGCCTGGCTTGCAGAAGAATTTTCGGATGTTAGACGCGACATAGGTTAGGTACACACAACCAAAAAGTTTGGGATTACTAGCATTTATGCTGATTTAATTGTTTAATTTCAACTGTATCAATAAAACATACTTGTTCTGTTTTCTTAATAAATAAAATACTGTATTAGTGTTAGAATAACATGTACCGCAACGTCCATAAATAATATATTTTTTTTGTGTCTACTATTGGAACCATAGCATCGCGTCACTCTTCTGGCTTCATGTCCAATTCATTTACCCTCACAGCCATTCGACTTTGGAATTGCCTCCCAAAGACAGTACAAGCATCCATCTCCAAATTCACTTTGAAGAAGTCCCCCCGGGCACTTTACAAGGAAGAGATGTCGAACTTGTCTCACTGACCTCATTTTAGGGTTACCAACCCTTATAGTTTCGTCAAGTCTGTCTGTCTGTCCGTCCGTATGTCACAGCCATTTTATTCTGTAATAGCGGTCCCCCGCGACTTCGTCCGCGCGTTTTGAGTTTGCTCCCTCCCTTCCCGTCGCAGCGTCATGTTTTATATCCTAAAGCCTTTCTCGATAAATAAGCTATCCAACACAGAAATATTTTTTCAAATCGGTCCAGCAGTTCCTGAGATAAGCGCGTTGAAACAAACAAACTCTTCAGCTTTATAATATATTAGCGCAAGCGCACGTTGTACTTAAGCTGTGAACATTATTTTGGTGCGGAGTTATGTTAGAACTGTGATAGCTCCTAAGATATTTATTGAAATCAAATGATATAAAAGGCAACTTAGTTCTAAATGAAATGCTCGTGATGATGAATGTATTTATTTTGATAAGAATAAATACCTGTGTGTATAATACACCTCTGAAAATAATGCATTATTTTTTTACAAATTTAACATTAAAAAGGTTGTAGTAAGTCAACCATAAAAGATAGACATATGCTATCGCGGACTTTATTATAGAACTCTAAATGCTGAACAATCCTGTCATACATGAATTTTATGCAACTTAAGCGGTTTCCGCAGCGTATGCAGCGGAAGCTCTCAAAAGGAATATCTTTCTCCCGTTTACGCAACATTTTTCATTTCTGCTGTGGTCTTATGAGTCGTATCTTTATGTTATATAGCCTAAAGCCTTACTCGATAAATGGACTATCCAACGTAAAAATTTTTTTTCAAATCGGGCCAGTAGTTTTTGAGATTAGCGCGTTCAAACAAACAAACAAACTCTTCAGCTTTATAATATTAGTATTAGTATAGAAGTATAGACTATAAGCATATATTACACTGTTGAAATTTAGTAGAAAGATGTACTTATCCTGTTTACCGCTTTACGATTCTTATATAAAAAATAAAAAATAATGATATTTAAGGGGGGGCTCTCATACATGAAACTAAAACCGAAAAATTTTTTTTTAGTCAAACCTATGCGTGTGGGGTGTCTATAGGTCTTTCAAAATGACATAGAGGTTTCTTAAACCATTTTCTTTTAAAGTCTAACGTTTCACAGCTAGACGCTTCCAAAGTGGTAAAATGGGCGTCCCCCCCCCCCCCATCTAATTTCTAAACTATGCAAGTGAAAATTTAAAAAAAAATATGTAATGTAGACCTTAAGAAAAACTTTCAACGAAAATTGGTTCGAACGGGATCGAACTAATAGTTTTTGAGATATAGCACATTTTCAACAACCTCAAACATAACTTTGCATTTCATACTAACACTATGAAAAACAAAGTTATATTTACTGCCAACAAAATATTGTGATATTTTAGCTTAGGGGAAGTCAGTGGATCCCTAATTAAGTTAAAGTTGGCACGGAACCTTCAGTGGGCGAGTCCGACTCGCACTTAGCCGGTTTTTTAATAACCATTCTATCAGCTCTAGGAACCTATCTCTGGAAACTAGTAGTTCTAAGATGCATTAATACACTAGCAACTTAGCATTAACTCAAAATAACAGATGATACGGAAAAATACTGCGTCTTTAGATACTACTGTACCAACAGTCACTACTACATTCAATTTTTTCTAACCCATTTGTTATACCTACCTATTGAACAATTTTACCGAGAATATCCCCTCATTTAGAGTTAATGTGATGATAACGTTGAATCTTTAATTATTCCTTCATCACTAACCAACATGCTTTGCCCTACTACTTTAATTTAGATTAATAGTATTTACTTTTGCTATACGGCTTTTTATATGTATTGTAACATACTTAAATACGAAAACAACTTGTTACGTAAGTATGTGACTAAATTAATATAAGATAAGAAGACATCGTTGCAAAATATAATTGCAATGTGATAGCGTAAAAAAATACGAGACTTACTTGGTCAGAATGCGGGCACTGTCACTTTGGTTATGCATTCACAGAGACGACAAGCCACGGAACAACAGGAGATGTACAACAAACAAAGAGTTCATTGAATTAAGTATATATATATACTTACATTTATATTAATTACATCTACAGTATGTACAAAGGTGATTTTCTACCTATACAATTTCACTATTAGCTCTTCAGATTTCTTGAATTTTTTGATTTTTTTCCGAAGCGCTCCCCTTCTTCTAAAGTTGTCATCAGTTCACAACCTTTGGTCTCGGGCATCAAAAACGCAACAAATCCCGCTATTAGTGGCATGATGGCAAAGACAACAGGGGGCAGCCACGGTGCTACGTGCTGCAAATCGATGACAAATGGAGCCACCATCGAACCTACCCTCGCCATCATTGACGATGTCCCAAGAGCAGCATTCCTGACTACCGTCGGGAACAGCTCCGAACAATATAAATAAACTACAACAAACACTATAAAGCTAGCTACTACACCTATACTAGCACACACAACTGAACCCGCACCTTCTGGTACAAGAGCCAGTATTATTAGGCACAACGCACAGATAAAATTAAAGATAATGACAATAGTCTTTCTTCCTATTATCTTTAGAAGTAGCACGGCTACCAGAGTGCCAAGTAATGTCACACTGGCGCTGGCAGCCACGTTCACAAATATGTTGCCGCTCAATTGACCGACGTACTGGGAAACACCGTAGAAACAATACGAGCAAGACAACCAATTAAATGACATAGCAAGGGTGTTCTTCCTCAAATTGGGTGTCCGAAACAAATCAAGGATGTTTCCTTTCTTTAGGTTATTCTTCTCTACCGTTGCCTGAAACGTTTCTACGTCCGCTTTTATGTTTTCAGTTGGTCTGCGGTTTCTAAAACAGAAAAATAGTATCAGTTAAGTAAGGAAAGAAAACCTTCGTGGGATTTGAACGTTTTACCTCTTATCGTTTTTTTTGTGGGAATCGCAAGATAACAACATGAAATTACTTGTCTATTTCGTGTTGATATTGAGGGTAATGTAATAAGTGTAATATCTTTATTTATTTTAGTAAATACGTACAACTTAGTATGCATAATGTAACAGAAAATCTCAAGAAACAACATATGTTTGAGATTTTCTTTTATTGTATTAATTTTGTAGGGAAGAGGTCAAACACCCCAAAATCTCACGGTTAGTCTCATTTCTCTTCCGCATAGTCAAGTTATTAACTAATGTGTAGGTACATATTTATTATTGTGTTTATGTTTTGAAAAGTGTTTAAATAAGTAAATAAAAATTGGACACCAATCACATACATTTCTCTTATCACAAAGTAAGTAAGTAAGCTAATGCACTTGTGTTATGAAAATCATACACAACGGTGGTACCACAACACCCAGAACCGTGACAATATAGAAAAAAAAATCTATATTGACCCGACCGGGAATCAAACCCGGGACTTTGGAGCGGCGACACTCGTCGGAGGTCGGAGGTCGTCAAAAATGATATCAAAATACTTACATTTTAGCAATGCGCTGTAAGACATCGATAGCTTGATCAGTTTTCCTAACGGCTATTAACCATCTTGGTGATTCGGGCACCGTAAAGAAATATGAAAGTAAAATGACTCCTGGCACAGATATGGCAAGTTGAAACATAGAGTAATCCCTAATAAAGTATCCGAATACTGGCAACAGCATGTGTCCCAAGTTGAAGGGGACTTGATATAACGCTGATATGGTGTCTCGGTACTGTGTGCCGACTGTTTCCATTACTATCACGAACCCCGTGACCATAGTGCCACCGACAGACACACCGATGATAAACCGTAGAATTGTGAAAGTCCAGTAGTTTGGGGCGTACGCGGCTGACACACCCATAGTCACTTGAATCACTACACCAACCAAAAGAGGCGTCTTCCTTCCGAACCTGAAACAGACGTCGTTTGAATTTGTTATTTCAGATAGATGTAAACATAACATTAAATAGGTGCATGACAGCCTAGGTGTGATAATGGAACAAAAGTTATAAGATGAAAACCTAGAAGGTATAGGATGTTTAGAGTATAGGTAATCTCGCAACATTGATATGGTAACGCAGCCTACGCATTAAAGAAAGCACTTGAAAATTTCTACAGTCTTGCCAATGTGTCGGTGGCCGAGTGGTTGAAGCATGAGCCCGGACAGCGTAAGATGGGTGCAGGTTGTTTCCTTGCCCGGTTGCGTTGCAGGTACAATAATTTATAGGAATAGCAGAGAGATTTTCAGAGTTATAATAATAACAATGCGTGCAGCTAGGGAATGGAATTCGTTAGGGATCGGAATTGAATATGACCTAAGCCTTTTTAAGGCAAGAGTGAACACCACACTAGACTTATCCGGACCTGACATCGGGTGCGATCGAGGTCAAATATATGCTTAGTATAAAATAAATAAATAGTTACCTATCTGAGGCCATTCCAAATAACACGCTGCCAAGTAATGTGCCCAACTGGAATAGTGTTTGCGTGAAGCTGACCAGCCATCTCCTCTCACAAATCAGGTCCCACTCCGATATCATTGTTGAGGTGAACACAGAAGTGTCATAGTCTGGATTGTTGCAAGGACACACATCGGTCTCGTTGTTACCTAGGCACGTGTATGAAGTTTTTGGCGCCAAAAATATGATAGCCATCTGGTGGAACGCTACCGGAAATTTACTTAGGAATATGAAAAAACATAGCAAGAGCTGATATTTGCCAAAGCTCCCCGTAATTTTCTGGATCATATCATTTTGAACGGGAACTGGCTTGCTTGTGCCTGAAAATAAAAATACACAGCGTGTATAAGATGAAGTGGCAAGGGGCAGGGCCTCTATTTTTGAATCACTCGCTTGAATATGGCGTGTGATAATTGTTCGAATACGAATTAAAAATCTACGATAATCACGCGAATTAGTGACGTAAGTACTTTTTTTGCCGATCCCTCCCATGTGGATTTCAACTGATTTTCATCAGAAAATTCGATTTTAATAAATGCTTTTCACTCGCCATCTTGACGCGAGTGATTCAAAAATAGGGGCCCACGGCACATAGTGCGAACAACTGATGACAGTTCAGGCAGAAAAGTCCTAGATTGGGGACCCTTCGAACAAAGGCGCAGCGTAGGGCGTCCATCGACAAGATGAACAGACGACCTTGTAAAGATCGCAGGATCACACTGGATGCAGTCCGCAGCGAGGCCTAGGTATGTTCAGCAGTCGACGTCTTTTGGATGATAATGATGATGATGACAAAATATTTACTTGAGAAACGAATTATATGTCTGTGTGAACTGTGAAGCACATTAAACTCGATATGTAAATTGAACCTTTTACAGATCGTGAAAAACATCCATTTCGGTAGGCAAGCAAAACTTTTCCTACCAATTTGAATTTTGTTTAATTATATCGATTTAAGCAGTTAGATAGGACGTTAATACTCTCAATTATTGTTAACCGCCACTGATTGGACTCTCTGCATTTATAAGCAGTTGACAGGTAGATGAGAATGCCTTAAATCAGACAAGTCCGACAATTGTACAACTTAGTGTCGATTTTACCAACAGCAGATAAGGAATATTCGTCGAATACAACACAATACCACCGCCTAATTAAAAAATGTAATTTATTTGTCAGCAATCATTTATGTAAATGCCATGTTAACATCGGTCGTTTTATACTTATTCAGTCGGATAAGTCTCTTATCTGAAGTAAAAAAAAAACGACTTTACGTATAATATAGTTCAAATTAATTATTTGTGTAAATTAACTAGCTTTACCTAATACTCTTACACCAGCGGAGTTAATTGAGACGATATAACCCAAATAGATAAGGTATCCTACCAATTAATACTCAATAGAAATTACTACAGACCACATTCTCTCTTGTTTGGATTCTATTAGATATAGTACATACTCCTATATTATCAGTACATACTTTGTAAATGGCTATTAATAAGAAAAAAAGTTTCATTAAACTAATTTGCATGAAGGGAAGGGAACCTTTCCTCATATCTGAGGACTAAGTCGAGGGAAACTGATTTAAACCAACGGGCTATTGTATATAATAAGTTAAATTAATAATTTAATAAGTTAATACTTATTTAATATTAATCAATTTATTTCACCGTTAATTAGATAAATCGTAATAACTAAAGCATGAGTAATAGTTGCCCATTAATAGGTAATGAAATTAATTAGAACTTACACATTTATACAATTCACAGGAATAAAGCAAATTACTTTCCCACGACACGTATTTTTTTATCGCTCTTTAAATAGGACTATGACTTCATTTATTTTCCAATGTTGTCCAGCCAGGACATGAATGACAAATAACACGATTGGTCCCTTATACCGGTTTTCAAAAGGGCTTAAAGCCACATCCTTGGCCCTTGCTAATGTTACCAGCACCAGTCTCAAGGTTCAAAGCCTTAGTATTTGCAAACTTATCGGGGTCACTGATCCAGTTGGCACTTAAATCACTTTCACCAAAACCTTACCATTCTCATTTGAGTGGTCTTGCATCTCCATGGTGTTCTTAGACTCTTCAACGATAACTTTGAAGTTAGTTTTATTTATTTACCACTCGCGTTTCGACCGCATTAGGGCAACGACACAGCAGTCTGTCAGGCTAACAAAACACAGACTGATGTTAAAACCACTGTTCGTGCGCGCGCGCCTCTCACTTCGCTACTGTCATGCCGTTGTTATTTTCTAAACGTGATAATAACACTGCGTTTTATCAATAATGCCCGTAAATTTTCTCAACGAGATAAAATGACGAGTGGGCACGACATTCGACACAGGCTTGAATTACAGCGAGGATAAGGTACACTTGACTCTTCCCAATGAAATCATAATTCTTCTATCCAACTGAATAAAAACTGCCTTTTCAAGACTTATTTTAAATTCGATACAGTTGCGGTGCGGTGATCAAAATAACATTATTTTATTGTTTCAAGTAATAACAACTAATGTCCTAGAGAGGGTATAAATTGGAAGCAATAATGATTTATCTTAAAATTCTTAAGTAAATCGAAGTGACAAACTGACAGACTGTCAAACAGAAAACAATTTGGGCCTACACGCCTAAACCGCTTTATTATTATGTTCGATAAGTTACATGAAGGGTTTAATAAATAGGGTAATTATAATAATAGCAATGGCATTGGTTTATTTTTTTAATATCCATTTCACGGCTTTTGCACTGAGTCCATTACGACCAATCGGAATGAAATGATTGAAGTTTCCTTTAGTTCCAAACTCATCCAAACAAATGAGAATATGCGATGGTTTCAACAAAGAAGTATTTTCTCCAAAAGCTTATTCTACATTGGCTCGTTACCCAAATGGTCACAGTACCACTGTTAGATTTCATACATTCTTCTCGTAAACTACGAATAACGGTCCATTCGAACTAAAGGTGCGTATCCATTTTAGGCAGTCTCAGGGCGAGGCAGCCGCTCGACCTGGGGCCCTATTTTTGTATCACTCGCTTCGAAATGGCGAGTGATTTTCGTTCGACTACGAGTTTTTTTCTATGACTTTTAATTCATCTTCGACCGAAAATCACTCGCCATCTTGAAGCGAGTGATTCAAAAATAGAGCTTCTGGAGCTCTGAGTGATTCCCGTTCGACAATGAGTTTTTTTCTATGACTTTTAATTCATCTTCGAACGAAAATCACTCGCCATCTTGAAGCGAGTGATTCAAAAATAGGGCCCCTGAGGCCTCACGAGTGAAACCGCTTCCTCAACCTGAGGAAAGCCGCGCTATGAGGCAAATTCGTTGCCGCGGGCCGAGACATATTTTGTCGGTTTTTTGGCGCGCTCAAAGAATCCTCAGTCCAAGCCGTGCACTTGGTGGAGTAGGGCGTACCTATCGCTTTACACTGGCTTAGATCCGCAACGTGCCTCGAGCCTATGCCTCGGAGTCAGCAGCGACGGTTTTCCTCAAATCGAAGCTGCACGGCCTGAGGCTGCTCTAATGAATACGCACCTTGACACACACCTACTATTTATTTATTTATTTAAACTTTATTGCACTGTAAGTTGTACAATTGTGAATTGGCGGACTTAATGCCTTATGGCATTCTCTACTAGTTAACTACCTGGTAATGCAGATAGTTTAATCAGTGGCGGAATATTAATAATATGTGAGAAGAGTGGTAAGAAAAAGAATTAAAATGCACTAATATAAACATACATACTAATTTTACACAATAGGATACATAAGCAAAATAATAATAAACATACATAGAATACATATACTTAATAAATACAAAATTATGAATGATAAAGGTGATGATAATGACGACATCCAAAGAACACAAAAAAAAGAAATAAAAGAAAATGGCTGTTAATTCTGAAGAGAGCCAAGGTTAAGATAGTGGTTGCCGAGAGACTTTTTAAAAGTAAATTTGTTGGGGGACATTATGATTTCATTGGGGAGAGAATTCCAAAGTCGCATCGCAGAGATGGTGAAAGAGTCCGACATAAACCCGGTCTTGAAAAGAGGTGTGAAAGGGGTGAGATTATGGGAAGAGCAAAGGTTGCGCGAAGTGGTGGAAGCCAGATAGTTAAGGCGCTGTGCCAAATAGGTCGGAGAGTGAGGGTTACGAAGTATGTTGAAGAGATATTTATATGGTTAATTAATGTGGTATTAAATTTTGTGACGATGAGGCAACAAATGAAGCCTGTACCTAGGTACTAGCGTGTAATTCTTTGTTAGTCCCAGTGCAGGAATCTTCTGATTAGTTTTACTAGAAGACAATGCTCATCCTTCTTAGAAAGGTTTCTTGACATCATCAACGTTGTTTTACTATGGGACAATTACAATATCACTGCTATGGGACGATTGGATATGGACTTTTATCGGGCGCAAACCATAAACAATTATGAGTGACATACCTAGCTACACGACGCAGCGTTTTTTGGTCGCGTGTATAAATTGAAGTTGATTACTTTAATAAATTTCGACAATACTGTTTATCGTTACTACAACTGACTCATACATGACATGAATAACAGTTCATTTGTAACTATCCTATTAAGGGTTAGGTGATGGTGACGAAACTTCAACATCAGGATGAACTTTCCAGAAATAGTACTGGGGAATGGGCTCAAAATGAGCAATTGCTCGGTAGTTTTTTCGGGTGTATTAATCATCAACAAACGTTCGTGAAAAACTGCCCGTCGATATTGACTGACCCGTGCGAACTTTCCCGATATTAATTGTTATCTGACAGTATACCAATAAAAAGAAAAAAATATATAACATACCTACCTAATTATCGTCTGGGTCAGACAAAACAATATTTTTTAGTCAGACAGTTTGACTGAAAATCTTTCCATTCCAGGTAGTTACTCTCCATAGATACCTAACGAATTAGGTATGTTTCGTGTGGCGTTTCTCACCACACAAACATTGAAATGGAATAAAACCTTACAGAGATCAATCAATCATGACCACCTTGTAAAAGTCCGGTAAAAAACTTCCAACTCAGTACTAAATTAGTCATCTTCAGTGTTTGTTAAATACATACATAAATTTGTGTCGCACTTTAAAGCGACGGCTGCGCCAGAGGTCCCGGGTTCGATACCGGGTCGGGCCAAAAATATGTACTTGTTTTTTTTTATATAGAAATTCTTAGGGCAGCCCGGAGTTTGGAAGTTGGCGGTGTTTCACCCCCGTGCCTCGGAAAGCACGTAAAGCCGTTGGTCCTGCGCCTGAACTCTCTCCGGTCGTGTCAGATTGCTGTCCCATCGGGCTATGAGAGTGAAAGGAATAGAGAGTGTACCTGTGTGCGCACACACTTGTGCACTATATGTCCCGCGCAGTCGGTTAGTCGTTGTGACTGGCCACCGTAGTCGAAATCGGCTAGGGGGACTATTATTATTAATTTGTTTTGTGATGCATTTTCAGATGCTTAAAAAATAATAAACATTTAACACAAGTTATGTACAATATTGTTTTATCAACTGATCAAGGAGGTACCCATATGCTAAAGCTTCAAATTGGATGCGCCAACTGATTGTACATGGTTTTGATTCAGACCAATTGAGCTACAAAATTCAAGTTTTTTTTATAACCCAAATGAACTCGTATTTTTATAACATGTTTAACTATTTTCATAAGCTTATGTCAGTAATTTGACAACTAGCAGACGGGGCGGTGGCGGCGGGAGATGCTTCCACTTTTGGAAATGTTAGGCCAGTTAGCATCGCATCTTGAAAGTATTAACTATGTACAATCCTCAGAACGGTGATTTCTGTTTTTGCAGCATGTTTATTGCTATTGCGACAGAATTTAAACATATTATTTACAAAATAAAATAGAACATTGTGTTAATGTCACGTTCGGCAATAATGAATATTAATTTACGACACGTTTAGGCATCTATTAACTAATAATTAAAACAAATTCATCTTTATTCTGCTTTTATTTAATTTATACACATCTGTTTCCAATTATTTAGTAGTAATATGTACATAAAATTATTTAAAACTCTACAGCAGTATGTAAAATAAACGTTTTATTTATTATGAAAACAGATTTTTGTGGGTCTTAATGTTTTCTTTAAATTCTATATACACAGACCATGGTCGAATATGTACTTCAGTAACAATATTAGAAGACTTATATGAAATATAAATATTATTATTAACGCAATGTCTATAATAAAATAAACTAAACGTTGCTTAGGGAAAAATAAAAATTGTGGCCATTCCAACTTTTGATAATTTTTTGATGCAATCAAATTATTTTTAAGAATAATGCAAGTTTTAAAGTTAACATTATCAATATGTATTTACACAAACGAAATAGGCAGAACGTGCATATTCAGGGCACATATTTAGGAAAAACTTTAAAATGTTGTGGTTTCTGAAAACCATCCCATACCTGGGAGCCTGAGTTATCACTGAATCTTTCACATAATTTATATTCTCATTACAAGTAAAAACTTTATTGTGCAAGTTAAAAAACATTGAGACAAGAGAAAAAGCAGGGATTGAATACTTACAAATTAAAATGAAAGAAGGATGCAGTGAAAATCTCATAAAAAATATCTATTCGATTTGACGTCTATCGAACATCAAAGGGGTGCGACACTTAACCTCCAGACTTATCTTTGTCATGAGAAAACTTAAGATACACATCACTTAATACATAATTCAACATAATATTTTTATTAATAATATTTATTTATCATTTATCACGATAACAGATAACATTGAAATATCACATGACGAAATGTTTTAACATTATTATAACGCTTCAAATGGCAAAATTAAATTAAGCTTTAAAAATAAAATACTTGTGTAAAACGATTATTTCGACCCCACGAAAGGAACATTGGACAGGCTGGGCGCGGCACGCACATGGATGGACCAAACTCACTGCAAATAACTTGCATCTTCAGCACACAAAAGTTTACACAGCCCTAGGTTTTATGCTTATGCATTTGAGTAACAGTAAAAGATCTCGACCCGCATTTATTGGTGACTTCAATAATCTACTCTATTGCCAATCATTGAAATTTCATTGAAAGTACTTTGACGGGTTATTGTAACTTGAATGATTGTTGGAATATTACGATCGTGATAGTATGGTAGCTTGAGAGTGTAGCTTTTTAAGTGAGGTGGAATCAAAATGACAAATTGTAATAAAATGACAAAAACCTCTCGTTCCGTAAAACCTTTGCAGCATAAGATGCAGTTAACTGTTGAAATTTCCGATTGCTTATTTAAATCTGAATATACAAAAAATCACAGCTACTATTATCGGTGTCTGTCACATACGTATTTATTTCTTTTATAATTTGTGATGACGTATGTTGCATTAAGTACACTAATTATTGAAAGGCACTAGACCTAATCTACGATAGAATATCTGTACACTGTATGATTTTGGAACTCTGTAATGTTTCATGTACATGTTGGTACTTAGAAAATCTGGCAATGACTGACGCACGACTAGCCAATTTTAACGTAATATTGTTATATACAATTTATAACTTTGTATGCTAAAAGTACAGCCGACAAGATTAACAATATTTTAAAAATTTACTGTAGATAAGATGAGCACTTACCACATTAAATGCAATTTAACTCATTTTATACTTATTTACATGACTACTCATACCATAAGCTTTATGATACACGAATAGACAAACTATGAACAATAGCAAGTTTTCGAGTTATCCATACAATTAGGAAAATTACTATAATAATGTTACAAGAGGAAAGAATAGTATTCAGTTCAAACAGGAGATCCATTGTGTTACAATACTTACAGTATCATTCGTGTTGAGCAAGTCTGTGTAGCTTTCCAAACTTTAGTACATTGAAAGTGCACTATGATAAAAATTGAAATTACTAGTTTCTTTAATGAATGTGACAATATTATTATGCAACATAAGTGGTTTTTGAGATTCAGATTCCGCAAAAACTGAAACATCTCACACAATTTATTAAAATGCAGTAAAATACTTACATAAAAATACGAAACTTTAAGTTTCTCGACTCTAAGAGCGTTCACATTATTGTATAACTAGGTACTTAGGTGCTATAATGTCGCCGATTTTTAATTTTTGAAACTAGGTTACATATTTTCAATGCCGGACCTAGTTTCAAACCCATGTATTTCATCATCATATCCGAATTGAGGAGCAGGAGTGCTTTTCCGTCGATTTCCTGTAAAAAAAATCAGTTTTTAATACAAACATTAACAGCATGGTACAAATTAAGGCATATTATTATATTATTTATAGGATGACCGCGAAATTGAGTCCTCAGTTGCAGGGCACAGGAGCGCGGCAGGCACATTCTTAACCAAAATTTGTGGCAGTAGTGCGAGTCGGAGCGAGACATACTCGATCAAACGCATCGAGTGCGTTAACGTGAATTTATATGGGATTGAAGCAGCGTCGTCTAGTGGCTAACGGGTACACTAAAACAATCTCATATGAATTCACGTTTTCGCGCTCGATGCGTTTGATCGAGTAAGTATCGCCCCAACTCGCACTATGGCCTCAGTACGCTCGCTACGGACGCAGGTAGCGTAGCGACAGTATTTGTGTTGACAGTTAAAGATTTTGTTTGTCAAAATTACACATAAGAATACAGGCTGAGGACGAGTCGAAGTATCTTTGGACACTAAATTAACAGTCAATATAAGCAAGTCAATATAGGCTCTCAACTTATATGAATTCTTAAAAATATTTTTTATTAAAATTCAGTTGAACTGCATACAAAAATGAAAACAAATTAGACACTTTTGCTAAGTACAGGACTTCACCAATACAAAAAACCTTAAACAATGATCGATTATTTTAATCGTTAAAATAATTTGGCAGGCAACACCAAGACTGAAAAAAAATCAAGTCATTTATTGTGATTTTGTGTTGGAATCATCATAATAATGTGTGCTATTAAAGAAAACAATGTAGACAAAGGAGGAAACGAAGTAAAGCGTGATCTGATCGCATTCATTATAGATCGATAATATGGAGCTCGTTCGTATAATTCTATTTGTCAAAAATAACCTTTCGTAACTAATGAATTTCGTGAACAGCAAATCCGGCGAATTTGAGATTTATTGTTTTTTGTTATTCATTGTACGTTTAAAACCCTACAAAATGAGGTAGGTTTCATAGAAACGAAAATCCATACTTTTAAACAATCTCCTTTATCAAGTAGCTCAAAATTGGTGCAATAAAATCTGGCACTTTGTTTAAAATAAATATCCTTCCTTTCCTTTGGACATTCCCACACATCGCCATCTAGCCCCAAAGTAAGCTACTCAAAGCTTGTATTATGGGTGCCAGACAATAGATATAATACTTAAAAACTTTTTGTTTGTAAATGCATACATGATTACATAAAAAACACCCAGACCAATACAAACAGACATGTTCATGCACACAAATGTTTGTATTGTGCAGGGATCGAACCCGCACCCGCTGCGTAGTAGGCGATTTTTCGACCACTACACCAGACGGGTCGTCATAAAATATTTGTAGATACTCGTCACATCCGATTGAATCCAAAGAAACATGACCAAACAAAAAGCAACATTGATATTTGTTATTCTAGTATATTTCTCATACCCACATCCCTAGAGGAAATTTGTGAAATAATAAATCTGTAAAATAGTTTTTTTTTAAACCGGCCAAGTGCGAGTCGGACTCGCGCACTGAGGGTTCCGTGCCAACTTTAACTGAATTAGGGAATCCACTTACTTCTACTTAGTAAAATACCACAATATTTTGTTGACTGCAAATATAACTTTGTTTTTCATAGTGTTTGAATGAAGTACAAAGTTATGTTTGCGACTGTGGAAAACATGCTATATCTCAAAAACTACTCGTTCGATCTCGTCCAAACCAATTTTCGTTGAAAGTATTTGTTACGATCTATATTATATTTTTTTTTAGAATTTACACTCTCTTGGTTTAGAAGTTAGATGGGGGGGGACGCCCACTTTACCACTTTGGAAGCGGATAGCTATGAAACGTTAGACTTTAAAAGAAAATGGTATTACAAAACCTCAATATCATTTGAAAAGACCTATCCATAGACAACCCACACGCATAAGTTTGACTATATTTTTTTTTTGGTTTTAGTTTCATGTATGGGAGCCCCCCCTTAAATGACATTATTTTTTATTTTTGGTATGAGAATCGGTGAGCAGTTAACAGGATACATCTTCCTACCAAATTTCAACAGTGTAATGCTTATAGTTTCAGAATAAAATGGCTATGACATACGGACGGACAGACAGACAGACTTGACGAAACTATAAGGGTTCCGTTTTTTGCCATTCGGCTACGGAACCCTAAAAACGAACTCACATGTTTCCTGAACAGGTCTGCGTGCGCCGCCAGCGCCTGATCAGCAGCGGCAATGAACCCGATGACGTCCTCCACGGACCAGTCGGCGGGCGGCGCGGCGGGCGCGGGGGGCGGGGGCGCGCCCGTCGTCGACGAGGCGGGCTCGCCGCGCTCGGGCGACACGCGCGCCATCTTGCCGCCGGCGCCCGAACTAGCGCCGTTCGATGCGCTATCGTCTTTTTCCTCCTGATATCGGTTGGCGAATATATTTGCACATTATAAAAAGTTTGCGAAAATTATATTTAGTGGGTGGACATTTTTTCGAAATTTAAAAATGGTGATGCTCCTAAATAATCGAAAATTTCAATTTCATCAATTGTTTTCATAAAGATGAAATAAGAAACCAAAAACTTGCGCATGGACGGGATAAAATATAACACAGTGTTAAAAACATTCTAAACCATTCATCAATAGTTGTCTTTAATCGATAATAAAATATTAAAATAAAATCTGTTTATAAAAATCATGTTTCCTACAAAGACCATAGGCATGGCTGATTCAAATTGTAAGATATGGAAACGTATGTCAAATCAATCGTCATATCTGATATTGGTCCGCATTAAAACTATATATTTTCAGAACACTATATTTGATATTACACTAATTATTGACGTTCATAAGTGGCATTTTGTGTCCTAAATTGAATAAAGTATTTTTGACTTTGACTTTATATTGCTGCAGCGATGTGATACAATACATACGCCATGGATCGCGCTCGATGTTCATGATTTATAGATTTAGGATATCAAACCGAAGTCCCTTGCGATACGAGTAACAGGCGTAGGCACTTGCGCTTCGACAAACAGATACGAATGAGAGAGTATGTGTGCGAGTGAAACGGCAATACTTGGCTATTTGTTCATAGGATTCCAAATCTTAAGTTCATAAAAGTAAAGGTTAATTGAATACTTTCTTGTGAATGTATGTGTTATGGACTAGGTGATTAATGCGGGCATTACTTATAATGCCCGAGCATTATGAATAATGTCTAGCTTTATCGGGCTAAGTGATTAATTACTATCTTAACTTCATTATTTATCACATTGCACGGTCATTATTATATTGCTACATGATAGTTGGGCAATTTGATAATTAAGCTATATCTAACGCAGTGCAAGGGTGGACCTCCAATCAGTTTGCCAGCTTTGACCAATCAGTTTATTTTGTGTTTTATAATAGTAACAAAGATACGTTGTGAAATTTTTGTTTTAATATTTTATGTTATATTGTTAATATGACTTTCCTTAAGTTTTAAATGCAAAAACTAGTGGATTTTTAAGGTAGAAGTCCTTCGTAATTAATGCAAATAATAATTCTGATTACTTAAGTGGTTAAATATTTAGTTTATTCTAAGTTAAATGACAATGACAATAAAAAAATAGTAATTAAATATGTTTGTATTACTCTGCCCAAAAGGTGATGGGAAATATGTATAGTGCCCGGTCAATATGATTATTTGAATAATTATTATCAAATTGCACTCTTATATTGGGCATTTTTCATAATGACCGGGCATTATGTATACTACTCAATGTATCACTTGGTCCATAACATATGCACACCTTATTTTTTCAATATAATTAGGCAGCTACCAAGTATCAAAAAAACCAGCCAAGTTCGAGTCAAACTCGCGCTCATAAGTATCTGTACCATTGACTAGGTAAATGGGCA
The DNA here is from genome assembly GCA_963924145.1 of Pyrausta purpuralis. Classification (NCBI taxonomy): domain Eukaryota; kingdom Metazoa; phylum Arthropoda; class Insecta; order Lepidoptera; family Crambidae; genus Pyrausta; species Pyrausta purpuralis. Next base: position 13,595,603 of record OZ001650.1, read on the forward strand.
AAAAACTAGGTAAATTTTAGTTAGCCCCCCTTAAACCTTTATTTTAGTTTGATTTTAGTATTTGTTTCTAAAGCAGAAACAGGACACATAATTTGTGAAAATTTCAGCTGAATAACTATCACGGTTCTCGCGATAAGGCCTGGTGACAGACAGTGTAGTCTTAGTAATGGGGTCCCATTTAAACCCTGAAAATGTTATATTATACTTACACTCTTAGGTCTCTTGACAGCAGATGTGACATTGTTAGAAGTGGACTCCCCGCATAGAGCACAGGGCCGGCCAGCGGCATCTCCAGTGTCCAGCTCAATCATGCCCACGCAGCACCCAACTCCGCCACATACCGCCTTTAGCCAATTCTTTAAGTCCTCTGTATTTAGCTCTGATGGTACTTTCACAGAATAGCTTTTAGACCCTGTTGAAACCTGAAAGTAATGTTTAAAGAGCGTGATTTAATAGTGTGTCATAAGGTTGTGATTCTTTTTACATTAAAAAAAACATGTGTTTATTAACATTATGTGCATACACATATATGATATGAGATGTTCAAAATTTAACCAGATAAAGATTATATTCAAGACAAAATTTACCTGCACATTATTTATATTAGAATAACTACTGGATGCTGTAAGTATTGCCCGCGTCAACAATTGAGGGTCGGGGTGGACACTCAGTAACTCTTTTACTAATGCTTCTGCAGCTCCCGAGGGCCCCGTTCCTGATACCCAGGAAGGCATGAGGCTGCTACCTCCAGAACAGCTGCTACGAATGCGCAAACGAACAGCAGCCACTGGAGTAGACGTTGCCGGGCTGTTTGAATTACCAGCCCCAGTTGACCCTCCTTCAGGCAATGCGGGGTTTGGAATACCACTAGGTCTTAACTTAAATCTGTAAGATTTATTTTCTTGATTAAGTATATTAAATAAAACATTACAACAAAGAGAATACCAATATTTCGGAACCAGTGTTCTAAATTGTAGACAATATGATTTGAAAATAATACCTAGAAGGTGCACTTGCACTTTTCTGACCAGGAGGCTGCAACGGGTGGCCTGCTCTGGCGCACCAGCCCACTGGAAAAATGTCTCTTGAATCATACTTGCACCAGTAATCAAAAGCACCTCTCCAACCATCAAAAGTCACATGAATCTGGTCATTCCTTACAGCTCCCACAGTAGCACAACATATCAATTGTGGATTCTTTTTATCTACAGCTTCTAATTTCTGTCCCACCACAAATAAATTTGTTTTTGGAGTAGGCGGTTCAGGTTGGAACACTTTGGCTGGTGCCATTTCAGCTCCATTCAGTGTTTTCAACAAAAACATAGGCCAGCTACTAGCATTCATTCTAAACCCCAGTGGTGGTTGCAACATACCATCATTCTTCTCACAGTGTCCTATTGGATGAATGTCTCCTGCATCAACAAGCCTCCAAAAATCGTTTTTGTTATCACTGCCATCAAGCCTCAACCGCAGGCGTGGACCTAACACTCCTACCACTGTAGCTATACATGTAGAGGTCAAGTTGCGAGGATCAAGTGCCTCAAGTTTCATATTCTGCTTGAAGTCATTCACTGGAGGACTTGCAGCTTGCTTAAAACATTCTTGGGGAGCTGCAACACTGTTGGTTTCCTTCATATACTCAGTCCAGTCAAATGCCTGATAAATGTCATAAAATGATCCTGTCGAATTATTATTGGCATGATTCTCAGACCCATTTGCACCATTACCTGACTGTGGTGAAGTTGTCCTTTTCTCATTTTTCTTTTGGTATTTATTCAAGCAGTACGTGGAACAAAAGTTCTTGCTGCTTGAAGGAGCATTACCTCGAATAACATTGTCGCAATGAAGACAGGCGCCTTTGCTGTATGCCTGTCTAAATTCAGACAGACAAGTTTCAGAGCAAAACTCTTTTTTGCCATTTTCTGTAGGAAGAACATATTTCAACGGGGTTTTGCTTTCAGCACACCAAGTACACGTACGCTTTGGTGGTCTTCCAGGACCACGTATTTTGCCGGGAGCTGGCCCCGACGAGCCGACAGTGTTGTTTGACATCGTAACGTAGCGCGGTTCAATACATTCTCAAACGTGGATTGCCAAAGGAATTATTTCACCGTTCATATTTTACTTTGCACAATTAAATCACAACAATCAAAGTAATTAGAGCTCAATTTAAGTGCACAAAATATAAACAACGTCAGAAATTTTTGTGACGCCGTTGCAACGGCCATGTTATTTTTGTTTTTTTTTTCAATGTCGTTTGACAACAGCTGTCAAATAATATTCGGTTTGGCGATCGGATATTCGGATTCACAAATACAGGTACACAAAAACCACGCTTTTGTAGCTAACCGAACTAAAAGAGTTAATATTACCGTAGTAGAAGATCGAACAATCAATCATAACTAATTACTCCAAAATAAAATTATAATAAAATTTAAGTTATTAGGAGAATTTCATAACTTTTTACTATGTTTTTTTCATAACTCTCCGCACATAGATAGTTGCATGTAGAATAATTGTAACATTTAATATATCAAGCACCCCACGCTTTTTACTCTGAATTGAATTATTCTCATAATAACTTAAATTTTATTATAATTTTATTCTGGAGTAATTAGTTATGATTGATTGCTCGATCTTCTACTACGGTAATATTAACTCTTTGTAATTAAAAATTATTTTCTACTTTTGGTTCGGTTAGCTATAAAAGCGTGGTTTTTTAGTTTTTTTAAGCTATAATTTATTTTTCATTTTCTAGTTCGATGTTTCAATTAATTATTTGCGGACACGCGATAGCTCTATGTTTCTTACTCGCTCCCTTACAGAGGATCCACAAAAGAATTTATTAATCCTGGCGGTCCTTATAAGGATATTGAGAAACTGTTATTAAATGACGTGTCTACTTGACAAGTAGACACGTCTTACTCCGTTGCGAATAAAAAGTCTTCGGTTCCCAACATGTTTACATCTAAGTGTTCGAATTGTAAGGACACCGTGGGTGATGGACCAGAGTGCTCAATATATAAACGCCGTTATCACTTTGCTTGTTGAGGTATCACCGAACGCGGTTACGCTAGACTTGGGTCTGGGAGATCCTCCTGGATCTGCACAGCCTGCAGAGAGGCATCGCAGCCGGGATTGGAGTCATCCGGTATAGAGGCGGCCGCCGCAACTCCAGGCAGTTCAAAATTTTCATCAGGTCTGCAGCTTGAACTTCGCACGGGTACTATGTCAACACCCAAACAATGTCCTAGTGAAGAGGATAAGCCGAACTCGTCTTTTCTAGTGTTGCTGCAAGATATTTCGTCAAAAGTAACCAGTATGCAGGCGGAATTTAAAAAGATAAGCGTTATCCAGAATGATCTCAAACTGGTCAAAGACGACATAACAAGCCTTACCAATGCTATGAACGCGAGGTTAGACCAAATTTGCTCTCGTGTAGAAGACATTGAAGCAAGAGTGTCAGTTGTTGAAAGCCTTAAAAATGAGGTAGATGAATTGAAGGCTCAAGTAAAGACGATCTTGGAGGAGGGGCATAAGTATGATCAGTGGGTGCGTAGGTCTAACATCCAAATCAATGGAATACCTCATAAGAATGGGGAGAATTTAATCACGATCATTAAAGCGCTGGCTACTCGGAGTGGTTTCTCTTTGAATGCCGAAAGTTACATTGATTTCGTGACGCGTGTGGCAGTTAAGAACGACGCAGAGGGAAAAAGGTGTAAGCCAATAATTCTGAAAATGCAATCGAGGTACAAGAAGGATGACTTTTTAGCATGCCTTCGTAGATTGAAGGGCATCAAAGCGTGTGACATTGGTTTCACGGGTATGACAGGGCGGATCTATTTTAACGACCACCTTTCCGCACGAAACAAGCATCTTTTCCAGCAAGCAAAGCTCAAGGCAAAGGAGAAGAATTATCCATTCTGCTGGGTGAGAAATTGTACAGTAATGGTGCAGAAATCAGAAAAATCTCCAGTTATACACATAAACTCTGAAGAATCGCTAAAAAGGATAGTATAAGGAATAATATTACGAACTGTTATCTCATAAGAATATCTACTTTTAATAAGGTACGATTTTGTATTTTATTGTTTTGCGTAAATTGGTTTGCCACCTACGAAAGTTTGAGCACCAAGGGCTTTCGTTTCAAACCTGCTTGTGTGCCTGCCTACTCCTACTCGCGGGGCACGCCTATGATATCACAGTCTGCATTTACTATTGAGGTGCACTTAACTAATAACTGCAGTGCGTCTTATGCGCGGCCGGCAATGTATACTGCACTCACTCGTTATATACGGTGGCCAAGTGTTCTCGCATCTGCTACGAATGCACTTTTAAATACTTGGAACTTGTTGTCTTTTGCGAATCGGGAGGTGCAGTGAATAATTTGTCTACGAGTGGGTCGTATGTTTGTGACTTAAAAAGATTATTTCTCCGATGCTATGAATGTTTGTGTTTTATGGGTCTTATGTTTGTTAACATGTTGTTTCGTATTTTAACTTCAAATTATAATTTGTTCTGCACTTTTCACGCTTTGAAACAAAAACAAAGTTTAGCAAATTTATTGCTTTTAACTAAGTCTCAAAACATTGACAAAGTGAATAACGGGAACTCAAAACTTTACGCTGATAATAAGCTAATAAATAAAATTGTTTCAATTATAAATATTTCTGTCTTGCGTGATATACAGAGTTACAAACATAAACTTCATTTTAATAGTGAATTATAAAAATATTAATTGTTTTTATCAGAACGTACGTGGTCTTCGGTCTAAAACCAAAAATATTCTATAAAAATCTGATTAACTGTAATTATGATATTATATGTATTGGGGAGACGTGGCTTTTACCCGGTATATTCGATGCTGAACTGTTTGATTCGCGATATAATGTGTACCGCACCGATAGAAACTACGAGCGTTTAGGTATGACTAAGGGCGGCGCGGGACGCTCATCGCGGTCAAACGAGAACTCATGGTTGACTCGCATTGCGCCGGTACGTCTCCATTGTTTCCTGACGCTGACGTTACACATCTGGATATATTGTTATCGCGAGGCCCCAATGAAAGACGCTGGCATATATATTGTTGTTATTTCCCTGAAACTAAAGATCAAATCAGCTCTCAGCAGGCTTTTTTCGAACATGTATCAGATTTTAGTGTCGACAGACCAGATGATAAATTTTTATTAATTGGCGATTTTAAATCAGAAAGGCGTTATGGTTAGTAACTGTGTTATTATGTGTAAAATCTGACACACCATAATTATTATCTGTCAAATCCATCCATTGATACCTTGTCTTCTCAGCTATATACTTTTATGTGTTTTACTGGTTTTCTTCAATACAATGGGATTATGAATAATAATAACAGACATCATGATCTAGTAATTTCGAACTTTTCATGTGAAGTGGGACGCATTGATCCCCTGTCGCTACCTGAGGACGGACACCATCCATCTTTATTATTATCACTGAAAGTTACTCCGTCTGATGCTTGCCTTAAGCAGCCCCCGCGAACGGTTCGCCGCTTTCATGCAGCCGATTACAATAGTATTAAGTCAAAGCTTGCAAGCATAAAGTGGGATGAACATCTCTGTAGTACTGACGTCGAGGAAGCTTTAGATAAATTTTACAATATTGTCAATGATATTATTCATGAGTGTGTACCGGTAAAAATAGTAAAAGACAACGTTTCGTACCCTTTACGGTTTTCACATAGCTTAATCAGTTTAATTAAGAAAAAAAAACAAGTTGCATAAAAAATGGAAAACATATGGAAGACTGGCTGATTACGATGCATTCTCAGACCTAAGGCGTTCTGTTAAAAAAAACATTGTCTCTTGCTACGATATTTTCATTGCCAGATCTGAATCTAATATAAATCGTTGTTCGAAACATTTTTGGTCGTTTATTAAGTCTAAAAGAAACACAAATGGTATTCCGGACATGTTGAAATTGGATAACGAGATTGGCAATGATGGCCAGACTATCGCGAATATGTTCAATAGTTTCTTCCAGTCGGTGTTTGAAACTGAGCTTCCTAAATCTAATTTAACTGCCGAGAAGACTGTCAACTGCGTCATTAATAATATTCATATTACAGAGGAAATAGTAGAAAAGTATATGTCTAAAATAAACGTTTCTAAAGGTGTGGGCCCCGATGGATTGCATCCACTATTTTTGAAAACTTGCAGCAAGCAGTTAGCGTTGCCTATAACATTAATTTTTAAATTATCATTATCCACTGGACATATGCCTAGCATATGGAAAAGATCATTTGTGGTACCTATTTACAAGTCTGGCGACAGACATAGCATACGTAACTATCGCGGAATCTCAAAATTATCAATAATACCAAAGATTTTTGAAAAAATAATATGTGACTCTGTATATCCCGTACTTAGCCCCCTATTAACTGTCTACCAACATGGTTTTGTATCTAAGCGTTCAACTGAGTCGAACCTTTGTGAGTTCCTTGACCTGGTTCTGGATTCCATGGAGCAGGGATTCCAGGTAGATGCAGTTTATACCGATTACTCTAAAGCTTTCGATAAAATATCTCACTCACTGCTAATAAAAAAATTGGAAGAGATCGGTATTCATGGCGACCTGCTCAGATGGACGACGTCTTACCTCAGGGATCGAACGCAGGCGGTAACTATCAAGGGTTTCACTTCAAGTTTCATCCCTATTTCATCTGGTGTTCCCCAGGGATCCCACCTTGGGCCCTTGCTTTTCAATGTTTTTATAAATGACGTCATCAAGTGCTTTAACAATTCAAAAATTTTAATGTATGCTGATGACACAATTTTTTTTTCAGTTGTTAGATCAGCAGATGATTGTGAAAGGATGCAAAGCGATCTCTTACGCTTAAGCGAATACTGCACTGCTAATAAACTGTTACTTAATGTAGATAAATGCTTTACCATAACTTTTTCAAGAAAAACGGATCCTATAGACTTTATATAACTATTCACTTTACGATAAGCGCTCAAAAAGGGTCCAAGAAGTTAGGGATCTTGGAGTGCAATTGGACTCTGGCTCGTTCTTTGAATCCCATGTCAAGAAGATTACTTCGAAAGCCTATAGACTACTTGGTTTTATTTTTCGTCAAAGCGTAGACTTTGTTAATGAGAAAACCCTAATTCTATTGATAACGCTTATGTTCGATCACAGTTAGAATACGCATCAGTTGTGTGGAATCCTCAGTACGCTACGTATACCTTCTGGAGAACATTCAAAACAAATTTGTTAGACGTTTATCTTATAGATTTAAAAGATGTAACACTAATATTATTCAATCTCTAATAACCCGCCGAGAACATAGGGATCAGATATTCTTATACAAAATCATTAATAATGTAGTTGATAGCCCGTACTTGTTAAGCAGACTTTCTTTTAAATGTACTAAGTCACGAACTCGTCATAAGAGTACTTACGATGTACCTATTTGCAGGACTAACTACCGGAGAAATGGTTTTATTGTCAGAGCAACAAGCAAGTACAACTCAAGCTTCATACATATAGATATCTTTCATGAGAAGTTATCACGATTTCGTTTTCTGTTAAAAACGAATGTGTAGTGTGCTATAATTACTATTATTACTTTGTGAATAAGTTCGATCTTTGGATGCAGTTCGCTCGCCAGTGCGTCGGGTTATACATTTTTGTTGTTAGCTAGCCCATATTACAACTACGTAGATACCGCAGTGTTGTCCCCGGCGTGCTGTTGTCCGAACATGCATGTTTTGTAAATCTACAGTATGTTGTTAATATTATTTCATCCGATTGTCTATTTGACTTCTCTTGTAAAATCTAGCAGTGGAAACGCATAAGGCTAATGTGTTATGATTTTAATTTTTACTTCTTAAGAATTATTGTAAAGCTGTTGTTTCCTTAATAAAGAAAAATAAAATAAAATAAATAAATAAATTATTGCATTGTCATCGGTCCTTGATACGTGTGCAAAGTTTCAAATTAATCAAACTTCTGGAAATTGGTGAAAATTATGCTCAAAGATTCCATTACATAGATACAACCCAAGCTAATAAAAGCGTGGTAAAAAGAATTTTCAGGAAAAAAAGCGCGGGAAACGTGGAACGCGGCGCACAGTGGGTCGAAACAGTAATATGTGGGAGATAGAGGTTTTTTTTTTGACAAATCATTTTTTGGATGCCGAACGATAGTCCTTTAGACACTCGTAAAGACATGTTATATTACATTTCTCACTAAACCTAATAGTTTGATAAATATTTTGCTCAATATTTTCTTCATTTATAATTTGTGGCCAATTATTTGGGGGTTTCTAACCAATCTCCGTTCCTTCTTAAAAATTGGGGAAATGATCGATGGAATTTTGTCCACCTACTATTAATATAAGCACAAAAATACTGGCAAAACTTTTTTTAATTTAACACTGTTTTCTTCTCGTCCCATTTTCTGCATAAGATGATTATATAACTTTTCACTGTCTGTCAAAGATTCTAACGTTTCCCTGAGGATTACGAATAAATCTAAATTATACACAATGGACTCCATTGTAATCGTAAGTAATAAATAGATCGCAAATCAAGTTAAGTGTTACTGGTAAGTTTCATCACTGCACAAACTATTTTTTTAAATGAATACACCTTCATTATATAACATAGTTCCAGGTTACTTACCCCCAACCCTTAACCATTGTCTCTTTAATATCATATATTAGTCATTATAAGGCACGGTCAATCGGCATCCAAAAAAATACGATTTGTCAAAAAAAACCTCTATGTCCCTCATATTACTGTTTCGACCCACTGTGCGGCGATGGGCGGCGCGTATGACAATACCTACAAAGACCGAGAGCGCCGCTCAGCAAAGCAACACGCATTTTTGACGCGATTTTCCCGAAAACTAGCTTATATTTTTTTCGTACAAAATATGTTTCATTTTTTTTTCTGAATCTGCCTTTAAAATATTATTACTTAAAACGAGGTAACCTTATATTTTCATGCGGTAGTATATATTTTTCAACCAAAATAAAGGAGGTATTTTCATAATTTACTCAATTAGGCGAACGACTTTTCATAGTAGCCGGAGCCCCTGACCGAATATTTTAATTTGTCAGACCGTAAAAATTGTAATATTGGGTGTGCCATACTTTTTAATAATTTGTAGGTTTTTTAAAGATACTTTTCATCTCTGTAGGACGAGGGGCACATTTCTATCTAATGAGATGTGAGACTTCTTCTTTTTTTTATTAGCTCCATTATTTGACGGACTATCGAGTCGAGCCGCTTGACTCCGAAAGTCGTGCATGCCATAAATGCTTAACAAAGAATACTGTTTAGAAAATAATATACACTTGCATTACCATTTCAGTAATTAAGAAATCAAACATTATGTTATTCTTAAGGCACTAAAAAAGTGGTGCATCTTCGTTTTAGACCTTAGCCGGTTCCATAAAGAGAGAAAGAGAGTTTCGCGCGGGAAACGAAAAGGGAAGGATGGACCATATTTCTTCATTTTAGAAATTGTTTTTTTCGGGTCAATTATTGTGTTTGTGTGGTGGAATTTTCATGATAATTAGTGCTGTCGAAGAAAACAATGAAGTTAAAGTGATAATTATGGTGAAACGAGCTCTAATCGCGCCGTCTTACCCGGATCGTTGTTCCTGCGCTTAGCTTTCTTGTTGAGCATTGGAATGCGGAGCACCTCGCATTTCAATGAGTTAGGTTAGTTTAGTGTAAGTTTTAGTTATGTGTTGAAAAATGAAAATTAAAATGAAGAATAGTCTGTATGGCGTACAACCCAAGACGTTAAATAAGTATTTAAAAAAAAAGATAGAAAGAAAAAAAATAAACGTCATATAAACATTTTTGAGGTTATAATTATAAAATAACCTTACAAAAAAATTAATTGAGGTAGAATCCGATGGTTTTAGCAAATATTTTTAGAAGAAAGATGTCTCAAAGCATTGTTCACAAACTCATAAATAACGCTGAAACTGCTGAGAAAAAATTGGCCGATCTAAGAAGCAAGGTTTGCAAGTGTCTCCTATTAATATATAATGTTTTGTGATGTTATTTCAAATGCTAATATTCTTGCTATTATTTTTAGTTAGAAGATGTTAAGAGGTTTAAGGTTGAAGAAAAAATTAAAGACCTCACAAAAGAAAATGCTAGTCTTGCTTCTAATGTCGAAAATGCTATCAGTGAACTTGTCCGTCTGGAAACATTAAATGGAAAAAAGCAGTATGCTATACCTAGAACAGCCACTGCAGCAACAGCAGCAGGCAGTCATGTTGAATCTGCACCACTGAAAGTAGAGAAACAAGAGAAACCAGTGAGCAACAAAAAGGAAAAAAAAGAAAATGAACAAGTCAAGAAGACTAAGGAGAAACCTGCTGACTCAAGTGACACAGTAGATGTGCGAAAATTAGATTTTAGAATTGGAAAAATTATTGAAATTAACAAACACCCAGATGCTGATTCTTTGTATGTGGAGAAAATAGATTGTGGGGAAGCAAATCCACGCACTGTTGTTTCAGGGCTTGTGAATCATGTACCCATAGATGAAATGAGAGAAAGAATTGTAATGGTTTTGTGCAACTTGAAACCTGTTAAGGTATCTATCTGTGATAACTTATTATTATACAGACATTCTTTTCACAAAAGATATGTATACATAATATCTAGTTATAGGTAAACAGAAACAACAAGTAGGCTGCCATGTGACTACACATTTCAATGCAGAAAAAGTAAATTTAGTGAATTACTTACTAAATACTTTTTTGTCCTATGTTTCATCATAATTATAAATATTTTAAAAGTCAGAAGTAAAATAAATTAAAACACCAGATTTACAACCCTCTCAGGGTCAAGCCCAAAAACAGGTAAAGCATAACGAAACAACCTTGAATGAATGTGGAGTAAACTGAATTGCACTTTATTGCGTTCTAGCCAAACGTCACATTTAATTTAGCTGTCTTAGCAGAGTGATCCTTCTGTATGTCGTAAAGTAGTAGTAGAATAGTAATATTATATCTTATGTGATTTAGTTTCTGAATAATTTAGGAGTTCCCAATATTTATTTATTTTACATGGGGTTTATTTTATGTTGCAGATGAGGGGTGTAACTTCTGAAGCAATGGTAATGTGTGCGTCATCTCCAGAAAAGGTGGAAGTATTGATCCCTCCTAGTAACGCTGTTCCTGGTGATCTGGTGACTTGCGAAGGTTACCCTCGTGAGCCAGAAGCTCAACTTAATCCTAAGAAGAAAATATTTGAAACTTGTTCTCCAGACTTAAAAACAAATGATGATAAAGTAGCTTGTTATAAGGGTAGCCCACTGGTTATTGCCGGCAAAGGGCCTGTTGTAGCGCCTACATTGAAAGGTGTAAATGTTAAATAAAATCTGTTCAAATGTTAGTTTTACCAGTGTTCAATAAATTATTTAAGCTACATTATTTTGACTATCTTTTATTTCTATCCTGATTTGTCTAACTACACCAATCTAATGTGGGATTTGCTTGACCTTAGTTTCACACTGAAACGGCAGAAACGCAGTGAGCAGTTATATTGTCTACTGTCAAAGCATTATTATGGCTTTGTTACACTGAATGTCTGCGGCTCGAGCAATATCGTGACACAGCGAGCCAACACGCCGCTAAGCGTATCTATATTTCAGTTTAATTTAAAGATCATAATGCTGCTCGTCGCGTCGCTTCCATTTTAAGCCTGGGTCTTCCTTGGCTTGAGGTGATTGCGAGGCGACTGATGAGCATATGTTATAAATTGCGGACGCAGTTGGTGCTTGGTGCCTTAAGGGCCACTTCACGTCCTATTCCCTGTGTAGTGTAGAGGTCTCTTTCGAGGGCGCCGGTCCAGATGGTATCCCACCGTGTTTCATCCGTTCATGCTTTGGTGGTCTGGCTAAGCCCCTCTACATCTTGTTTGCTAAGTCGCTCCTCTCCGGCGTTTTTCCGGATAAATGGAAAATAGCTTACATCATTCCCATTCACAATTCTGGCGATCTGAGCGACTGCTCTAATTACAGGCCTATTAACATTCTCTCTTGTTTTGCCAAAGTGTTTGAGTTGTTTTTATATGAGCACCTATAACTACTATCAGCTCAGTCCGCATATTAACCCACAACAACGTGGCTTTGTTAGGGGCAAATCCACAGTCAGTAATCTTGTAGAATATAACGATTTTATTTGTAACGTATTGGACGGCCACGCAATTTACACGAATTTTCAAAAAGCATTCGATAGAGTTAGCCACACGGTTCTTTTTTGTAAGCTTGAATCGATGGGTTTACTTCGCTGGTTGCAATCTTACTTATCGAACCGTAGTCAACTTGTTGCGGTTAAGTGTTACCAGTCACTACCGGTCCCGATTACATCTGGTGTCCCTCAGGGTTTGTACTTGGATCCCCTTCTTTTATTTTGTATATGAACGACCGAATCCTGAAGCTCAAAAATTTGGCGTTACTATATGCGGATGACTAAGATTTACCCACAGGTTACCACAACGCAGCACTGCCTGGCCCTTCAATCGGACATAGATACACTTCATGAATGGTGCAAACAGAACGGTATGACGCTGAGTGTCAGAAAATGTTCTGTGGTGATGTTTACTCGCGCCAAAACCCCTATTATTTACTAATACAATATTGAAGGTGTACCTCTTGAAAGTAAATGAAACGTCAGAGAACGTCTAGGTGTTGTTTTTGACTATGAACTTAGTTTCAGAGATGAGAGAAAATGTGGTCTTATTCCGCTCTTAACTGTTAAGCCGTCTCGAGTACCACCACTATATACGCACATTGATAGGATGGAGGCGATATAGAGGCGGTTCCTTAGGTTACTAGCGTATAGGCATGGACTTAACGCAATCTGCTCCCCTATAGAGATCGACTGCAGTATTTCAAACATCAAGTTGTCTTCATAAGCGTCGCAAGGCACATGGGATATTTTACTTGCACAAAATCCTGAGTCGGTCAGTATCTACATCGGTTCTATCCAAAATAAGCATTACAATACTTTAACGCTCTCTTAGGATCCCCCAAACATTCGAACTGCCTTCTCTGCACTAGCAATGTGTCATCTTTCATCGTTTGACGACATCCGTGGTGTAGTGGCTGAGTATGCTGGGTTTCAAGGCTTCGCCTCTCCAAGGTCCCGGGTTTGATTCCCGGTCGGGTAGATGTAGAGATCATAATTTTCTATATTGCCCTAACAATATTACACCAAACGATTTTGTAATATATAAACTTGAGTTAAAGGTCAAAAGAAATCTTGCTTTAGGGATATTTTTGGCAATTGCCTGTTTCACAATGTCCTACTATATGTTATGGTTATAACGTTATGTGTCCAATACTTCATTCTATTTAAATTATTCGTTGGTTAATGCTGATTGTCAATGGTGAAAGTGGCCTTAACTCTGATAAACTGTTTAAAAAAATTGAAAAATAAAACGATTTTTAAGCAATGTCAACAATATATTTTACATTACACATCTAATTCAATATGAGTTTTTCTATAAACAACAATTTACTATATTATTATGTAGAAATTTCATTTCTATTTCAGAGATAGAAAAATAGATAAATGTGACAATGCAACATTAACACTGAGACCACATTAAGCATTAATTACCACACATTACAATTATGAGTTTGATTTCGTGGTCCTGTTCACAGCTCCCACTTGTTACAATTTATAAACATCAACATTTTCAACTTGTGAGTACACTTTTGTAAACTACCAGATACAGTGTGGTATAGAAAAACTATTTATTTATCAAGTGTCTGAGAGGCAGTACGAAAATATTCCTTTATCAGCATTTAATAACAACTTTGTCCAATATTTTGTTTTATTTTTTATAATATAAATGTAATTATTAATATCAATAAATTCTACACCTTAAAACTACTTACAGTAGTAGGTATATTTTTGGGGCAAGGACTCACTTTTTTAGGAATCTACTTTGTCTGCATATTTTATTTTTGAAATTTAATGGTGCGATTAAAATTTAACAATCTACCAAATTGTTGCATTTTCAATAATATAGTGCTAAGTAATTTGAAAACTTTCTAAATTTCTAATGTGAGGGGCAAGCAGCCTAGTCTATATAAAACATCACTAAATGGTTTGTACTTTAGTAAATGTGGATTGTTGATGGTAAAACTAAAATTATTGAGATGCAGTTATAATTACCGAGGATGGATGGATTGGAAAAGAAATAATATCATAAAATACAAACATTACAATATGAGCAACTAAATAATGACGAACAGGTTATAGTCCGTTTTTCTTTATTGTCAAATATTGTAAACAATACTAAGTTAAAAGAAATAGTATATCTAGTAATAAATTTATTTACTATTTGATTTACAAACATCTCAATGTTGAACGATCAATTGCTTAAGTAGGGTATAAATTTCGAGTTCATATTATTTTAAAAAGGAATGTCAAGATTGCTTACAATATTTGTCCAAAAAAACGGACTTTACACTAGAAATGATTTAGTAATCTGATTTGAAAGAGGGTCATTATTTTTGGCTATGAATAAGTACTTTGTTACGGTAGAAAATGTGGACGTTTATTATTATGAAATAGGCTTATTATTAAAATTACTATTATTATTAGAATCTGACTATCTTCGACTTGCACCAGATATGTTGATAATTAATTACAGTTATAATAATATATTTTTTTACAATGTACTTGTTTGTAACTACTATCAAAGCCAGCAGCGGCTAAATGGGTATCATCACTCTAAAAAAATATTATATAATAAATAATTATTTTTAAGATCAATTCCTTCAGTTGATAAATACTTACTATAGAAGATGGATTGACCTGGATAAAATATATACCTACTATAATTACATAATATTATAATATTCTTGAACAAAGTTTTAGGGTTAGTGTTATACTACCATTCACCCTAAATATTAAACTACATACTACTTTTGACGTGCTGATTAAATGATGTTATTAATTCTTTGACTCTGCAATTTAAGTCAACACTAACAATACCAAGTACCTTTCAACGAATAAGAATTATCATTACTTCTGCATAACATTACGAAGCACATTTAAATTTAAATGAATACAGAGATATTTTGACAACAAATGGACGACGTGTTAAACTTGTTTGTATGGTAAATCTACAACAAAACTACAAACTGTGGTTAGGCCAATATACATCAAACTGTAACACATTAACAAATTTACTTTTTATCTATCTATTAAATATAAAATGTACTCTTATGATAAGTCTTTTCCTATTTTAAGTTAAGAAAAATTGTTATTTATTTGAGGCTGTAGTTAGAAATGCAAAACAATCGACATATTTTATCGTGTTAGTGTGATGTTTGAAGTCTTATTTTGGTAGAATTGTCACGATTATTTATGCTAGCGGTGCGCTTAGACGCGCGATTTTTTAACGTTAATCGCGGCAATCGATAAAATTAATCGTCTTTTTATCATGCTCAAAAAGGTTTTTATTTATTAATTTTAATGAAATCATATGATATTAAAAGCAATACGAATTGCCTTACCAATTCAATAATGTGGGATAGCATATTTTAGGAATTTAGGGAATATTTTTTTATCGATGCGATAAACTCTATTGAAGCGTGCATGTTCCCTTACAGATAGCTGAAAATACTTTGGTCTAGCTAGAGTCTAGATGAAACTCACAGAATACCTTTGTGATGTCAATGTTTATATTTGGATATAGAACACAGGAAAATGAACTACATTGCTACTACTACTCGTTGATAATACACATAAAATTTTCTGAGCAATGTACAAAAAAACCAAAATTCACAGTTTTGTTCTTATATCCAACAAAACAACATACTTATGAATAAATATACACAATAAATCTTTGGTAAAATCAAAATGACATTAACTATTTCTGTGATATAAGAAGAAAGATACACCAACACCATTGATAAGTCGATAATAAGTATGACAAATATTAGTCTAATATTATGATAAACAAATAATATTTATGTTATATAATATATCAATAAGAATAAAATAGAACAATGAAGTAAATGGCTCCTTAAAATTACAAGCGAACTAAGACAATATATCATTGAATATACAGGATGTTGTTTTGGTCAGTGACAACCGACTCAGGGATGATTATATGAGTTACGCTTATTCTAAAAAAATGTTTGCTTTAAATTCTGAGCTAGTTTTATACAAGAAAACCTCTTCATAACATTAAAAAAAAATACAAAACTAATGGGAAAACTCGCACCCTAGCGCGTAGCTAGCGCTTGTCTACGAAATACTACGCCGTAGCTAGTAAGCTACGAAGAGGCTACCTGGTGTTGGTAATTTTAACTAGATTGCTGTACCGCATTCTTTTTTGGGTTTTTGCATTTTAAAAAAAATTTTGGCATCAGTATCGTTTGTACAGCCACCCCTGAGTCGCTCGTCGCTGACCAAAACAACACCGTGTATTACGATATATTGATTGACATACATACAAAGAAGTTCTTTTATATAAATTAAATTCATATATAAACTAGTGTATATAATTACGTCACTAAATCTAAAATATTGACACGGGCTGATATTAAATTATCTGCGGTAATATTTCTCTGAGCAAGTTAGGCCTTAGAATATGAAAACGTATAAAATGATACGTTGATTATATTGACATTGATAACTATTGACATAATAATAGCAAACATTTTGTCCTTTGTAAGCACATGAATTAAAACAAACAACGAACAATATTTCGCACTTAAGATACATTAAAATATTGTAATCATCAAATTAATATTATGCATAGATGAAGTCAAATTACTTATTATTTCTTTGCATTTAAAAGTATACCTTATAGATGTATGATGTAACACTGAATGTACTGTTGCCAATTTGTCTTTTGACACTTCAAAATACATCATTTTACTATGTAAGTTTACTTAATTTAATTCTTAACCTAGCGGATACTTGATACAAAAATATAAATGATCTCGATGACATATTTGAGATAAATAAGGATAGGCGAATATAGACAATACTTAATAGACAGAAAAGTCCATGGAGTAATACTGTATAAAAATAAATCTATTCACAAAAATATAGAAATTTATATAAATGTGTACTATAGGTGGATACTTTTGTGACACATAAAAAAATATATTGCACTTTTAAAATAGAGACCATAGTAAAATATTAAGATTTTTAAAATGTCTAATGGCACAGACAGGACTATAAAATGTAATAAGGTGGGCAAGCAACTTATATTTAAACATGTCTACCGCTTAAAATTTACATATTTTGAAGGAAGACCACTGTCACGTACAAATAATAAAAATATTTTCCTTACATTAGTACTTTTCTTATCTGAACATGTAAATGGAATGTGGTAGAGTTGATTTGTTCGCGAAATGCAATCAGTGTCGAAATTAAAACGATCGTCTATAGAAGGATAACGCATGGGATATCATTCTAATCCTCAAAATACACCACTTTTTATAAGGGACCAATATCAGTCGATAAATTCTTACTATTCTTCTTCTCCAAATTTATGTATGTACTTCATATTATTATTATCCTAAGGTTAAAGTAGTAAATTTTAGTGAAAGAAATATCGTTTAATATGTAAGGATAATATGGAGTACATTAATTGGGAGGGAAATGAAAAGTAAGGAGACAAAAGTGACATCAGAAATATCTTAGTTTTGCGGTTGGCCTATAACATTTTTTTTTCAATCTTCGTTCTAAGTCAATTATAGTTTTACGATTTCGATATTGTCCCCATACGTGAAGTTTCTATGCGTGGTATTTGAGTATTAGATTTTGCGCTACTTTATAGACTTGACAATAAAATCATAATTTATAAGCAAATTATTCGTCCAATCACAAATGCTACTTAACTGACTTCCTTACATAACAACATAATCATACGTAGCTTAGTTAATTTGTGTCATTTATTCGATCGATAATCACTATCGTCATTTAATTTTGTTTCGAATAAACTGACGTTTTAAAACCGCCAGTCATCGTTGCGACAATCGTCATTTGCATTCGTCATATCCACAATAAATTATCAATTTTATGAACATTCCTGTCGTTATGTTGGTGGTAGTGTTCGTATACCTGTCTAAAGCTGTGTGGGCGGGAATCGGCGTTGCGGCTTGCTGCGGCGCTGCGCAAGCGTCGATTGCGACACAGGGCCCAGCACTTGAGGGGTTAATGGCGACGCTGTCATCGCCTGTAAAATTGATTTAGAAAATTATGTATGGGTGATTTGAGGTCATCCTGTAATCCTAAACTAACGGGCAAGGTGTTTTTTTATAATATGGATGTTTAACTGACATAATTTACCACCATTATATTGAACATGTTTTGTTAAAAGAAATATATTTCATTTCATTTCAATAAACTTGCATCTGCGTAAAAAAAATAACAACACATTAGTTGACGACTATGCTGCATACACACATGCCTGCAAAACAGTTCAGCGGCTTGCGTGCCAGTTACTGGCATGTGAAAGTCTAGCAATTAACGTCCTTGGATGTCATTATTCATACTAATAATAATCACACGCGCCAGTTTTACAGCTCCCTGCGTCGCCTCCCTCACACTGCATGCCAGTAAGCGCAAACTTACACATAGAAGTAGATGGCACATGTAAGGAGCAGGCATGCAAGTGTGCCAGCTACAGGCATGAGTTTCGCCGCCTTAAACGTCAAATATTTACTGGGCAGTACAGCGAGCCAAGCCGCTTAGTCAAGTAACGTAACGTTACGTTACGGCAACACGCTCAAGGCAGTCTCCAGAGGTGGCAGCTTGACAGGCACTTAAATCCTTCTCACACAATAGTATGGTAAGGCTGAGAGAAATGCCATTGCGAAGATGTTAACGAACTGATCGCCACATGAGTGCTGCGATGTCGCAACATTGTTGCGCAATGCCTGCCTTGCCTCGTATCCTTGAATGATTTTTTACCCATTCTGCTTTATCTCTGTTTAAATTGTAGTTAAATAAATAAATAAATGATTTATTAATGAACAAAATGTATTTATGGTAACAAAAAGGACTTATATTAAGAGACTTATTATAGTATTTGTCTGAACTAGGTTGGACCTGTGTTTCAGACTATAAAAGAACTATGTTAGCAAACAAATTACAATAAACTTACAAAGATAACACGAACAAAACCTTCAGCTAACTATTAATTTACCCTATTTAATACCTACTGGATGATGACAAACAGGTCTTCAGACTCATCATATGACAGTTTTTTAAGATACTGATCTAATTTTACTTTACAGTTATGGTAATTAAGTTCGTGCTTAATATACCGTTTAATCTATTATATAATAACGATCCAATAAAACTAAAGAACCTATTAGTAAAAGAAAATTTCGAAATCCATTGTGGAGTGCAGACTTTATCCATCCTTCTTTTGTTAGTTACGTCGGGTTTATAAGGGAGCAGTGCGTGTTGTTTTAAAATGGTGTGCTGTATGAAAAGCTGGCGCACAGTAAGCACTTTGCAAAAATTGTATAGCAATTCTGTTGGATATAAAAAAGGTAAGGAATTGGCTTCTTTAAAATAGCTCTTTGGGCACGCTCTAGAGGTATTAAAACAGTTTTGGGTGCTACACCCCAGGATGTAATACAGTACTGTATTATAGATTGACCTAAGGCTTGGTATACTTGCGTAATGAGTTTTTTATCCGCGATAAATCGTATTTTTTTAAATATGTATATTAATTTACGCACCCTAAGAGCTAAAAGCTATGTATGTGCGGTCTAAAAGAAAGGGTTTCATCGAGTGTAACCCCTAAATATTTTACGGTGCAAGTGCTTGCAATAGAGGGACAACAACATATACTGTTGAATTTAGGGTCATGACCTTTTGGTGTGCATGCAACTTGTGTGCGTCTTTGTTGTGTGTTCGGCGCATGCTAAAGCGTGTGTATTTGGTCTTGTCGACGTTCAATGTTAGTAAGTTGCGGCGAAGCCAGTTATTAACAACAGTAAATTCTTTTTGTGCATTTTCATACAGGTCTTTATCAGTTTTTCCTGTGAAAATGAGTGCAGTATCGTCGGCGTAGGATATTATTTGCCATGTTCTAGATTTAAATTACACAGGTCATTTGTATACACGAGAAACAGAGTAGGGCCCAGGATGCTGCCTTGAGGAACACCGAAACCAGAACCTCTTTGCTCCTCACTCACTATTTTATCTATTCTAACACATTGCGACCGGTCACTTAAGTAGTCAGAGAAAAGATTTAACTGATTTCCTCTTACACCTAGTGCTTCCAGTTTTTGTAAAAGTATTGGAATGGATATTGTATCAAAAGCCTTAGCTAAATCAACAAAAAATCCTAAGGTTTTGTTTCCTTCACCAAGCTCTTTCGTGGTGTATTCCGTTAGGCTATGTACGGCGTCCGCCGTCGACAGTTTTGGTCTGAAACCGAATTGCGCTGGAGAGAAAAGCTTGTATTTTTCGATAAAGTTTACTAGCCTATTATTAATGATTTTCTCCAAGATTTTGGATATTGAAGGAAGCAAAGATATTGGCCTGTAGTTGGTGACTAAGTCTTTGCTTCCGTTTTTATGGATTGGGATGACCACCGCTTTCTTGAGACATTTAGGAAACACTCCTTTTGACAGACAGATACTGAAAATATGTGTTAAAGGTAAAACTAAGATTTGCTTAAATCGTTTGAGTATCTTATTGCTAATATTATCCCACCCAGCTGCACAATCATCTCTTAATTTCGAAATAATTTGGCATACTTCCTCTTCATCTGTATCTAATAGGACAAAACTGTGTGGGCAGTTAGGGAGGGATATTGAGTGTTGGAGCGTTTGGTTATAAATTTGTTCAGCAAGGTTCTTACCTACGTTAGCGAAAGGATAGCAATAGGTGCGGAGAAGAGTGCGAAAGTAACAAATTTGAACTTGATTCACGCTGTTTTGTCATTAAAGTTACGGTTTTGATATGTCTCCAAAGAAGTTTGCTGTTGTTACGAGTTAGAATAACTATGGAGCTGATACTTGAAAGCGCCTGTTGTTTCATCTACATGTAAAAGTTTTACACGGATTGCGCCGCGACAGAGACAAGCAACCAAAACAGTAGACCTATTCGCTGTGTGCGAAGTAGGTGGTGTGGGAACCCGAATCGATAACAGCGCTCGCAGCGGCCAAAAAAGACATCGTCGGAGGACTTCTCCCTGTTACCAATTCTCTATCACTTTCTATACAAAATTTAATAATGCTTAATTAAAAAAATAAAATAATCGACACTAAAGATTAACCAGAAGAAATAAATGAATGATGTAACAATATTTTACTGAAATAATTTAGTGTCATTTCATCGTCCGACAGGGCTTGGAAACCGTTTTTTTTTTGAACCGGTTTGACGAAAATACAGGTGGAACTTTTTGAAAAAGGTTATGTTCCTTTAAACCGGTTTGGAAAAATATGGGTATTTTGCATTAACCGGTTCAACTTTTCGTTCAGGCAGGACAACCACTCTGAACTTCGTTGAGATATGCAAGCGGTGATCGCATCTGACGTTTGTATCTGAATCTGATAATTAGTTTAACATCTTTTGAAGAATATTCGGTCTAAAAACAAGTTGCGTTGCGATCGTCGCGAGCGGCTACGAATTAACAGGTTAATTGAGGTTCACAGTATCGCTCTTATTTAGTTCCGCTCCGGAACGGAATTTTACGATAAAACCGGTTTAACCGTTATAATACCGGTAAATCTTGAACCGGTTTCAAGCCTTAGCCGCCAATAGTTTGTGACGCTGTTGTCGCGCACGGTCCCTATATCACCTACATAGTGTCGCACCTTCTAAGCATCTGAGCTGTTTACGCCGCGGTCCAACCAATCAGATCGTCCCAAGGTGGCTTGATCATCGTTCGGTGCCAGCAGCCAATCCTAGCGTCCTACATGGAGCGGCGGCACGTCGTTCGGCGCGGGCAGTGATCACTGTCACTGACGAGTGCGCATAGCGTCGTACAAAATGTTTGCTACAATATCATTTTTCACTGACACCGATGTATACGTTACTAATCGCCATCCGTCGTCACTGTGCCGGCTCTGTTGTGAGCGTCAACGTTATATACCTAATAATGTTATCGAACTACCTATTCATAAATTTAAATTACATGTCAAAACCACCCTAATGTCGAAGGGGTATTATAAAATTCAAGACTATCTTAATGCTTCAACACCCGAGCGGTTGCAGGCAACCGCATAACAATAGAATTTGCATTGTGTCTCGTTCACATACTCTTGAGGGATTAATGACGAAAATGTATGGATAGTCCAGCCTGCACCAAACTGATGTACCTGCCTGTTTATTTTGATTTGTATCATTTTTGAGGCAGCTATTGGTGACTGAGTTTATTCCGGCGTTTCTTCTCAGCACTTGCCAAATTGTCTGTATCTTGTCTCGAAGCGCTAGTAGGGCCCAAAGGTTAAGGAGTCATGTTCTAGCCCCATATAGGCCATAATAATTGATATAACACTAATTATTGACGTTCATAAGTGGCAATTTGTGTCCTAAATTGAATAAATTATTTTTGACTTTGCGGATGGAACTGTTGCAAGTGAGCAGTGTACACTACCTGGTAGGTGAGGTCGGCGGCGGGCGGGGGGGGGGGGGCTCGTCGAGCGGCTCGGCGCGCGCGGCGGGCGGCTGGCCGGGCTGCAGCCACGACCTGCTGCAAGCGAGCAGCGTACACTACCTGGTAAGTGAGGTCGGCGGCGGGCGGGGGGGGGGGCTCGTCGAGCGGCTCGGCGCGCGCGGCGGGCGGCTGGCCGGGCTGCAGCCACGACCTGCTGCAAGCGAGCAGCGTACACTACCTGGTAGGTGAGGTCGACGGCGCGGCGCAGGTCGGCGGCTGGCGGCAGCTCGTCGAGCGGCTCGGTGCGCGCGGCGGGCGGCTGGCCGGGCTGCAGCCACGACCTGCTGCAAGCGAGCAGCGTACACTACCTGGTAGGTGAGGTCGACGGCGCGGCGCAGGTCGGCGGCTGGCGGCAGCTCGTCGAGCGGCTCGGTGCGCGCGGCGGGCGGCTGGCCGGGCTGCAGCCACGACCTGCTGCAAGCGAGCAGCGTACACTACCTGGTAGGTGAGGTCGACGGCGCGGCGCAGGTCGGCGGCTGGCGGCAGCTCGTCGAGCGGCTCGGTGCGCGCGGCGGGCGGCTGGCCGGGCTGCAGCCACGACCTGCTGCAAGCGAGCAGCGTACACTACCTGGTAGGTGAGGTCGACGGCGCGGCGCAGGTCGGCGGCTGGCGGCAGCTCGTCGAGCGGCTCGGTGCGCGCGGCGGGCGGCTGGCCGGGCTGCAGCCACGACCTGCTGCAAGCGAGCAGCGTACACTACCTGGTAGGTGAGGTCGACGGCGCGGCGCAGGTCGGCGGCTGGCGGCAGCTCGTCGAGCGGCTCGGTGCGCGCGGCGGGCGGCTGGCCGGGCTGCAGCCACGCCTCGCGCAGCAGCTCCGCGGCGCACGGCCGCAGCGCCGGCTCCAGCTGCAGCATGCGCCGCACGCAGCCGCGCGCCTCGCCCGACACGCCGCGCCACACGCCAGACGATAGCTCCACCTGGAACACAATCATAAACTGCCTAGATTTGTTCTTTTGTTCACGAGCCGAATTTGAGAGAGTGACACTACACATAATCTGTTACCGTAAGTAAATTTTTAGAATTTCATTTATTGTGACTATTTATGATATAAAAAAATATTTAAAATAACGGGAACAAGTCGTTTGCAGTACTTAGTAAGTAACAAAGTTTGAGTTTTTGGAAAAGTAAGTGCGTAAAAGTAATACAAGTAAAACTAATTTGTGATAAAATTGGCTTTTTCTAGGGCTATAAATAGAAAAATAAACTCTAGCTAGGTCTTATTACTAAAGAAATTGTAGTCAATCTAAGCCCTCAGCCCTCCAAGAGGACGCTGATTTTCAAACAAATGAAATGAAAAGCATTAACGTCAATAAAAAAATATATATATTATTTTTCGGATGCATAAAGATCAAATACGCCTACCACCGAGTTAAAA
Organism: Pyrausta purpuralis; assembly: GCA_963924145.1. Lineage (NCBI taxonomy): Eukaryota > Metazoa > Arthropoda > Insecta > Lepidoptera > Crambidae > Pyrausta > Pyrausta purpuralis. Next base: position 13,619,654 of record OZ001650.1, read on the forward strand.
GAAATATTAATAAAGTCTAGCGGTCCCGGCGGACTTCATGTCGGGGCAAAGCTGAACCCAAAAAGATCAAAATCGATACACCGGTTACAAGTGTCTGTGTTCCTAATTTCTTTTCAAGATAAAAATAAAGAGTATAAAATAAAAAAATACTGTAATATAAAACTACAAACGTATTATTTATTTGAAACGTTTCTTTATAAGACTGAACGAAGCCTCTCCATCGTTAATTGTGAGATTTTGTGCTTATCATTTGTGTGAAAATTCATGCTTTGCTATATTCCTTCTCTTTAATGCACTGCACTTCGTAGAACGCACTGCAACCAATCCTTAAGTCCGATTTTTATTTGTCTGCTACAAGATTGATTGCATAAGTAGATGATGATAGCAAATTGGAAAGTAAGAAGAGCATTATGTCTCGGTGAGAACCTAATTAATAAGTACTAATAATTTAAATAGCATAAAATACACACCCCAAATAGAATTGTAAAGGCTTAAGGTACATTATCAGTTTAACATAGTTACAAATATTGAGAATTAAAATTACAAACATTAAATTAGATACCTATTTTGTTATTATCTTGTCCATAAAACATTTAAAATAAAGCCGCAGCCACAATAAACTTAACATTCAATAAACAACCCAATTAAGAAGTAGAACCTAAGAAACCTTACCTTCCCAGATTCAATTCTAGCTAATATAGCTTCAGGAGTGTCGTCCCCCGTCGAAGCAAACGGTGTTCTGCCGGACAGCATGATGTAGGCTAAAACACCTGAATAAGAAGTCATCATTGGTCAGTAAAGAGGTAGGCAGCAGTCATATTTTATTGAAATTCGTTACGCACGAAATGCGCATTTGCCAGACCTAAATGCACCTGTAAATTACACCGCTCAACAAAAAAAACTTGTGCTATTTTTCTAATCTTTATGATCCAAAATTAAGGAAAAAAACTATTTTTCAAGTTTGGTTTTGTGGTAATTAAAATAGTGGGTAATAAAACGTTTACATAGAAACTAACTGTCACAGCGAACGTTGTACCTTTTTGATATCCCCGGAATATCGAATTATTACTAATTATTATGCCATTCGTAATAAAGACCAATATAATATAGTAAAATTCATTTAAATCGGTCCATCCGTTCTTGACTCTTTTTCATGCCGCACGGTCAGCTTTTTGAGCTCTTTTACACAAAAAATCGGAAAAATATAATAAATCATGATGGGAAGATTTATTTATTTTATTTAAATCTACAAATTACAATTACAAATTTCATGACTATCTTCATGTGACAAAAGTCATTGCGAAGTTGGTTCCGTGAATGCCGATGCCGCGTGCCGTGTGCCGCATAGAAGCGGGCGCATTTAAAATGTTGTTTGCAGACATGTGGAATCAATACACACCTAAAATAGTAGATTGTTATACAAGGGGAGAAAGTGACCCATTTCACTTGAGAAGTTCTTGGCGCTCGAACGGAGTGAGAGCGCTTATAATTCGAGAGTGAAATGGGTGCTTTCACCCGAGTTATACATACTATTTTTCATTTCGACTGTGAGAAAAAATAAATAAATTTATTTAGATATTATGTTGTTTGGCGAGAGATGAAATCTCAAGTTTTACATCACATATCAGTTTGTTTACTGTCTTTATACATAAAACACAAGATTAGAAGGACAGTAAAAGTACGGAAGATAACATACTACATAAAACGCGGACGATATCAAATATTTCAAATCATTGTTAAAAATATCTATCGATTTTTTCTCACAGACAATAATAATAGGAGTAGAACGCAACCTTGCGACAACAAGGTTACTTGTCACCAAAACTACCACCGATTATGTCATATTCCATCCAGGTTCAATTTTGCCTCATGAGATAGCGCTATGAATGACAGCTTAAGGTGGGAGTGAATAAGAAGATTAATGAACAACAAAAATGGCGGCAAGTCGCCTCCGCCTGCTTAATAATCTATGCAATAATCGACCAAATTAAAAAATATATCGTCAAAGACAAACAAAGTGTGACAATTTAAAATGAAAAAAAAGTGACACTATGTATGGCGAGAAACCGAAATATATTTTTAGATTTTAAATTGTAAAATATTAGACCAATTGTACATTTTTCAAATCAGTGACCATTATAAACACGCTTTTAATGTTTAGCTAATCTTCAAAATATGAAAAGCTTGTTTATTTTAATAATATAATGTGACTCAATTACCTTTAGCCCCATGTCTGATCGTAGCAATTAAAACTATTCTCTGTAATTAAGGTGCATTCAGGTCTGGCGAATACGTACTTTGTGCATTTAATGTTAAATCACGTACCTAAACTCCAAATATCGCAAGCGGCATCGTAGCCCGCCCGTTTTAACACCTCGGGCGCGACGAAGTTGGCGGTGTAACACGGCGTCATGAGAAGACCGTTTTCGGCGCGCAACTGTTTCGCGAGACCAAAATCTACGAGCCGAATGTCTTCCGGCCTCCGTTCCGCTGTCGCGAAGAGGATGTTTGACGGTTTGATGTCCCTAAAAATTATAATAATAATCTACTGTTTCATGTTACCATCAATCATACAGGGATCAGTCAAATGCACAAGAAATGTTATTGCACAGGTGTGTGTTAAGATAAATGCACTGTCATAGTTTGTTGACAGGAAAATCCGTCATGATTGGAGATCCGTCCGATTGCTTTTCGAAGCACGAGAATGTACCCATACTTTACCAATAAATTCATGACTCTTAGCTGTTGTTGTCTAACAGACTTCAATGTGTAAGTAAATTCAAGACACAAAAAAAATGTTCTAATACGCAGTTTGGACGCATGCAAGCGGACTCGACCTCCAAAAACCGTTTCGAACGATACTACCGATTGGAAATTAAATATGTTCAGTTAAGGTGTATCTCTTTTTCTCTATGTGTATGAATTTATCTCTCTATCTTACCCGGTTATTGTAGGAATGGACCTATCACACCCCTCCCGCTTCCCCACTCTCCCGCCCGCGCTTTTTCGTGTCAATACAGTACACATTTCTTTGCGTCATAGCGCAGTGACAGCTCCAAACTTCATGTGTATGTAAAGCTATAATGGACAGGGCACATAGCGCGTATATTTATATCTCTCATTTTTATTTTCCCATTATTTGTAGGTATGTGTGTGCACCTGCTCACCTGTGCACGACGCAGTGCCTGTGCAGGAGGCCGAGGTAATCGAACTTTTTTCGTGTGATATTTCGATTGCGAGTTTAACCATTTTACCTTTAAAATCAAGTAAAAAATCTACACGTATAAAAACTAACACACGGACAAAGTCTAAATACATAGAAATCGTGACCCTGAGAAATCACAACCTATTTTTTCTTCGACAAAGAAAATTCGATCGGTGAACTTTTTTCGTATACGAATTGCACGAAAATTGTCCCCCAGGTAATGCAATGCACGGCCTGCAGCACGTTTCGCAACCATGTGCTCCGGCAAGTAGCGCCTCAGTGTGTGCGCTAGCTTACATGTGACTGCTTCGTTGGTGTAGTGGTTAGTCCGCTAGGTCCCTACCCAACAGGTCCCGGGTTCGAATATTGAGTCGGGCAGAAATTTGTTCCTGTCTTGTAAATACTCGGAATTTAGAACCTCCGTGGTGTAGTGGCTATGCACGCTGGGTTTCAAGGCGTTGCCGCTCCGAGGTTCCGGGTTCGATTCCCGGTCGGGTAAAAATAATAATTTTCTTAATTGTCTCGGGTCCGGGTGTTGTGGTATCATCGTTGTCTGATTTCCATAACACAAGTGCATTAGCTACTTACTTTGAGATCACAGCAATGTAAAGGTTTTTCAACAAGAACTTTGTTTTTCAATTGGGGCAACACCAACAACATATCAGTTTTGACATTTAGTTTTTTGACCTATTCGTAGTAGATGCTTCGGCAATTGCTACAATGAATTCAATTTCGCTCGAAAATCGCATAAAAATAATTAAAATCCACTATGAAAATGGTGGTTGTTCGTTCTTCGATCAATTTATTGCTAACCAAATTTCCCGATCGCATAATTTTACGAAATTCAGCTGTTAAATGGCCAGTCAGATCGTGTGATTTAACACCACTGGATTATTTTTTGTGGGGCTATGTTAAGGGCAGAGTCTACACGGAGCCAATAGAATCGATCGCAGCCTTAAAACTCAAAATCCGTGTCATGATTAACGAAGACTCGCCATTTTGCCAAAAAGTGATTAAAAACTTTGATGAAAGAATCGACATTTGCCAGATATCATTTTTCATTCATAATTGCCAAAATTTTCTCTTCGTAATACAATAAAAAATTGAATCATCTTCATCTAAACTTTGTTTTATTTTGTTTTAGAAAACAAAGTTTTTGTTGAAAAACCCTTTATGTTATTTGTGTCCAATATTAATATTAAATTAATTATTTAATTATATTAATATTAACTATGGGCCTCATAAAGAAGCTCAAAATCACACAACGAGCGATGGAGAGGGCTATGCTGGGTGTTTCTCTACGTGATTGAATCAGAAATGAGGAGATACGTAGAAGAACTAAGGTAACGGACATCGCCTTGAGAATCAGTAAGCTCAAGTGGCAATGGGCAGGGCACATAGCGCGAACAACTGATGGCCGTTGGGGCAGGAAAGTTCTAGATTGGAGACCCTTCGACCAAAGACGGAGCGTAGGACTTCCACCAACAAGATGGACAGACGACCTTAAAAAGATCGCAGGATCAAACTGGATGCAGACCGCTAGTGATCGGTCGCTGTGGAAAGCCGTGGGGGAGGCCTATGTTCAGCAGTGAACGTCTTTTGGCTGAGAATGATGATGATGATGATTAATATTAAAATGAATCACCTGTGCACGACGCAGTGCCTGTGCAGATAGTGCACGGCCTGCAGCACGTTCCGCAACATGGGCGCCGCCTCGTGCTCCGGCAGGTAGCGTCGTTGCGTTATATGTTCCAACAGTTCGCCGCCGCGACACAGCTCGGTGACCGCGAGTATGCGACCGCCCTCCTCGTACACGCCGCGGAGGGTTATTATGTGAGGGTGCTGGCTGTATCTGTGGAATCATAGACCATAAAATCGTGACATTAAAAAAAAACATTTTAGTCATACAATTCTTATCCCTTTGGAACAGAACAAGAGCGAGATGTCACTAGCAGCAAATTGTGTGATAACAATAAAAAGTAAAAAACTAAAACCCAACTACGACAAAAAACGACGCTGAAAAAGTATAAAACAAGATTTTCAGAATACTGAACTGAACAAAGTTGCTAATGTAGTTGCAAGTAAATGGAAACAGTAGACTGTACCAAGATGCCTTCGTTGTAAATTGACAATAATGCCATACAATACTATTCTGAAGTATGCAATATTCACTATGTAGAGATAAATTTTCATGTTTCGAAAACCTCAGTCACACGTTGTCAAAGTGCTACGGTAGGTAGGTATATGTAACGTGTGACTACGCCTATATATATATATATTCAAAATGTACAAGTAAAGCGCTTTCAAATGATACCAAACACGGCATATTTATCTTAACTTTATTTTTTTACTCTGTATGTTTTTTTTCCGCTAGAGGGCGCCACATTAGATTTTGTGAAACCCCATATAGCCTATAACCAGCGAACAATTTAGACGCTTCTAATGATATGTCATTTGTCGAAGTCTGATAAGTAGTTTAGAAGTTACGAGGGAACAGATGGATGAACATACACACATACATACATAGCCTATCAAAATCATAACCCTCCTTTTGCTTTGCCGTAGTCGGGTAAAAAGAGATGCGAGATGCGAGATGCGAGATGCGATGTAGCAGAACCGTTTTTGGCGGCTGTCAGTCAGTTTGGTAGCCCATGAAAGTTCGCTGAAAATTTCTTTCATTTGTTTTTTTTGAAATTTTAAGTAAAATTGTGTATATTTTGAAGAAAAAGTTCTCCTGAAACATGGTGACTTGATCGGTGATTGATTATTGTTCACTACAGCAAAATAACCCCAACGAATAATCATTCAACAGATAAATTAGTCCAAATCGAAGCCTCTCGATAAACGATTTATATTTACTAATGCGCTTCAAATTTAAAGTAAGCAGTTTGATTATTATATTCTATAAACGTTAATTTAGGTAAAAAGTACCTAAAGACAGAATAACACAGGTAATGAATATCCGAATACTTTGTATACAGAAATAATATTTCGTTTTACACTAGAGCTGCATGCTCGATATTTTGTGTCGACTGCTTTTCATGCGGTAAACTAATTTGTTTAACTTAGGAAGATTGGTATAAATCACCTGAACGAAAGGTAATCTCATTTTAAGATAAGAATGGTACATACTTAAGTTATTTAGTGACATCTTAAATCGGTTTCGTTTGACAGCTTTTACTTGTCAAACTATACCGATAGGAATAATAATTCTATGATTTTAGTATAGAATAAACAAAAGTAAGTCAGAAGCAAAGCCTTTAAATGTGACAGTACTAGAAACCATCATATTTTAAACGTTTAAACACCACACTTTAAACACTGCGACTTTTCGTAGCGATGCAGTCGCGATGCTAACGCGCGTAGCATCGATGCATTCGCAAAATGTCCACCTTTACACACTGCGCTACTTTGAGCATCGATGCAGTCGCGATCCTAACGCGGATTAGCATCGATAACGTCGTGATGCGGAAGCTGGAAATTGTCAACTTATGTACTGAATTTTGGCGACTACATCGATACTAACGCACGTTAGCATCAATTCAGTCGCGCTTCTGCATCGATGCTAAAAGTCGCAATGTGTAAGGGGTCAATTAAACACGGTCATGCTAAAAGTACGCACGCCGCGTTAAGGGAGTGCTGTAATTTGAAACTACCGTCTCCAGCTCTGCTGCTGATTCGATATACTTCTGACAATGTGTTTTTGGTCTGTTCTAGTCTTTTAAAATACGAAGACATCCTAAGTGTGTATATACAGTTATATTATGAGCTTAAAACGATAACACTTATGTTATAACTTATATTTCTTTCACCTTTACAATGATACGTTGACTTGTTGAAGTTCAGACACAAAACTATTACGAATTACCGTAATTTTTTTAAGATAATAATAGCAACAGGCTTGCATGTTCGTAACTCATAAAAGAAAAATTTTCAACAATATCTGACCAACATGCAATGAATCAATTAGCGAAAACGTTTCATTCCGTGAAAGTTTGCACTAGATAAAGATCTGAGTCACAAAAATGTGCAAACGCGTTCATACGAAATACGAATATCACGAATGATATAAGTAGATAAGGCAGGCGATAAGATTGTAGGATCGTAGTACAATTACGAAAGTCTTGACTTGAATGTATTCTATACATACCTTAATAGTATCTCAATTTCTTCCCGCGGATCGTACTGCAATTTGTCCATTATCTTGACAGCATACTGCACTTTGGACGTCTTGTGTTCGCATAGACGGACGACTGAAAACGATCCGGTACCTAATTCGCCCATTAACCTATCAAGGAAACAGAATATAAAAATTGGCTTAATTTTTAATCAAATAAAAGTTTCCAAGGAAATCCGTTTTGATTCAAACCAATTCAAAGCATTCCAATTAATGTACTATCTAAATAACATTTATTTTCATTCGACGCACGTAAGCCGTCAAAAGCATAGAAGGAAAACACTTTGACCCAGTATTCTAAATTGGTTTGGGTGACGAATTGAAATCAATCGGTTATAGCTACACAATTTTCTAACACGAATACTTATTGTAATACGTTACCTGTATTCATCGAAGAAATTGTTCCTATTAACAAATCCAGACCAGAACTCCTCAGTTGAAGTTTTTGTGTTTTGGTTGGCCACGTGGTTTTGATTCTGATTGTTTGTAATCGTCTTATTGTCATCGCTCAACAAACACGGCGCGACGAAGCTAAAACCCCTGCAATTAAATAATATACTTGTTAATACCAGACGTAAACGCAGGAAAATACAATCATTATCTTTGTATGTATTACGTTAAGATAAATGGCAATAAACAGGTTAATTCAAGAGGAGATATTTCGAGCCCGCAACCTTTTAACTAACCGAACGCTTTGGCTTTCGGATAGCCAAAGGTTGCGGGTTCAAGTCCCTCCCGTGCGCAAAATTTTTGTTTCTTATTTTATCCTATTACAGATATTAACATAGAATGGATGTAACGTTATAATAAAATATTTACAGAAAATAATAATCATTATCTTTTATGTAAGGAAAAATATCGAGAAATAGGAAAATTCAAGAGGTTATTATATTTTTAGAATGAGTGTTATGTTATGATGGTTATAATAAAACCCCTACTTAACGGTAGGGGTCAATAAAGTCAGTCACAGATATCTCCTAGTATCATTAGTTTTAATTGCCTTAACTGCTAACTAATTTATTAGTAGAGTGAACTTACGAGACTCTATCACAAGTATTAATTATAATATTTAACTTAACACAAATGATCTCCGTATTTAGTAAAGGTAGAATCCAATAGTAAACAATTATCTTGTTATTTATGGAGACTGCAAAGAGGAGTATACTGAACTTGTTTTTTGTAGTTATTGCTCAAGCATTTCCCAATCGAGGAAACACTTGTATTGTTGTATTTGTATGCGTTAACCGATTAAAGCTATCACTGTATTATATCACCACTATCTTATCATGTGTCAGTCTCCTGGGAGAGTCTTGATAGGTACAACGAAGCAATTAGAACGCGACCTATACTAAAAATACACCTTCGACTTATTTTCAAAATAAGGTTTATTATTTATTATCCAGTATAAAAATTCGCCCGCTTGCGGTCAAAATTGACCGCCCAGAGTGACATACAGAGTACGTCAGTATGCAGTCGATTGAATTAGTATATAAACAAATTCAGTATGTTGATGACCAACTGAGTCAGGCAAGGCTTTTTTAATAATTATGATAACAATATCAAAATCCACTAACACCCATATAAAATAACACCACTGCTAATGATATACACCTAGTACCTACATACGTATATCTGACGTAAAATTGCGTCGCAATACTGAATCAATTGCATTTTCAAACAAGTTTATTGATGATCAATTTATTCGGCAGTCTGGCGCTGGATGGCGTTATTAAATAATAATGATAACAAACCAATGACCGGAAAAGTCGATTTGAGTAAATAAAATCAAGGAAAGAATCCTAATAAATACTAATAATCATAAATGGTATCTACTAATTTGAGTGATTTATAATGGTACTAAGTTGATCCATCTCTCCAGGTTATTATAAGAATGGACCTGTCACTGTCCCTGCGGTGAGGAAAGCGTGCAAAAATGAACTGTATTGACACGAAATGAATGGGTAGGTGAGCGGGAAATCGGGAGGTACGTAACATGTTTGACAAAAAAAAACTGTTTTTAGTGCCAGTTCTCTAAAAGCGTTATCATTGGATTCACCAGTGTCCAAGGTTGCACCGATTCATCACTTTCCGTGACTTATCTCGTTTCGCTGCGATAATAAACCACATGAACAGTTACAACACCTGTCGCAAAATGATGTAGGAACACAACTTACACGTCGAATACAATTATTTGGCACACAATTACAAAACCACCTGAGCATGGAGTTATCGACTGAAAAAACAATATTATATCAACAATATATTGTATTATGTCAACTTTGGTCTACCTATGATGGCGAATAAATAAATTTGAATTTAGCTGAAGGCGAGCTTACGTGATGTAAGGTTAAAATGTACAACCGAATTCTTATTCGGATTAAATGTAAGTCTTCCTTCCACGGATATACGATTTACGCGGTCAATTTGATATTGAATCGAACCAATTCAGACTAATACGACTATATTTTAAGCTGATTCCGGCTATGAAATTAGCCATCTATACTAATATTATAAAGCTGAAGAGTTTATTGTTTGAACGCAATAATCCCAGGAAGTACTGGACCGATTTGACATATTATTTTTGTGTTGGATAGCTTATTTATTGAGGAAGGCTTTAGGCTTTAAAACATATAAACAACGCTGCGACGGGAGGGGCGGGAGCAAACTCAAAACGGGCGGACGAAGTCGCAAGGGACCGCTATTGACATAAGCTAAAAAGCTTAGAATATCATGATTTATATTTCACTAGCGGTGACCCGTGTTTGACGACCTCCGTGGTCGAGTGGCTAGCACGCTAGTTTCAAGCGTCGCCATCTCGTGAGGTTCCGGGTTCGATTCCCGGGTTAATGTAGAAAACGATATTTTCTATATTGTCTCGGGTCTGGGTGTGGTACCACCGTTGTGTCTGATTACCATAACACAAGTGCATTGGCTATTTATTCACTTTGGGATCAGAGCAATGTATGTGATTGGTGTCCAATTTTATTTATATTTATATTTAGTTGTAAGCGCAATTATCGATCGCATTTATAAAATTCCACAGATTTGTTTACCACCGTATGATTGATTTATCCACATACCTAGAAACGATTCGTCGGTTAAAGCGTGATAAGACAGAGTTAATTTCGCATTTATAATATAAAACCTAACGGTCGTCTGTCACCTCGTATTTGAAGCGACTGAAGGGGCAGATTTTTAAATGAACATTACTATTATTTAAAAGTTCACTCAGAGTGAAATATTTGACCCAGTCGGCCCCGACCCCATAGGTATCTGGGGTCATAATATGCCAATGCCACGCAAAACTGGTCTATCCGAGGTTTTTACCATACAATGCATACTTAGTAAAGTATGTACAATGCATACTTACTTAATGACAAAAACGATAATGCAAATTAATATAAGAAAGGTGCCGTTAATTGGGAGCACATTTGGTGTTGTCAAGGGGGACATAATTTAATTGCAATGGTACAATTTTATATTGGAACTGGTTGGTGGATTTTACCTGAAGACCTTAACGTCGATGTGTCAAAATAACGCATATTTTGATAGATTTGAGGAGCATACACACACACACACACGCGCGCGCGCGCGCGCGCGCGCTCTTATAAGTTTTCACATTTTGTTTGTGCATTAAACAATATACATAAAAAATATATACATACCTAAACAGCTCGTGAGCGTTGGCAGAGGCGGGTACTCCGGGCGAGTCACGCGGCGTGCGGCAAGTGAATTCCGAGTCGAAATAAAACGCGTCGTCCGCTCTGGATACTGCTGGACGGAACGGCGGCACCACCTGATAATAGTTACTTATATTAGGGCAATCGCATATAACGCCACTAAACGCGCGGTTCAGTCAAGCCACTATACTCGGATTTTTAATTAGATAGACCAAAATGACATTTGGTTTGATGTCACTTTTGCGTAATTCAAAAATAATCGAAATTTTTAATTTTTGTTCAAATGCATATAATTTGATTGTCGTATAATTAAATAGTTGTAGTTTGAATTTGTGTTGTGTTGTGAAGTGCATGAATTGTTCATTTTGATACATACCTCCTTTTTCAGCAAAGCATCCCAATCTATATTTGCAAAGAACTCATGACATTTTATATCTTCAATACCATTGGGCCCAGCACCCAACCTGCAAAAAAAAAACACAATCATCACATACAATAATATTTGTGAGCTGAGTGTTTAAAGTTCAATACATTATTGTAGACTTAATAATGTTTAAGAAAGCTGAATATTTTATCTGTAATGCATCAACAAAACATTACATTCCCCAGTTGGGTAATAGTATTGATAAACAAACCTGTTTTGTGGATTTCTTTTGAATAATGCACGAAGCAAAGACTGTGCCTCTTCACTAAGATTTGAAGGCATACCAAGTTTGGCCTTTAGGATTTGAGTCATAGTTTCATGTCTTGTGGAGCCATGGAATGGGAGGTTTCCAGTGAGCATTTCAAACTGAAAGAAATCACTTGATTAGCCATCTTCAACTTTATGGCTTAGAAGCTAACATTGCATTTACCCTATCCTTACCATGAGCACTCCAAAAGACCACCAGTCAGCGGCAAAAGTGTGACCTCTTCTATTCACAACTTCTGGTGCCATGTACTCCACAGTACCACAAAAACTATAAGCCTTATCACTACTTGGAGGTAGCTTTGATAGACCAAAATCTGTCAGAGCAATATGACCATCAGCATCTAACAATATATTCTCTGGTTTGAGATCCCTGTATATAATTCCCAATTTGTGTACATGTTCTAATGCTAAAGCTAACTCGGCTAAATAGAATTTTACATCCTCTTCCGTGAACATCACCTAAAAATTGACCAATAATTACATTTTCTTTAATTATTTATACAGTTTTAAATTATCAGCTAAACCAAAACAATGAATATTAATAAAAATTGAAATATTGGTGGAATTATCTAAATCACGCCATGTTGCATGCCAATGCCAAACAATGACTAATTATAGTTAGTCAAACAATACCAGATAAATGTCATACCATACCTCTTTACTTAACCGTGAGAATAAATCACCGCCACGAAGAAAATCCAATATTAAGTATAGTTTTCCAGCAGTTTGAAATGCATAATGTAATTTAACAATAAATGGGTGACCCATCTCTACTAAGATGTTTCTCTCCATTTTTGTGCGTTCTCTATCTCTCACTTTTAAAGTTGCTTTTTTAAGTACCTTGAATAGAAAGAGACAGTTATAGACAGAACGTGGTTAGCAACAGATGGTTACATTGAGAAATTTAAAAAAAAAACTATATTTACTTTCATAGCATATAAAGTTCCAGCATCAGCACCTGAAACTTTCCTAACTAGGAACACCTTCCCAAAGGAACCTTCTCCTAGCACTTTGAGCAACTCAAACTGAGATGGATCAGCCTTTTCATGACCTTCCTTGACAACATCATGTATCTCCACTTCTCTCTCATAGTTAATCTCATTGGAATCTTGGCTATCTGCAGTAGATGCTTGGCGGGACTCGGCTGAGTTCTCCACAACCATTGGTAGACTGTTTGGAGTCTGTCCTGTGTTGGCACGCTAAAATCTCACACATAATTAGTAGATTATAGATAAGAAAACAACTCTTTAATATTAGAAAAGCTCCCAATTACTTAATCACTAGCATGTAAACCTAAAAGTAAACACCAGCTAGTTTTTATAAACAAACAAATTGAAAGGAAATATCCGTTTTTAATGAGGAAGGAAGGAAGGAAAACCAGACTATGAGGCTATGGCTTTTATAGCAATGTAACTAGCAAGTGAACTTGGGCGTTTTACTAAATCGAGACAAATTTTATTCACCTGGGCGTTTCACTAAAATAATCGTCAACGTAGGAACCTTTAGCGGTTTCTTTCTTTCTATAAACATGCATGAGTAATCGTAGTAGGAAAACCCAATACTACAATGTCTACAAAATATCCTGCATAATTAGCTACGCAAACAAATTGTCAAACATACCGTGCCGTCTACATTCTGCATTCGCCAGGGATCCGAGGAATTGGCCAAAGGCATTGTACTTAACTTCACGATGTAAACATACAAAAGGAGATAATACAATTAGCTTAATTTAATTACACATCACTACACCATTTTTCTCATAGAACTGAGAGTTCAGTAAAGCAGATTTCTGTTGAAAAACCTTGAAAAATAATCCACTTGTTCACTTGGCTGACTGACATTTGTTGACTGACTGGGGCTGGCTGCAGTGTTGCCACCTTAGTCTTAGTAATTAGGGCTGTTGAAGAAGCCAAAAAGGGCTAGATAGGGCTAGCCCTATCTTAACAGTAATTTATGCTTTATCTAGATAAAGCACAAATTACTAAGCATTGCTGTAAAAAATCTCATCAAACAACTTTATACTGATTTCAATTATTTGTTTAATTTTGGTTTTAATAAAAATAATATGTTTTCAAACTCGAACAAATTTTGTAGATTTTTTCGATCAAATAGGTTCAAACATTTAAAATATTATTTAGTTAACGAATAAACTAAAATAATTCATATTTAACCAAAACAAAAGAATAAAAATTTAAAACAATTATTTACCATGTTGAAAATCAATAAAAAACATTAACAAATGGCAGACAGAAGAAACATAAAGATGGCTCATTGAAATGTATGGTATTTTTCGTCAATTTGAAAGTATATTTCAAATTACTCCCACATTTGGAGTTAAACAAAACCAAATGTATATCTCTCTGACTAAAAACTCAATGTTTCGTAGAATAGTCTCTTACGAAGCGTGTGATACAGCCAACTGTATGGAGTGGCAAACGCACCTACCTATTCAAAACCAAATGGGGTTAGTTATATTCTTTTTCCAGAATTTGGATTATTTCTTCCAACCATTACAGAGGCGTTATCGGTTCCGATTCCTATTAGTTTTGTTATGTCTAATTGTAGGTCAATAAGTCGCGAAAGTTATGTTAGATGATAGATAATTTAAGATTTTCGTGCAATATTTTCAATTAAATGAAAAGGGCTAGATAGCCCTTTCCGGGCTAAATCATTCAACAACGGGTTCGCATATAGTAAAAAGAGCTAGATCTAGCCCCAAAAGGGCTAAGGTGGCAACACTGGCTGGCTGACATTTTAATTTTTGTTAGAGTTGGGCGCTGCTTCATATATCGATATGTGAACAGCTTTTTCTAGTGATTAAGTAAAAAATACATCATTATTATGTTCAAGAAATGAATCTTCACCAGCCACCATTAGCTTCTGCAGCAGCATTCACTGTCTCAACAGTCTAATTTTGTTTTCTATGACCAAACATTTTATACTTTGACCCAACACAGATTTAGATTTAAAATAAAATGACATCCTGACTGTTTTATTATTATTATGATGATTTTGCCATTGCCATATATGACCAACATACTTTTATTTAAGCTTGTAAGTTTGTTGGACTAGCTTTGTAAACTTGCGAGTGTTTTCTATTAATAAATAAATAAATAATTGTATTTGAAGTACCCCTTTAAGGACGTTTTGTTGCCTAGTGGTGTCATGTCATTTCTAATTAAAAATAATTTCATTATATTGACACAGCACTGCATTTTAATCTGAAATCTTTAGATTTTTCAACCGCTCCATTTTGCAAATAAATTATTCCTGTACAAATAACGTTTTAAAAGGGGTTATTTCTCTATGTATATTTTTACTTAAAAAATAACATTGCTTCATTTTTTTGCTAATCCATATGTTGCTGTCTTACTTAACCGTTAACGTAATCGTGCATGGACTGTTATGTTATCGATATCGGCGCAAGTGTTGCGGACATCATTAATTTTGACGCATGCGACGTACGGCCGGAAGTAACTGTCGATGGGAATGACATTTTACTTCTTCTTTGATGCAGTTGTCTTTCTGGTATAGCTCAGAAAAAAATAAAAGGTTCACATACCTACTTGTTTCTGAACTTAACGCGAATACTAGGTACCTACTCATCGAAACACATGCCTTAGACAAACCCAACCACTTCATACGTTTTGACCAGCCCAAAGTACTGCCAAAAGAACGTCGGTTCGTTTCACGTACGCTACGCGAAGCTATATAAATAAGAAAACATCCAAACTTCAACAGAGAAGATGGTTGGAAAACTCCACCAGCATGGGATGCAGTTCATGCAGTGCTAACGAGAACCCAAGTGGTCTAGCTTGGGTCCTCGTTGCAAGATCACAAGACACAGTTAACTCTTACTGCGTGGATAGGAACGTTGATTAATATTATAAAGTGACGGTAGTATAATTTTTCTAAACTCTGTAAATGGCAAATAACATCTTAGTTTACCCGTGACCACGAACGCTGTGAAGTGGTCGAAACGTCGAGATAAAATTTAATAAAGTCGCGAAAAGTTAATCCGTAAAAAAGTGTTTCATTTCTATAAATAAAAAGGTCTCAGTTTAGCTTCCTCATCTTTTAAGTGTAATGTCATCATCATCATCATCATTATCAGCCAATAAGTTTAATGTGGTAGGTAATAAAGTTAGACCTAGTTTAAATCCCGAAATATTAGATAACCCTGTATATTAAACATGTATGACCGATTAGAGCTTAGTTTAGGATGTATGAAAACGAATGGGACCCAATTTGACAAAAGTAGGCAATTAAATATAAATAATACCTACATATAAATATACGCCATACATCATACAACACACCAATTGTCGTGTTTTGAAGTAAGGAATTTTCTACGAATACCACTTACGATTATTACGGGCGTCTCACATAAAAACTTAAATACATTTAATATCATAGACATATTTGCCACTTTCGGGATTCGAACCCGCAACGGCCGGTGTACGTTGCCGCTACATCAAACGCGTCGTCAAATTGTTCAGCCTGCACACGATAGGCTTAATATTGTTTAATATTAAGGAAGTGATGTAGTCTAAGTACGAGGCATAAGCAAAGGTCTCTGAGCCTGCTGCGTGGTGAAGTAGTGCGTGGTAAGGCATATTTTACCAACAAAGAACTTACACTACTCACTCATCACATTAAATTACCTGAGGTGTATTATGATGTTACCCACTATGGCACACCGATCATGTGTACTACGGCAGAGTATATTACAAAGTTTCATAAAATTACATTCAGGGGCGTAGCGTGCTTTGGTGGGGCCCTGTATAAAAACTTGTTTGGGGGTTACCTTATCATGTTAAGCAAAAGAAAAAAGATATGCATAATAATTATTATTTTATTTATTTAGGTATCCAGATATTTTACGCTAGATTTACATTCGCGGGCCGCAGCGCGGCTCGTTACGACGTACATGATAGGTTCCTTATCTTATTTAGTTAAGCGCCCACTTTGAAAATCTATTTTTCCAATATGGTTTGACCTTCAAAACCTTAATAGCATTACAATTTGAACAAACAAGAAAATTACAAACGTTAATGCTGATGTTAATGTTGACGGCGCTTATGATCATTGGTATGTAACTAGTGTCCCATCGAAGTTCTTAAGTTTTTTTTTATCTGCTTATTTTCTACTAGCGGTCCCCCGCGACTTCGTCCGCGCGTTTAGAGTTTGCTCCCTCCCCTCCCGTCGCAGCGTGATGTTTTATATCCTAAAGCCTTTCTCAATAAATAAGCTATCTAACACAGAAATATTTTTTCAAATCGGTTCAGCAGTTCCTGAGATAAGCGCGTTCAAACCAACAAACTCTTCAGCTTTATAATATAATTAGCGCAAGCGCACGTTGTACTTAAGCTGCGAACATTATTTTGGTGCGGAGTTATGTTAAAACTGTGATAGCTCTTAAGATATTTATTGGAATCAAATGATATAAAGGGCAACTTTGTTCTAAATGAAATGCTCGTGATGATGAATGTATTTATTTTGATAAGAATAAATACCTGTGTGTACAATACACCTCTTAAAATGATGAATTATTTTTTTACAAATTAATTAACATAAAAAAGATTGTAGTAAGTCAACCATACAAGATAGACTTATGTTGTCGCGGACTTTATTATAGAACTCTTGATGCTGAACAATCTTGTCGTACATGATTTTTGTGTAACTTTAGCGGTTTCCGCAGCGTACGCAGCGGAAGCTCTCAAAAGGAATATCTTTCTCCCGTTTTCGCAACATTTTTCATTGCTGCTGTGGTCTTGTGAGTCGTATCTTTATGTTATATAGCTTAAAGCCTTCCTCGATAAATGGACTATCCAACATAAAAATAATTTTTCAAATCGGGCCAGTAGTTTCTGAGATTAGCGCGTTCAAACAAACAAACAAACAAACAAACAAACTCTTCAGCTTTATAATATTAGTATAGATTAATTATTGTTTACGCACTTCGGGGGCCCCCGTACCCCTTACCTACATTGCAGCCTTCTTATTTATTTATTTACTCTGTATTCTTGCATAGCTGATCTTTGACTTACTTGCCAAAGTCATAACGACAAAAGTTTTGAAAAGTTTAATGGAAACTACTGCACTGTGAATTTTACATAATTTATTGATATTAAAAAATGTATAAGTTAAAGTAGTTATAGGTATTGGAAAAAAAATAAAATTACACATACTGACTTAAGTCGGGTGTAAGTGACAAGTCCGTGTTTATAAAGGTAAAGAAGGAAGGAAGGAAGGTAGAAGAACATAACTTCCCAATATAACTTACTATTTCTCGTACAGCTCATCCTTAGCTATTATGATCATTTAGTATTGTTTTTGTCTGCATAAACACAAGTTTCTGCAAATCACAGATGGCGAAGGGCTGCAATGTGGATGAAATAACTTCAAAAGCTATCGGAGACTTTGGACCTTGGCAACTACGAATATGTGTGCTGATGTCATTACTCAAGCTACCGATAGCTTGGTACCAGCTGAATATCATATTTATGGCCCCACCGCAAGACTTTTGGTGTAAAAAGCCTGCCATCCTATCGAAGTACACGGACACCCAGTGGCGTAAAATGAGCACTCCAGTAAAGTAGCTATTTCATTTAAAACAATATAGTTAAATATTATAAACATGCGGCAGACTACGTTAGGAATTATCTCGCTTGTGTAGGTAATGTGTTACGTAGGTACTTCGTACGAATACCAGACGATTATTTAAGAACAAATGTTTGTGCTCATCAAACAAAACGTTATCCCCTTGCTGGATTCGAACCCGCGACTGCTAGGTTATAGTAGTCCGGAGCGCAAACCTCTACACCTAACGTATCGTCAATGTGGTTCATAATTTTCATTACCTACTATTTTTTTCAGTACATTGAAGAATATCCATGCCTCATATTCGATCCGCAAATTTTAGCGCAATCACCAGCCATGGACCGGGCTCTGATACCTTTAGTGGAATGCCCAAGGTTTGTGTACAACAATACGATATTCAAGCGCACTATCACATCGGAATGGAATCTCGTATGCTCCAAACATTGGATGGTTCACGTACGTTGTTTCCATAATAAGTTATTTAACTTTTATGCATTTTAGTAATACTTACCTACAAATATCTACCTCTAAGACTTTTCCTGGTTTCAGATGACCCAATTCATAATGATGTGGGGAGTAGTTCTAGGAGGTATAGTCTTTGGGGTGCTATCAGATAAGTTCGGCCGCCGAATTCCTCTGATGGTGGCCATCGTGATGCAAAGTTTGTTCAGTTACATTGCCAGTTTTCTTCCATGGTATTGGTGGTGGCTAGTAGCATGGTTTCTGCTAGCATTAGGTTCGGGTGGTCTAGGAGTTATCTCTTTTGTTGTATGTATGGAAGTGAGTATAAATATTTGAGACTTATTGTGTCATCGATTTACCTGCGATGTCTTTCAATCTATTAACTCAAGATTTTAATACATTGCAGGTAGTAAGTGGAAAATGGCGAACTACAGCCCCCATTCTATATCAACTGCCGTTTGGATTCGGTAGCGCTGTGATGGCCGGGTTGGCTTATTATCTCAGGGATTGGAGAAAATTAGAATTTGCTTTGGCAACTTTGTCTGGGTTGGACATCTTGTATTGGTTCTGGGTACCAGAATCACCAAGGTGGCTACTTGCTACAGGCCAGACTGAACAGGCTCTTGGTAAGTGTATTCATTTGATATCAATAACCACTACAAAAGGATAAGTGGGTAATTACTCACCATTATGTTTAGAGGTTCTAAGAAAAGCTGCCATTCAAAACGGAAGGGAAAAGGACTTTCACAGTATGAAGCATTTACTACCAACATGTAAAGGGCAGAAGGATACCGGTCCAGGTTTCATGGCGTTCGTCAAATCTAAGAACATGAGACTGAAGACTGTATTACTATCGGCTGACTGGTACATAATACACATGATTCTTTATTGTTTAACTACAGGTCGTAGAGTAATTTGAAAGCCTAGGCTGGGTAGAGCCATTAGTGGCTGTAGCTCACAGTGACAGTATACAGAGATAGTAAATAAACCTGGAAATATATAACATGACGGATATGTACCTAAGTCTATTAAATGTATTATGGTGCGATCGAGGTCTCTCGCGCCTAGTCACTTTTTAACGAAAATAGATTTCACACACGACACGACACGACGACACAAAAGACGACGCGAAGTGCAAGCGATTTGAATCTAACGTGGTTAGCCGTAGTGACCTCGATAATACACTTCCGAATCCAGGAAGGGGCAATCATTGGTTTTGTGTGTACTTACTGGCTCAGAAAATAAGTAACATTAATAACATGTTTATAGTTAGTTTATAAGTTTTTTTTATTTTCTCCTTTTTTTCAGGTTTTTTACAGGGTTGGCGTTTTACACCTTTTCTCAATACTTAGGCTTAATTGGCTCCAATATCTTTCTCACGGTGGCTATCAGTGGTCTTATTTATGTACCTGGTGTTATTGTATGTCTATTTGTCGTGACCAAAGTCGGAAGAAAAACAACAGTGTGGTCATTTCAGTTTCTAACGGCACTTTGTTTTGTTTTCATTTTGATAACACCGAAGGATCATTTTCAGAATGATTGGCCAAGATTATTATTTGCTGCTGTAGGATTTGGGGGTCTAGCGGTATGTAAATTTGATTAATGTCTATTTTTTTTAATGTTACATAAGGAATATTTGTTGAAATAAAATACGGCTAATTCGAAATGCCATTTTAAAAACGGTCTTTTTATCAGGTCAGACGGTTAAGTCTTAACTGACGTTAATATCGGCCCCTCACATCGTAAGTAACCAGTACCTAGCATTCACAAACGTCTCACAATACGTTTTTATTTTCAGGGTTCAGTTCCAGCGTTATACCTCTATTCAGGGGAGATGTATCCAACTCTAGGGCGCAACGCTGGCGTTGGTGGTGTCACAACTTTTGCTCGGATCGCGGCAATGATAGCCCCTGGTATGGTCGCTTTGGAGGACTTGCTTCCTGACCTGCCACTGATATTACTGGCCATCATATCGTTCGCCCAAATGGTTTTGATCATTCCTCTGCCTGAAACTAAAGACCACCCGCTGCCAGACACATTGGAACAAGCTGAAAACTTTACAAAGTAAGAGATCAAATATGCCTGCTTAGCTTATTTAATACCCATAGTAGGGAATATGCATGCATATTTCTTTGATATTTCTATTCCGATTAGGAACGAGGGTTAGCTCGCATTGGTTAGCAATATTTTAGAAGTCTAATACGCCTATTTACGTATTATAGTTTCAGTCTTCCCAATAAGCTTTGAACATTGTACATTACAGAAAGAGCCAACGGAATCAGCGAGGCGACGATAATATAATAAAATATGAAAATTTGGGATTACATGAGAAAAAAAGTTTATTACAAATAAATTAATATTAGGACACTGACATTCATGATTGTTTGGTTAACTTTATTTAACTATGCTAACTTACAACAAAGTACTTATAAAGTCTTCCATTACAAATTCTCTTGAAATTTCATTGGTTTTTATTTCGACCACCCATTTTTTTAAAAACCTACACATCCTTTAAAGTTTATAAATGGGAAAGGTGGAGGCATTTAGTAGAGGGTGCCACACACACCGAAAAACCGATGTACAGTTTTAAAAGGTAAATACATTCATACTTAAATATGGTGTTCTCTGCGTTACCGAAACACTTTTTTATATTTTAATTTTACCGAGTAATATTCATATTATAAAATGGTGTGTAATTTTTCTACATTCGACTATCAATATCATTTTTCGATAAGTCTTTTATTAAAACAGGAGAACCTCCTGAATCCTTTATGTATGCTCTTCTTTTAAGTATATAGGTCTACCTACCGAAAATATAGTACATCTTTGTAGCATAAATCAATATTATAACCAGCCAGAAACGTAGTAACCACTCACGACAAACAAGAGTAATATTTAATTATTGTGTAGCCAAAACAGAACACTTATCCGTCAAACCCCAACGACATAATATGGTTACAATTGATTGGCTTTAATGTAAACCCCCTGTATTCGTAGCACGAGATCTTATGGTTTAGAATGTTTGTAATTTGTAACACATATTCTATAATCTTATGATTAAATAAATAAGGAACCAAAACCTGTGCACGGGCGCAGTTTTTGGTTTCCTTTTCCATCTTTACGAGATCTTATGATTATTACTTGTGTATAAATGTTACTACTTGAAGATTTCGAGCTACGCATATTGTATGGTCTCTCACTTCCCAGGGCAGTATCCCAGACACAGAACTTTTATTGTTTTACGGTTATAGCCGTTATCTGTCACCAAATGTGTTAGAAAAAATCTAAGAACATCTATCTAAACATATCAAGGTAGAAAAAAATATCACAAAACATGTGCTTTTATACATTAAATAAATACTTAGGCAATGTTTTGTTGTTTCAATGGTAGATAAAAACATTTATTAATATAAAATGTGCCATTATTATGAGGCTTTTACTACAAAAGCAGTAGAGAAAAGAGGACCTAAATTGAAATAAATAAAAATACACAATTAAGAAAAGAGAAAGCCTTAAAGTTTTACTTTTGTGACATGAAGGACCTTTTATATCTACTAACTAGCCATTGCAAATTATATGTATAAAATATTACTGATGCAAGAACCGTTATAAACAGGCTGTTAAAAAAACTATGTGCCTGTAAGTTGAGGCTAGATGAATAAATATTACAATAATATACAATGTCTATGACTAAATGCAGTTATCAAAAGTTATCAACAAAATATTTCAAGATAAAAATGCAGACTGGACCACCTGAAGGTTTTTATAAAAAAATATTGTACTTTATAACTTGACATAGTTCCCAAAAGATTATATAAATCAGTCCTAGTTCATCTTTTTATCTTTTATTTGGTTTTTGATGTTTTCAATCCTATGCAACAAAGTAGGATGTGAATGATACCATGCTGAATATAGTTTATCATAAATGGGATAATCTAAGTTGTCTTTACCTAATTTAATAAGAGCTGATCGCAACTCATTAGGGTAGTTTAGAGAGACAGCAAAATTGTCAGCTTCAAATTCAAACTTCCTTCCTAATGCTGTGGCAAAGAAAGAAAGTACTGAATTGTATGGTGCAAGTATCATTTGCAAAACCACAATGAGACCAATAATAATTGGCTCTTGGCCCAATGGGAAGCCAAGAGATGTATACAATAGAGAATATCTAAATAGTAATCCAAAAGCAGTAAACAGGAGCAGTAAGTTTACTTCAGTCAAGATAACAGACTTGATAATATGTTTGCAGCTCCAATGGCCAAGTTCATGGGCTAATACACCCAAAATTTCTCCATCTGTGCATCCAGTGGTTTTCTTTTTTTCCTCATCATATTTTTCCAATAAAGTATCGAATAGAACAATCCTCTTGGCACCAAACAGGCCACTGAAGTAAGCATTACTATGTGCAGACCGTTTAGAACCCTCCACAATGTAGACTTGAGAAAGGGGAAAGTTTAACTTTGATGCTAAATCCTCAATTCCCTTTCTTAGAGGTCCATCAGGTAGTGGTACAAATTTGTCAAATAGTGGGGCAATCACTGAAGGGTAAATAGTTAACAAGACTAAAGTTGCAACAGTTGTGAATAACCAAAGCCATACTACAAACATATTTCCACCAAGCATTATAATGTATATTGCCATGGATATAATAGGCAAAGTAATGACAAGACTCAATGTCAAAGACTTGATTTGGTCCTTTATAAAGAATCCAACAGTTTGTTTGTTGAAACCATGTTTTTCTTCAAGAACAAAGATCCCATAGATTGTGAAGGGTTTGTTAACAATAAAGTTAAACACAGTCACAAAAGTCATGAAAATACAGCTGATGGAAATTTCTTTATCTTGAGATATACCAAAAAAGGATGCTATTTCCTCTGATTTTTGCCAAGCTGAGTAAATCCATCGATTGTAGATAATAATTGTGGTCAAAGTAATACTGTAAAGCTCTTTGACAATTTTAAATTGTGTTTTATCAATACCATAAAGTCTAGCTTTCTCAAAGGACTCCTTATTGAGCATTTCATTTAAATCTTCAGGTATATGGTTGTTGGTTTTGTAGATTTTCAGCTGAAACAATAAAAATATAGATTGAATGACTTCTACATGCCAATGATACTTTCAAGTTCCAAGTATAAATGGCGCTACTCAGCTTGAGGTTGCAAGCTATGTACTTTAAGAAAAAATCCAGGAAGGCTTCAGTTTCAAAAGGTTATTGGTGGAGCACTGTGATGAACCTTTGCTATGTGATTTATTTATTACTACTAAAATTACATTTAAGAATATGTATGGACTAAATTAAGAACTAGACGACCGAAATGAGGTAAATTGTATGGTTATAACCTATAATAACAACGATTAAAAGATGATAACGTGATTTTTAACATACCTGCCGCAATGAGAGATAAAGCTCCCATAAGTATTCTCCCCAGGAGAAAAACAGTATCAAATACAAAATAGAGTCTTCGTCCATCGTAATGGAAATTGATTACCACTCAGATATTATGGGTAAATTCTTTTCAAACGCATAAAAATCAGTTTGTGATTTGTAACAAAATTGTACGAATGAGGTCCGCAAACCTCATAAAATGACAGTAAACTGTGACAGTGACACTGACAGACGCCTTCAACGTTTTTTCCCATCCGTACTGGCAATGGAATTTTTAGTCAAGCCAATCACGGTCTGTAAATCGTAAACCTTAACTTCGTATACAGTCTGGCTATAAATACTGTTACAATTAAAAATAATGGTATTAAAATGGAGTGGCGATAAAGAGAACCGAATCGCTGTGATTGAATTACACAAAGTTGGTATGGAGCCAAATGCAATTTAAAACTCTCCATACGTTTGGTATTAGACAAAAATGTTTATGTACCAGGCTATCAATAGGTACAATGAGACCTCCTCTGTTTGTGACAGAAAAACATCTGGCCGTCCACGTAGTGTTCGTACGAAAAAGGGGGTCAAGGGGGTAGTAAAGGAAAGATTTCGCAGAAATCCTGTCCGTAAGCAAAAGATTCTATCTCGGAAGATGAAGATAGCACCCAGAACCATGCCGCGTATTTTAAAAGATGACTTAGTACTTGCAGCCTATAAGAGACGCACTGGTCACTGGGAATAGGGTGGTAAAATCAAAAAAACTACTAAAGCGGTACGCAAAGGGAGGTCTAAGAAAAAATTTGTTTAACGATGAGAAAATCTTTACAATTGAGCAACACTTTAACCCTCGCCCCTTTACTCTCCCCATATGGGGTTCATTTATCACATTCGCAGCAGTCGTAGCGTCTTACTGTCCCCATATCGGGTTCTCTGTACTGTTAGCGTCACGTATTACTCTCCCCATATGGGGATCGGTTGAGTAGTCGATTTTAAATCGATGATTTAGCTATGTGGTGCAGACGGGAAGTCTTTAACATTTAGGGGCATTTCTTCAGAAAGTGTTCTTCGTGTCACCTTCGTGGCGAAAATTTATACTGATATTATTCAAATGAAAAAAATACTGCTTTAAAGAAGTTATCAAACTGTAACAAAATCTGTTATTTCATGAAAATCGGTTCATTATTCATATAGGTAGATATTTAATATTGAAATTTCGTCAGCCACGAAAGTTACTCACCGTGACACGAAAGTCACGCAGCGTCTTTTTGGATAGACAATTCGGTAATAAAAGTATCAATTACTTAAATTTTTACCTCATATTGAACTTTATACATAATTAAATAGTGCATTTATTATACTTGCTGCTAAATAGATAATTTGTCATAACATGAATTGAATGTTATTATCGGTTTATTAGCCTTTGCAAACTTACAAACATCATAATAATAAAAATCTAAGTACATATCCTTAAATGTGACTGGTTATTTTACAGCCATGAGTATAATCATTAATTTAAATGAAGATGAGACAAAAAGTAATGTGTTTAGGTATTACATATATATTTTTAAACATTCATTATGAACACTAACATAAGAATAGTTTATTACCTTCGATATTGCTACTATGTACCAAATTATTTACGAGTATCTGATATTACAACACTGTCGCAAATGCCATGATCACAGGGTACCTAAAACTGTTGGGAGTGTGCTGTTATTTGCAGACTTAATGGTCTACTCTCCTTCAAAATCATTTCTTGCACTCATTTGCGGTATTACTTACCTCAAATTCACTGTTGAGTAAACATTTGTTCTCGACACATAACACTGACAGTATCTGCCAGCGATAGGATACTTTATTAAATTTTACGGTTTCACACTTTCAAATCAATGGTATTTTAATATTCGACAATTTAAACCCATACTCACGATGGAATTTATACTATTTTGTAACCAAATCACTTCCTTGACAAATCTTGGTAAGTATTCGCATTCTGTCGAAATTATCTGGGGTTATAAAGTTAAGCTAAAGTACATGGTAGCAAATCTGTAGCAATCAACTCTTTACCCTCCAAAGTAGTGCCTCGAATTACATATAGGTAACCTTGCATTTTAGTAGTTAGATATTTGCCGGCTATTATGAGAAGAGTCAGAACTCATTTTCAAAGTCAAATGCATAAATTATTCCCCTCATAAACTTTACAAGCAACAAATTAGTTTTCCAGATATTTTTCTTGCCTGGAGTGAGACTATTTAGACTACTAGCTGCTGGATCATAGCTGTAAGAGCGTTCAAAATACGACCTTTTCTTATCCAATTAAGAAATAACTATTTCTTTATTATCTTTGGAAATAAACACCAGACGTCACGCACTTAATGTCAAACCTTGAATGTATCAGTTTAGTATCAGTTTTTATTGTATTCATCCCGTGAAACAAACTCATGATTTACAGGCTTTATCTAGTAGCCTCAAAGAAGACTCTTTTATCGATCGAGTCAACAATTTCCAGCTTTAGACCAGGCTCAAATTTTAGCCATGCCACTTGGTAAATTAAATTAAGACGACTGGCATAAACTGCCATCATTGTTATTAGTGGCAAATAATTATTTTCGAGGTTTGCTTTTGTGATATTCATTATTTTCTCATGTATAAACAACACAAATTGGGGTAATTACGAATAATGCACGAAAATTAATTAATTAATGAGTATGCTTTTTTAGAGTAACTTATTATGATTACTTTACGCTGTTATAAATTTGTAAATAGATTGATCAGGCGATTCAAAGCCAAATGAAAATCAAGATTTAAGATGTCACGTTCTACATATTTTTCTAGTAAGCTACATTATTTCAGTAAATCATATCTGTGCCTCTGGAAACTGTCTTAGTAGAAAAATTCAAGTATAAAACGTTAAGGCGGTTATTTTAACTGCATTTACAAACCATAAAATATAATTTCTAGTGAGATCAGTACACTTTGATAACCTTTCGTGGTATGATTTGTAACTTTCGTGGGCAATTGACCACGAAAGTTGTGCCACGCAAGTGACGAAAATTTTACATTTTCAGAAATATTTAATTAAGTAACTAACGCTTATGTTATCTAATCAGCTCAAATGAATCTTGACTATAAGTTTTATGATTCAATAGTAGACATTTATTCGTAACGCTGACTTATAATCTCAAAACATCACCCATGAAGGGTCACATGAACTAGGGTCTGAAGAAAAAAAATAAAAAGCAAGGGGCTGTAATAAGCTATATCATTGCTGTGAGATATTAATTTGTCTTCTATCGGTGTTTTAACGCGTCTGAAGTTTCTGCGGACCTTTGGTTAGTGTCGATAGGTTGAACCTTTTTGAAGTTATGAGCACTTATGTGTCACATTTTCGAAAATGCTAAAATCGTGTGACCGACACAAAATTAATTATATAAAATTTAAATCTAAAGACGGATTTTTTCCACCTCAATATAACTTATCCTGACTATATGTCCAATTTTTTGACATATATAATGTTATTATAATGTAAAAGCTCAGCAAGACATAAGTGTTTAAACTGAGCGCCAACTCGGTGTGACGCGCGAAGAACAGCAGTTTTACTCCCGATTCCGATGTTAAAATATTTTATCCTACAAAACTATAAATATTATTACATATTTTAAAGTGAATTCATATGGATAGATACATGATAAAACATACAAAAAATATTTTTAAACTAAACATTGAATATGTTTGGAATTACAAACGTGTGACCATCAAAATACAGTGCCCAAATAATGGCCCTTAGACGTTAAAATGAGCAATCCATAGGTACGAAAAAGTTGGGTGTTCCGACTACTTTTTAGAAGGTGGGTCTTCTGAATAGACCCCATGTACTAAAATGTAGTTATTACGATTTTTATTTATCCTGTATTTATAAAATTTGTTCTATGGTGATAAGTAATATTATTTATATGAAAAATATTATGTTTCAGCTTTGTTTCGAGGTATTTGAAGGTATAATTGAAAATTTATAACGTAAACATTTATTATAAATACGATGAGTCATGTTTTTTCCCGCGCTACCTTCTTTATCGCCTCAGTATTAATAAAAATTGTTCAGTAACGTAATATTTAGTAAAACAGTGTGATAGCTAATACAATAAACAACAAATCCCCGTTTACAAAATGATGATAGCTCATTCCTACCGCGAGATATTTATATTTTTGTAAATTGCGCGGCCCGCCCGATGGCGGGCGCTTGGTACCAGACATAGTCGAGGCCACGCGCGCGTTTGTCTTATGATAGTTGCGCGCAGTTCTCGAAGCGGATTGACAGGCAAACAAAAAGACCGTATTTATGTTTCAACCTCTAAGAAAGCTTCCTAATTAGCCGACAGAGTGCAACGTGGGCATTACCCGACTTCAGTGATGCTTTGGTGGGGTGTGAGCTATGAAGGAGTGACTGAGCCACATTGTGAAAAAGGTATCAAAACTTTCATTTAATTCAATACTAATTATAATGTTAGGAAGTAGTCAGAAATTGTCGAAATCCAATATCATAAAGCATTTTACAATATTGTCAAGACTTAATGTGAAAAGAATTTTATTCTGCGACTTGCTATTTTGTAGAAATTATACAGCATCAGAAAATAACAGTATTCATTTACTGAATACTTTATTTATTTAACTTAATTGAGAGTCATAATGAAAAATTTGTGTTTTTTGACACAAATAAATTTATTCACAACTGAGGTGGAATTGTGTAAAGCATTTGACAGTTCATAACGTACAATATGATCTGTCAAACGGCAAAGAACAAAGCGTCTGACAGATCATATTGTACGTTATGAACTGTCAAATGAATACGATTGCTTTACACAATTCCACCCCAGATTCAGTTTGACAGTCGGCTCTTTACACCTGCATTATAAATATAAAAAACAAATAGCTACTTTGTTAGCCAACTAAGTTGTTAAATGTTTTATTAACAATAACATGACATGTTCTAATAATATTAGTAGTATTACTAATTTTGATATTAATCAATTGACAACCTCTAAGGATTTAAACTAAGAGGTCAGACAAAAGCCATTCAATATTGCGCATCAGATTATCCAAGGCCTGGCCGGCAAAGAACTAGAAGTATCTTTATTCTTACAAGATTTTGATGTTCAAATTATGTGTGTAACGGAACATTGGTTTCTTCGGCATGAACTAATGTTGAGCATAGATGATTATAAAGTTAGTAGTTCGTTCACAAGAGAGACAACTACTAGAGGAGGGTCACTCATTCTTTTGAAAAATCAATTAAACTATAAATAGCGTAAAGATATTGTATCACTTACTATTGAACGAACTATTGAACTTGCGTGTGGAGTTAGACCAACATATTATAATAAGCGTATACAGTCCTCCCAATGCAGATTACGGCCTTTTTGAAGCTACAATGGAAATAGCCTTATCGAAAGTTTCTAAGCAAAGTAAATCTTTGATAATATGCGGTGATTATAATGTAGATATACTTAAAAAAACGATACAGTCAATGAGTTTTCTTGGTCTCTTTAAGTCTCTTAACTTAGTGAACGTTTTTAATGAACCTACGAGAGTGACTCCTACAACAGCTACCTGCTTAGATAACGTTTTCCGTAATATTAAAATTATTGATAAATCAATTTTACATTGTTTAAGGTCCGACCACAGAGGACAAAAAGTCGCGTTTGAACACAGTCCCATCTCAAATGCTGTGGATTTGTTTATAGGACAATCACTGTAAATAGAATAGATAGATTTAAAATTAAGATTTGCGAAGGTGTTTAATCTTTAATTCCCAGTAATAATAACAACGCTGATAAACTTTATGAAGATTTATTCACTTTGATAAAGAACGAATATAACCAAATATTTACAAAAAAAAAACAGTAAACTCAAATCAGGGGTGCGATTGTCTAAAGCACTCGTATTCATTTGACAGTTCAAAACGTACGGTATGGTCTGTCAAATGGCAAAGAACAAAGGGTTTGACAGATCATATCGTACGTTTTGAACTGTCAAATGAATACGATTGCTTTACACAATTCCAACTCAGAGCTGGAATTGTGTAAAGCAATAGACAAGACCAAATAGAGTATTGGCTTTATTCAATAATTAAATAGGACATGGTAAAGAAACATAGTTGTTGATAGAATGACATAACGACAGCACATGTCAAACACCATAGACAATAAGTTATTTACAAGTCTCCTTATTAGGACGCAAGGAGGCTATTATCACATTCGCCTCTTCTACGAAGAGACGTAGTCATGCATGAAGGCTGGAGGTCTGCGATCTCTGCCCGAACGCCGAATTTGGCTGATTCCTGCATCCGGATCGATGTTGGCAGGCGGGTCTTGAATAGCAGAGATTTCTTCGGATTGGTTATCGTCAATTTCATCATCTGAAAGGTCATCGTCAACAGCTCGTGGTGCTGGAGCTAACGAACTATTGGAGACTGTTGTCTCTCGCCCATCAGGCAGTCTTATAATGGAGTATTCTGGGTTACTCTGCAACAATTAGACTTCCTGGAGACAGCGGGGTCATACTTGGAGCTTTTTACGTGCCTTTTCATAAACACAGTAACCAAGTCGGCAAAGACTCTCCGTTTTGCGAACGTCGTGGGTGATTAAACATACGTTCATGCGGCGTTGTGTTAGTGCTCGTACACAGGAGAGATCTTATAGAGTGCAGCGCTGGTAGCAGTGCCTTTTCCCAGTTTACTATATCTTCATTGTTTGATTTGACGTTTAGTTGGATCGTTCGCTACAGGGTGCCGTTGAGACGTTCAACCTGTCCATTTCCCTGGGGATTGTAGGGCGTAGTGCGGCTGCATGATGTCCCGAGGGAAGACAAGAATTGTCTAAGTTCATCCGATAAGAAAGATGTACCCCTGTCGGAGTGGATGTACGCTGGAATACCATGTAGACAACAAGTCTTCGAGACAATTGATTACCGTTCTTGACTTGATTACATCCTTACACGCATAAGCGAAGGGAAAACGACTAAACTCATCAATTATTGTCAGTATGTATCGGTTCTGGGAGCTAGATGGTATTGGTCCTTTAAAATCAATGTTCAATCTTTCAAACGCGGCTGTCGCTTTGATAAGATGCCCTTCATGTTTCATATAACGTGGTTTTATTTCCGCACATGTTGGGCATGCGGCCAACATTCGTTTTACATCCTCTACGGAGTACGGTAGGTTCTTTATTCTGACCCAATGAACCATGCGCATGACCCCTGGATGGCAGAGATTTCGGTGTAGTTCCACTAGTTTAGAGTTAGAAGCGGCAGTAGTCATTTGCATGCATACTCGTGAAAGTGCGTCGGCGGCGAAGTTAGGTTTCCCAGGTCGGTAGACTATATCATATTTAAAACACGAGAGCTCCAACCCCCATCTTTCGAGCTTTTAGTTCTTTATTTTGTTAGAGTGTGTTTGATTGAACATGAATGCGACAGATTGCTGGTCTGTAATGAGTAAGAAGTGTCTTGCTATCAGGAAATGTCTCCATTTTCGCAAAGCTTCGACTATGGTGCAGGCCTCTTTCTCAATTGAAGGTTGCCTTTTCGCGGAAAGGTTGAGAGAACGCGAGAAGAATGCGATATGATGACCCTTTTGTGATAGGGTTGCTGCGATGGCAAAATCGGAAGCGTCTGTCTCAACTGAAAATATTTCACTATCGTCGATTCCTGCTAATGCTGATTTTGATATATCAGTTTTAAGGTTTTGAAAGGCAGTGATAGCTTCTTGAAATAATATAAAGGAAATTCGATTAAGGGTCTGATTTTCGTAGAAAAGTTGTCGACCCACTTTGAATAATGGGCGATGAGACCAAGTGTTCTCTTCAGTGTAGCAGTATCAGTGGGGATTGGAAGATTCGTTAGCGGTTCCAATCGAGACTTGTCAGGCTTTATAACGTTGTGCGCTATAAGTATATCCAAGCAAGTTGATGGATTCTGATTCAAATGTGCATTTGTTCATGTTTAAAGTTAGTTTTTATTTTTCTGCGGCCTTCATGAACATTTCAAGATTTTTGTCATGGTCGGATTTGTCCTTACCGCAGACAGTTACGTCGTCAAAATAAGCAAAGGTACCTTTAAGTTTTTCAGTGTCAATTATATATTGCAAGGTTCGTTGAAAAGCCGCCACTCCATTCGTTACCCCAAACGGTATTCTTGTGAACTGGTAGAGGTTACCACAAGCTTTAAATGCAGTGTAAACTCTTTCTTTCGGTAAGATTGGGAATTGGTGGTAAGCACTTTTCAGATCGATTTGACTGTAAACGTTGTATTTTGCCACTTTTGTTATGATAGAATCAATGCTTGGGAGAGGGTAAGCGTCTAAGTCAGTAAAGCTGTTGATTGTTTGCGAGTAGGGCTTGCATTCGAATATTCGAATTATTCGAATAGTAAGTTGTTTCGAATATTCGAATTTAGAAAATCGATTATTCGAATATTCGACGGCACTCATTTATACTTAAATTGAACAACCATTTGTTATATTTCTTGCGAATCCAACAAGCCGACGCCGCCGGACGAACTTCGTTGCAACTCGGAAGTGATCGGTAACGTTCGGTAGGTAGTATCTGTCACTCGAACCATCATCATCATTCATCATTGTCAGCCAAAGGACGTCTACTGCTGAACTCGACCGACCGTCCTCCCCCACGGTTTTCCACAGCGCCCGATCACTAGCTGTTTGCATCCAGTTTGATCCTGCGATCTTTACAAGGTCGTCTATCCATCTTGTCGGTGGACGTCCTTTGGCTGCGCTGCGTCTTTGGTCGAAGGGTCTCCAATCTATAATTTTCCTGCCCCAACGGTCATCAGTTCTTCGCGGTATGTGCCCTGCCTACTGCCACTTTAGCTTGCTAATTCTCAAGGCTATGTCCGTTACCTTAGTTCTTCTACGTATCTCCTCGTTTCTGATTCGAGCTCGTAGAGAAACACCCAGCATAGCTCTCTCCATCGCTCGTTGTGTGATTTTGAGCTTGTTTATAAGGCCCATAGTTAGAGACCATGTATCGGATCCGTATGTCATCATCACTCGTAACACACACTGGTTGAAGACTTTCATCTTTAGACACTGAGGTAATTGAGATGAGAAGACACTCTTGCGCAGTTTCCCGAACGCAGCCCAGCCGAGTTCAATTCGTCGATTGGTCTCCTTCTCAAAGTTGGACCTACCCAGTTGGATCACTTGTCCCAGATAGATGTACTGTCAACAACTTCAAGAGTTGAGTTCCCAACGGATACTGGAGTGGGTACAACAAGGGATCTTGACATAATTTTCGTCTTTTCCATGTTCATTTTAAGACTCACTTGTTGGGATACTCGGTCAAGGTCTTCAAGCATAGTGGCAAGATCGTCCAGCATCTTTGCCACAACGACTATATCATCGGCAAATCGGAGTTGTGTGATTTATTCGCCATTAACATTGATTCCGATTCCGTCCCATTCCAGAAGATTATTGGCGTCTTCCAATGCCGCTGTGAACAGTTTCGGAGATATAACACCTCCCTGTCTCACACCTCTCTGCAGTGGAATCGCCCTCGTGTTCTGCTCCTGTACTCGGGCCGACATGGTGGCGTTATAGTAAACCTACTCATTCGCTTTCTTTTTTTTGTCCTTCTTCTACATCTTTAACTAATATGGAAGAGTTGGAAACAGCAATTCGAATGCAAATGGCGCTTTTTGATACAGGAAGACCCAGACAAATATATTTAAACCAAGCATACAAATGTCTATCATGCATTCCGCCGACTAGTGTTGAATGAGAAAGAGTGATTTCCTCCTCGAAATTCATTTGCAATCATCTCCGATGTGCTTTAAATGATGACTCTTTAGACGCCATAAGTTTTCTGAGGTCATATTATCAAGGCAGGCACTAAGTAGTGATTGCCATATTGGATTATGACAAATTGACGAAAAAAGACTGTTTTATACAATTAAGTTCCTATTTTAGCAATACGTTTAATGTGATTTGATTATTTGATCTGAATAGCGAGAAAGCATTAGAATTTAGATTTCGTTAAACTAATACAGAAGATTTTTGATAAAACTCAACTTTTGTTGATACTTTTATTTTTAATTTGTGTTGATTATAATAAGGACATTAAGTATATTATGTTGATTATAAAGAAGGCATATGAGGCCCTAATAAGGAAGGAAGGAATGTGATTAAAACATTGTTTCAAGTATTTCAAGTTTTTTCATCACTATTCGAATATTATTCGAATTATTCGAATAATGTCTCCAAAATATTCGAATATTAAATATTTTCGATTATTTGCAAGCCCTATTTGCGAGTAGCCAATGACGAGGCGCTTACGGTGATGGCCTCCACCGGCAACGAGTACTTGTGCCCTCCATGGCGAGATACTGGGTTCGATTACTTTGTCCTTAAGTAGGTTGTTTATTTCGTTTGATATGCAGTTTTCGTCTTCTTGAGAATGCCGTCTTGAGCGTATAGCTATAGGCTTTATGTCTGGTGAGAGGTTGGTGAACACTGACGCTGGCGGGACTGACGCTTCTAAAACGTTGCAGATTTTGAGAGGTTGTTTGTCTCCTCCAAATTGAAATACGAGTGACGAGTGCTTCCCGGGAACATCGTGCCCGATGATGATATCCGCGCATAGATCGTTGATGATGAGCAGAGGTTGGTGTTGGTACTTGTGTTCACCAATCTGAATTGTTGCATAACATAGGCCGTCGACATGAGAGACATTATTGAGTGATGCTAGAGTTATTGCTTGCTTGCATGGTTTTTGTTTGAGGTTGATTATGCGAGCTAGGTTTGTGTTTATAAAGCTAATTGAGCTACCGGTGTCTTGAAGTGCATCAGCACGATATTCGTTGACTGTAATAGATATTGTTGCTTTTCTTAGACTTGCAGGAGCAGCAGCGGAGATGTGATTTAGACAAGTTAGACAAAGTTGCTTGAGGTTGAGATTGTTCGTCATCTGTGGCGATAGCATTAGCAGATCGTGGGTTGGGCCCAGAACTATGGCATACGCTTGCAAAATGCCCTTTTTATAACAAAGCCGACATTCGGCGTTAAACGCGGGACATCTGTTTCGCTTATGAAAATATTTGCCACCACAGAAGAAACATCGTCGTCTGGTTTGGTTAGAATAAGAATCAGGTCGAGGTCTGTTTGGAGCGTTTGTAGCTGCTAAATTGGTCATCAGCGAGTGTTCTGGAGCTTCAGATGCAGCATTAGCATGAGCAGATATAGAAGGTGACACTGTAAGTAGTTGTGAAGTGCTTTCGGCAGATTCTAGATACAAAGCCAGGTTCAAGGTTTTCTCAAGAGTGTCAGTGGAGTTTTCTAGAAGTCTTTGTTTGATTTTCTGCGATGATACCCCGGCAATGAAAGCTATGCGTACGACATCGTTTTGGTAATCAGCTGCAGTGACATCGGTAAATTTGCAGTTACGACGAGCGAGTACGTTTAAGGCTCTCGAATACTCAGCTACTGACTCACCCGGCTGTTGTTTCCTTAAAATTAGAATATGTCGTGCTAGGGTGATGTTTTGTCGCTTTTCATAGGCATCATTGAGCGTTTTGATGGCTTCGTCGTACGAAATCTTTGCTTGAGTAATATTGTAAATTGACGGAGAGATATGATTGACAAGGAGTTGGTACTTAATTATTTTATCAGCTGGGGCAGCTTCCCGTGCGATGAAAGTTTTGAATGAATATTTCCAAAGGCGCCCATTTGAGGTCTGAACCGGTCATCGAAGGTTCCACGTCACACCGTTCGGGGCGCAAATAGCGTGACATAGATGAATTTTCTTTTCCGTCAGTCATATTTGGCGACACAAAAAAAAAATATTGAATAAATTGATATACGTTTAGACATGACCAAATAGAGTATTGGCTTTATTCAATAATAAAATAGGACATGAAACATAGTTGTTGATAGAATGACATAACGACAGAACATGTCAAACACCATAGACAATAAGTTATTTACAAGTCTCCTTATTAGGACGCAAAGAGGCTATTATCACAATTGCTTTACACAATCGCACCCAGGTTAAGTTGAATAGGCTACAGTTGGTATTTATAAAAGTAGGAATAAATTATACGAACTAGATAATATTAAAGAACAGACCCAGGACCCACACATTATAGAATATGTGAAGAACTACTCAAAAATCTTTAAAAAAATATGTGCACAGGCTAAGTCTAACCATATTCGAAGGATAGTTACCGGTTCCAAGAATAAGGCGAAAGCTACCTGGAACATTATAAACAATGAAACGTGTAGAAACAAAACAAAAGGTCATTCGTTTTCCTTAAAAGTTGGAAGTAAGATAGTTAATTCTTATTTAGAGGTTGCAATGTCACTGTTACTCCCGGCTAGTGTGGACAAAGGGTGTTTAAAAGGTACTAATATTCGAATGAAATAAAGAAATCCGGGTATAGCATTTGGCAACAAAAGTTTATTCAAATTTGCTATTTCACAATTACCTTTTAACACCTTCAAAAAAAATCAAATACAAAACTTAATAGCTCAGAATACAGTAGAGACTAGGTTAGGTTCTAATTTAGTTATCAATATCTATACTATTACAAACATTAATGTTCACAAATTTCTAATTAAATAAAGATAAACCACCAATTTAAGTGTTTAATTACCTAAATAAATTCCAAAATTTATCCTCAAAGGGATTCCTAAATTATGCCTAAATTAATAGCTAAATTATCCCACTTTTCCTAAGTTTAAGTAAATACAAGAAAACCAACCTTGGATTTCAACGGAGGTTACTATTTCAAATCTTTGTTGCATCAAACTACAAACAATTCTGCAACATTACCCCAAAATTTCACCGATACCGATCCATCCTCAAAACAGCAGACAAGAAGCAAATCAATCCATAAGGAAGTTCTGACTTCAAAAATTAATCCAAATGAGGTCTAAGTAAGGTCTTAGTAAGGTCTAAGTAAGGTCTTAGTAAGGTCTAAGTAAGGTCTAAGTAAGGTCTAAGTAAGGTCTAAGTAAGGTCACTGAAAATAATTTACAAAAGGTTAGTTCAACGCACAAACCAAAGTAAAAGTAAAAAAACACTAACTTTTCATAATAAATATTTACCTGAGGTTACAACATGATCACCAAATTGTGACTGTTCAACTTACAGACACATATCAAAAGCGAAACCTAGAAATAAAAGAAAGTTCTAGTTAACAACCAATTTTTTTTCTAAGTGAGGGTGGTTATACTTTTCATCACCCTATTTATGAAATCTATAATAAACCAATTTAATACCTGCAAAAGCTGGCTCGCCATATAATTTCTGAATTGATTACTAAACATTTATGCTAATTTTTCTATTTGAGACCTGAAATGATAAAAATTACAACTCTCAATACAATATGCCCAGATGTAGGTAGGCTACATTTTCTTTACAAGGATTTCCAAAGGAGTTTCCCCGAAATACTTACCATTTTCCAGTCATTTATATCAAATCATTTTTGAAATTAATTCATCCAAATTGACATGTTGGCGGCGTCTGAAACGATAAAAGAACCATGTGCTCAGACTCTAAGAAACGTCTCGCAACAAACAAAAATCAACGCAAACCTTTCTGCAGATACTTACCAGGAATAACTATCAAACTACAAAATAATTTGGGGCGTGCCCCGTAATCACATTTCTTTAATTAATTACATATTAAGACACGTTCCACTCCGACGCACGACCAACAGTGCGGCACCGGAAAAAAAGCAGCTGTCACACTTGACACATGTCAGTGTCACCATCCATCTTATCTATGCCAAAATATGGACTGAAGTCCTACATCCATTTAGCTTTTCGTTTCACGCGAACTTAGACAAAAATATACAACGTTACAATACCCCCCTCCCAAAGAAAAGAGGTTCACTACAGTGAA
This sequence comes from Pyrausta purpuralis, assembly GCA_963924145.1. Lineage (NCBI taxonomy): Eukaryota > Metazoa > Arthropoda > Insecta > Lepidoptera > Crambidae > Pyrausta > Pyrausta purpuralis. Next base: position 13,657,759 of record OZ001650.1, read on the forward strand.
CCGAAAGCTGTCCCCAGCTTCCGTAACTGTAAAAATATGTACTGTTACCAAATACCAAAATAAAATCAACATAATCTCCTTCCACCATCCAACAAGTCCTGACTGACACTAAAAGGCAATAAATTTCACTAGAAGGATTCAAACTATTACTGTAGGTCCAAAATTAAATACCAAAAAAATGTGTCCCAAAGGATCTCAAAAAAAGCTAACCTTAAGTTATTTAAGGGTGCTCTGCTAAAATTATTCAAAAGACCTACAAAAAAAACAACGCTATTTAAGAATATTCTATTCCAAAATATCGACAATACCTCAAAAAAATCTTAACTCAAAGCTATTTAAGATTTTCTGTTCAAAATATCCAAAACACCCAAAAAAAAGAACTCAAAACGCCGTTTAAAAATATTTCAACTAAAAACATCCAAAATACCTAAAGATCTCAACGTCAACGCCATTGAAGATTGTTCTGTTCAAAATAATCCAAAAGCTCATAAAAAAAACAAATTAACTACCTACATTGAATGTTCTGTTCAAAATTATCCAAAAGCCCTCATAATAAATTCTACAAAACAAAGTATATTTCTTTTTCTCAATTTACTCTTAAAATTAATAAAGTCAAAAATCGGGCAACAAACACATTCAAATAATTCCAAAACGACCTCATGCTAGACAACAATTCAAAACCATAAGTTTCAAGCGACTTAACTTAAGGGTTTCCGCTAAAACATACCCACAAACAAATTAATTTCATTCTTCCACAAGCAAACCATCTTATCAACCTCGCCTTTCATACTTCATCATACAAAAACTAAACACAGTTTTATTTCTCAATCTAAATAAAACTGTACCCTATCACTTTTGTGTTTAGAATTTTTATCAATTTAAACACAACCAAAGAAACTCTAGTCGAATCAAAACTTATGTCTTAATAACCTCAATATGCCACGAATCGAGTGAACGACCATCCATAGCCTCCAACTCGTAAACAAAATGGTGAAAAATACCTCAGTGATCCCACACCAAACAAAAAACAAACAAACTGGTGCCAAATTGGGCATCACTTGAGTGTAGCTGGACTCCCAAACTACATCACCAACCAAAAATCAAAACGCATTTCTGCGCCCTAAAACATCAAAATTTGTGGCATGTCTAGCACGGACCTAAAAACTTCAAAAAAAATTTCTTTAAACAACCGAACTCACCGACATAATACTCCTTCCTTAGGCATAGTTACTGCGTACTCCGTCGCGGTATCCCTGTAAAATTATGTTAAGGAATGTTGTAACAAACCAGTGCCTCCCTGAATCACGATCCCATAATATGTGTCCAATTTACCACAATCACGGTTTCATTAACTCATGAATCACTATAAATGGTTTCTAAAATTTTTGGCAACATCCGTACCAGTAGCACGCCTAATAGGAAACAACAGAGTCGATTTACCAAAACAATGCGTTACACCGAGAAAGTTGTAACTGATTTCTTGGTTTATATACAAAACAAGACGCAAGTGACATAATTTAATTCGTTTTCAGAACAACTCCAATAACGCTGACACGTAACCACAATGACCCTACTATTACTTCATAACTCATTTATCAATGTAACCACAACAAAAGCAATAATTAAAATTCAAAATTTAATTCAACAAATTCGCAACGCAAGCTTATGAATTTACTGTTAAATCACTGTTAAGTAACATTAATTAATCATGTTAACTATTATTTGGTGGCTTATATTTTTACAAGTTTTCACACAAAACAATATAAAGTGAGTCCAAAATATTACAACCAAAACAACTCAAATATATCACAATTCTTAAACAGATTGTGAGTATTTTAAATGCTAAATAAAATCACACACAACAAATTGGGATTTCACAAAATAAAGTTTACACCGTAACAATAACTTTTATTTGGTTAGTAAATACAAATTGTTTGATGCAACACAAAACTTGTGGGATAATTCCTAACCAGTTAGTAACACAGGCAAAATTTAACCTAAGCTAAATAAAATGGTGGTTAATTAGCATTCCAAAAAAAATATAACAACAAAGTGCTCAAAATTGTACTAATAACTAATTCTAAAGTTGGGCGCAATTTGTCACTGTTACTCCCGGCTAGTGTGGACAAAGGGTGTTTAAAAGGTACTAATATTCGAATGAAATAAAGAAATCCGGGTATAGCATTTGGCAACAAAAGTTTATTCAAATTTGCTATTTCACAATTACCTTTTAACACCTTCAAAAAAATCAAATACAAAACTTAATAGCTCAGAATACAGTAGAGACTAGGTTAGGTTCTAATTTAGTTATCAATATCTATACTATTACAAATATTAATGTTCACAAATTTCTAATTAAATAAAGATAAACCACCAATTTAAGTGTTTAATTACCTAAATAAATTCCAAAATTTATCCTCAAAGGGATTCCTAAATTATGCCTAAATTAATAGCTAAATTATCCCACTTTTCCTAAGTTTAAGTAAATACAAGAAAACCAACCTTGGATTTCAACGGAGGTTACTATTTCAAATCTTTGTTGCATCAAACTACAAACAATTCTGCAACATTACCCCAAAATTTCACCGATACCGATCCATCCTCAAAACAGCAGACAAGAAGCAAATCAATCCATAAGGAAGTTCTGACTTCAAAAATTAATCCAAATGAGGTCTAAGTAAGGTCTTAGTAAGGTCTAAGTAAGGTCTTAGTAAGGTCTAAGTAAGGTCTAAGTAAGGTCTAAGTAAGGTCTAAGTAAGGTCACTGAAAATAATTTACAAAAGGTTAGTTCAACGCACAAACCAAAGTAAAAGTAAAAAAACACTAACTTTTCATAATAAATATTTACCTGAGGTTACAACATGATCACCAAATTGTGACTGTTCAACTTACAGACACATATCAAAAGCGAAACCTAGAAATAAAAGAAAGTTCTAGTTAACAACCAATTTTTTTTCTAAGTGAGGGTGGTTATACTTTTCATCACCCTATTTATGAAATCTATAATAAACCAATTTAATACCTGCAAAAGCTGGCTCGCCATATAATTTCTGAATTGATTACTAAACATTTATGCTAATTTTTCTATTTGAGACCTGAAATGATAAAAATTACAACTCTCAATACAATATGCCCAGATGTAGGTAGGCTACATTTTCTTTACAAGGATTTCCAAAGGAGTTTCCCCGAAATACTTACCATTTTCCAGTCATTTATATCAAATCATTTTTGAAATTAATTCATCCAAATTGACATGTTGGCGGCGTCTGAAACGATAAAAGAACCATGTGCTCAGACTCTAAGAAACGTCTCGCAACAAACAAAAATCAACGCAAACCTTTCTGCAGATACTTACCAGGAATAACTATCAAACTACAAAATAATTTGGGGCGTGCCCCGTAATCACATTTCTTTAATTAATTACATATTAAGACACGTTCCACTCCGACGCACGACCAACAGTGCGGCACCGGAAAAAAAGCAGCTGTCACACTTGACACATGTCAGTGTCACCATCCATCTTATCTATGCCAAAATATGGACTGAAGTCCTACATCCATTTAGCTTTTCGTTTCACGCGAACTTAGACAAAAATATACAACGTTACAGCAAATGTCTTTGAAAATTTCTTTACTAATATTGCAACATTAACAACAAAAGATCTTGCATCATCTCCAGAACAAGCCCAATCTATTCTTAGATCTAACATTGAAATGAAATGAAATGAAATGAAATTTATTTGCTTATGAAAAAGGGTACAGTTTAGATGGAATCCTTAAGAATTAGTTCATCTTTTTCAGCCATATATAGATAGCATGCAAATATTTAATACAAATTGAAAATAATAATAATGAAATGTCAAAAATAAAGCTCAAGTAGACCAAATCAATAAACAAACATCAGAATAATAATTAAATCAAAATACAATTAAATCAATTCAATTCACAAAATGTCAAGTTATTAAATATAAAATAGTAATTGTATAAACGTGTCATTAACAAATTAACAATTGAAATTTAAAAATTCATAACACTATAAAAGCAATGTCCATTAAGCCATCTGTAGAGGGCACCTTTAAATCTATTCAATGGTAAGTCCTTTATTTAAGAGGGTATTTTATTGAAAATAGCTATACACATCCAATAGCAGTTCTTCTTAAATCTAGCGCTCTTGGAGTCTCAACAGACACTAGTCTATTGCAATTTCTGGTATTACGTACATATATGTCTTTCACTTGTCTGAAGTAGTAAAAGTTTTGTTTTGCAAATTTAGCAACTTCAAAGATATATAGGCATGGAAGAGGTAAGATTTTGAGGTGCTTAAAAAGTGGTCTACATGGCTCGTCAGGCGCTGAGCCACATAGAGCCCTGATACATTTTTTCTGTGCAATAAAAGCCTTGTCCACATTTGAACTATTTCCTCATACAATTATGCCATAACGAAGTACAGATTTAACATAAGCAAAGTATGCTGTTAGCGCTGTACTTTTAGTTGCAACTTTCGTTAATTTATACAAAGCATAAGAAAATCTATTAATTTTGTTACATACTTTTTCCACTTGAGTCTTCCAATCTAATTTTTGGTCAATCCATATGCCTAGAAATTTTGTCGTATCAGTACCATTAAGGGGTTGCCCTTCAAAATGTATGTCAATTGTCTGGTATAAATTATTGAAATTAATAAAAATGTCTTGTCAATATTGATAACTAAGTTATTATTTTTAATCCACGTAATTATTGTTTTTATTGTATTGTTTATGTCGAAAATATGGTCAGTTAATGTCAAATTACTATCGGTTTTAACTATCACGGAAATATCATCAGCAAACAAGATGCATCTGTGATTGATAATCTCTGGAAGGTTATTAATGTAAATAAGGAACAACAAAGGGCCCAAAACACTACCTTGAGGGACTCCAAACTTATTTTCTCTAAAATTAGATTTATATTTTTGGACTATAGTGTTAGAATCAAGTTTCGCAATTTCAACAGACTGTTTCCTATTTTGCAAATAGGTTTTTATCCAACTTAAAGCAGTGCCCCTAATGCCACAATTATCCAGTTTATCTAAGAGTTGTTTATGAGACACATAGTCGAATGCTTTTGACATATCAAAAAAGAGAACTGTTGTATACTTTTTATCATTTAAGCATGTGAGAGTTTCATTTACTAAATCAAAAACAGCATGCGCGGTTGATTTTCCCTTTTGAAACCCGTATTGATTGTTCCTAAGAACATGGTACTTGTCAAAAAACGATGTGAGCTTGGCATGCATAACTTTCTCATAAATTTTTGACAATACTGGCACTAGCGTAATGGGTCGGTAATTATTCAAACTTGATCTTTCATCTCTTTTAAACAAAGGTTTCACTAGAGAGAGTTTTAGTTTTTCAGGAAATATTCCAGATTCCATTGACAAATTGATTAAAAATGCTAAAACCATGCTTATTTGTTCGCTACATGCCTTAATAACTTTTGTGCAAATGCCGTCATAACCTTCAGAGTTGCTATTATTTAATGTCATTATTACTTTATTTACATCATTTTTATCAATAGGAGTCAAATAAATAGAATTTTTTAAAATGTCGTTACGTTTTTCATATAAAATATTGTTTTTATCTTTATTTGTCAGGTCAATAAAATAATTGTTAAAAGCGGTTGCAATTTTTGTGGGACTATTTATAATATTTTGATCACAAACAATCATATCAATGTGATTGTTGTCATACGGTATGAAATTTATTTCATCCTGGATTACTTTCCACGTAGCTTTGCAGGTGTTTTTACTTTTTAGTACATATTTATTATTTGTATTTTTTTTAGCGCGTAATATGCATTTTTTCAATAGCTTTGAGTAGGTTAGATATTTGTGTTTGTTTAGAGTAGTTTTTTTTATAATAGTTTTGTCTAAGGTGTCTATTTTTAGCGCAGCTTTTTCTGATTCCTTTTGATATCCA